>CAUYUJ010017841.1:95702-137064 GCA_963575745.1 Prorocentrum cordatum
AGGAGCAGGAGCATTAACAGGAGCAGGAGCAGGAGCAGGAGCAGGAATAGGAGGAGGAGGAGGAGGAGGAGGATGCAGGAGGAGGAGGAGGAGGAGGAGCAGGAGGAGGAGGAGCAGGAGGAGGAGGAGGAGGAGGAGGAAAGGTCGGCGGAGGTGCTGCCCCCCTAATTATCGTTGCCCCTCGTTCACGCCGTGTCGGAAGCCAGGGCGCGCGTGGTCGATGCAGGAACCTGCCGTGCATCATTACAGCGTTGCATGGCCTTCCCCTCCAGCGCGTCGCGAGAAGAGGCGGCCATCTCCCCTCGAGGAGCAGAAGAGGGGAAGTGGCCAAGGGCGGAGTGGTAATGACGATTGTTAGAATGTTGCCGACGATGATGGTAGTGGTAATGATGATGATGCTGATGATGATGCTGATGATGATGATGCTGATGATGCTGATGCTGATGCTGATGCTGATGCTGCTGATGATGATGACGATGCTGCTGCTGCTGATGATGACGATGCTGATGCTGCTGCTGATGATGCTGATGATGATGAGGATGCTGATGAGGCTGATACTGATGCTGATACGGATGCTGCTGATGATGATACTGATGATGATGGAGAAGAAAAGAACAATACTAATACTTCGGCAACGATAATAATGATAATAATAATGATACTACTACGAATAGCAATAATAGTACTAATAATAATAATAATACTAGTAATAATAGTAATAATAATAATAATACTAATAATAATAATAGTAATAATAATACTAATAATAATTATTATTAACATTATAATAATATTAAGCTGTTGACGAATCTGACGGTGATGATTGACTACGGCGGCGACTACGACGACGGTGATAGTAGTTCTCCCCTGGGCAGTGGATGTTACAGGGGGGGGGCCAGTTCTTGTAGGAGGAATGCAATCCTGGCACCCAGAGTGCGAAACAGCTGCCGCTGGCGTGCCGTGCTGTGCCGTGCCGTGCCGTGCCCTGCCCGCGTGCCGTGCCGCGCCGTGCCGTGCCGCGCCACGCCGTGCCGCGCCGTGACGGGCCGTGCCGTGCCGCGCCGTGCCGTGCCGCGCCGCCCGTCCGACGTGCGGCAGAGGTGCCGCCCGCGTGCCCCGCCATGCCGTGCCTCGGCGTGCGGTGCCCGTGTGCAGCGGCGTGCCTCTGCTCGTGCAGCCTCGCGCCTCGTGGCTGCGCCCTCCCCAGGGGCCCGCGCTCCCTCCCGGCGACTCCTCCGCAGAGAGCATGCGCGGAGCCGTTGGCCGGCGCCCGTGGCTGGACGAGGCCCGCAGGGAGGAAACCGGCTCCCATGGCTTCTGGAGTGCAGGAGAGGTGTCGCCCGCGTGCCGTGCCGTGTTCTGCCCGTGTGCTTCGCCGTGCCGTGCCGTGCCGTGCATGGTTTTGTTGGACTGCCAGGCGGTGCCTCGCCGGCTTGCCGTGCAGCGCCCTGCCCGTGAACCGTGCCGTGCTGTCCTCGGGCTTCTGGATGCAAGGAGGGTGCCGCCCGTCAGAGGAGGAAAAGGTACCCAGGCCTCAACCCTCCCCTCGTTTTCCCATTTTTGGGCCTCCTGGGATGCCTTCGTCTCGGGGGCCACATGCGAACCCAGTAAATACCCTCCTCTCCGCCTCATATTACACTTGCCTCTTTCGCTGCCTTCCTTGCCTCACCCTGACACTGCGGCGTTGCACCGCAGCTGTTAGTGTTTGCAGGAGTTAAAAGGAACGTGCTGGCCCGCACGCGCGCGCCGAGGGGTTCGCTCCCTCGTCGTAGTCCGGCCTCCTCCCTTACCACTCCTGAGTACAATCGCTTAACGGTTACTTGGAGTTTCATCGATGTCTCATCCCGTATCCTCTACTACTGAGCAGAGCCAACATGAAACCTTAGTTCCTTTGTCATCTTACCCCGATTCTCAGAGGAAAGACTGGTTATCAACCGAAACCCGCGACCAAGTGGCGACAGGGATGAGCTATGACGAGACAGCCGAATTGCCCGCCAGAGACGAGCTCATATCACAAGTTGTACAACATGACGGGCAAGAATCACAGGACGGCGGCCTGGGGAGGGGTCGCCCTCCCTCTTCTTCTATCGCCACTCGGGTCTCTCGTGGGACGAGTAGGGGAGAAGCTATAGATTTGTCCAGAGACGATTCTCCCTCTCGGATTCCGATCGGCGATCGTGAACAGACCTCTGACCCGACGAGGCGAGATGGCACAACAGCAAAGATCAGACGAGGAGCTTTCTCGTCGTTAATTGCCGTATCTTCGGGAACAATAAGCTCCAGCCCTATTGCTACGCGGACTATCGTGCCGGCCTCTGGCCAAGCCAGTGGGTCGGGAGAAGCTGAAGAGTCCAGAGGCGTGTGCCCCACCGTCCCAGACGGATGGGGAAACGCACAAGGGACTTATCCCATCCCGATAGCTTTGAACGGACAGACCGGCCAAGATAGTGACGAACAGTTTGATGATGGAAACGGCATTAACTCCATGGAGGAAGACATTGAGTATGCCAACTATCAAGGGTCACTTGGCCGAGATTTGTCTTCGATAATGGATGCAGACCACCCCGTCCAAGACGAGAGGTGGTCCCCTGGGCAGGATAGGATTGACTACGATCAAGTGGAAGCCCTCCGGGAAGCACTGGCAATGCCAGACTCGGACATCGAGATAAGTGACCTGACGCCCCAGGCGGTCGAGGTGGAAATGGAATGTCCGACCCAAGCGAAGCATGACCGGGAGGTCACAGGACGAATTCCCGCTCCTCAATTCAAGAAGCAAATGAATGCGGATTATGACTTGAATGATTCTCCGCTTCAGGGTTTCATCGGACTGCCGTCGCCACAGGCGATTGGCAACCGTCGATGCCCGTCGTAGTTACGGACGATGAAAAGATTGCCCCCCCGGCTTCGCTGGATGAGTTGATTAGACAAGACGAAAGGGATGAGGAGCTTCGAGAGACGGCTAGACCGCCAGAGAGCACGCACGTGCGTCCCAGATCGAATGCTTCGAGCCGGGGAAGGCTCAAGATACCCAGATCTGGAGCTCGATCTATATCGAGGAGCAACAGCGCGATGTCCATGCGTGGGACATGCTGGAACCATGGCCCAGACTGCCCGCCGCAGGCTGAGAACTGGTGTCCGGGGAAAGCCCGCAAGCCTGATGGAGCATGTAGGCGTCCAGCGTGTAAAAGTTGCTCAGACGTGTGTCCCAAGTGTCGCAATCAGTGGTGTCGTGCGTAGACTGCACGCCGATGGAGGAGCACAGTTGCTCGTGCCTTCTCCTCCAGGCGATGCAAAATCAGGCTAGATATGTTGAGGCCAAAACCCAGCAATAATTCCTGGCCCGCGAAGCTCAAAGGGCCGAGAAAGCCCGTCTGGACCGAGAAGAAATGAATGCAGTCGTTGAGGGCGTTCGGAAGACGTTCGAGGCCGAGAGACTCGCAATGGCCCAGGCGGTCAGGGAACGGGAACAAGAACTGGTAGAACATATGTTCCATCAAACCGCGGCTGCCAAGCCGCGCGCGGAAGAAAAACCGAGGGCAGATATGTTGAGATGATAGTCTCCGAACGACCAGCCGTTATGATGCTAAACAGTCAGTCTGTTGATGCCATGACCGCATCCGCCGCTGTTGCGGCGGCAAGAATAGAAGGAGAAAGGATCGCCACAGCCAGGGCAGCACAAGAAAGAAAGGAGCTCCAAAAACAACTTCAATCTGCCAGGCTGGAAGCGGCCAGCACCCAGATTGTAACTAAGACGATAGTTGATCAGAATAAGCAGTATAGAGAAGAGCTCAGGTCACATGAGAATGCCGGGGCATCTTCAGCGCGTGCAGTTGAGCGACATTACGTGCCCACCGGCTAAGCCGGTTGGGGCGGGTAGACGGCCGTCGCCGGCGGCCTGGCCGTCCAGCGCAAAGTCTATGCAGGCTCAGTCTGGCTCGACGACCATGGTAAGCGCGATGCCGCCGACGCTGAAAGTGAGAGCTGCGCCGCAGCCACAGCCCGCGAAATGGGGCGAAGAGGAGAGTTGCTCGTTTTGCTTCAACCCGAAAGTAGGAGATTGCGCCACTCGTGGAATGCCAAATTGCAAGGACCACTTCGATGAACAAAAAAACACCAGACGATGTTCTGCATGTGCTCAAATAAAGAATTTGCCCGCAGAACAAGAGAGGTGGGACGAGCAGTAGCTGAAACACAGTGCCGACCAGGACTTTCGGGCCCAGCAGCAGAAGCTTCTCGGCGAATGCAACGCCGACAACTTAAATTTTCGGCAGAAGAAGGGGCAAGCCGAGGGGCAAATTTGATTGAGCCCAGAACGGTCAACTGCCAACATCCGGGAGAAGGATGGGGCTCTAGCGCGCGCAGTTACATCAGAGAGTGAAGTGATGAAGCCCAAAGCTATCATCGCAAAACCCTTTCCATATGGCGAGAAAGAACAGGCACATTGCCCAACTTTGGTTCATTTGATATGCCTTTGCTTTCGCAGGAAACGCCCGTGAGGCCTGTCGCGCGACCCAACTTCGCTGTTCCTGGTCCTGCAATCGAAGGTCCGGCCAAGCCGAGTGCCTCCGAGAATGGCTCACCTATCATTATGACTTTGATAGGAAACAACGATGACAGGGCATTTGTCAACTATTACCCATTCTCCAAGGACGGACCTGTGAGACCGCCAGCGGCCAAGCCGTCTGGCGGATAAAAAAAGATTATGCGCCAGCGGCTATGCCGCCAGGCGGGGCAGGACAGGACAAAGATGGGGATGACAGTAGTGTTGCACCGAGTACTGAGATTTTGACGGCACTTAATGATTCTCTACGCGATCGGCCAGAGAAGCCGCCTCCAGGGAGTCCGGGGGGACCTGGATGCCCAGGCGGTGGAGGCGGTCGTGGTGGACCTCAGGGCCCAGGAGGGCCGCATGACCCGGGGGGCCTTGAAGAGAGTACCCCGTTGGACCAGTGGAGACAGGTTGGAAGCCATCAGAAAGCTTATCTGAAGGACATTCCCGACGTTGCAAACATTCGGGAGTGGCAGATGCATGCAATCCGCGCAATTGCTGGATCATCTCCTGAGATTCAAGCAGCACAGCGTTGGATCATGGAATCTATGGGCCCGGCTGTGGAAGATGAACAGCTCAGAGACCCAGGTCGCTTCCAGCGTCTTGACATCATGATCGCCACAAATTTGATCGAAACGTTTACCAAAATGCGTAGGAATCGCGCACTGCCCAATCACCATGCACACTTTCTTCAACAGATCAATCGAATGGAGTGCGGCGCCCAGAATGAGGAGAGGCTCTTTACGGGGCGCGAGATGGTACGAGCCATTTGCTGCTGGTGTTCTGTTAGATCGGAGTGAGGTCAACATGTATTTCGCGTGATATCTTCAAAGTAGTCATTGACCCAAACAAGCCAGATGGTGAGTTATATCATTTCTGTAATGAAGGGACAGACGTTTACCGACAACTCTACGGTGTCCGACCTCCATCTTATGAAATGAGAGCTGTTATTCTCACGCACACATTTCATGGAGCACTGCAGGAAGCCTAAGAAGTCAGAATTTGTCTGCCAACTTTCCGATTTGTCCAAAGACAAGTTGGGAGTAGGCGTAAGATCTTACGAGTGGCTCATGGCCCATATTGAAGGGGTTATGTTGCGTGACAAAGAAGAATGGAACATCAGTATGTATGAGAGTACTCTAAACCAACGTGCCCGACAGGCGCGATTGGGCGGAGGTGGACACAATAGTTACGACAATCGTCGAAGTGCCAACGGCAAAGCCGCTCCGGCAGAAGTGGCATCGCGTCTTGGGAAACCCACGGACGTGATGAAGAGTGGTTTGACTAAGGGCGAGACGACGTGCAAGCTCGTGCGCAAGGGCCAGACCTGCCCGAAACCAGGTCAGGGGTGTCCATTTAATCACAAGAAGCCCAAAGCTGCCGCACCGGCCCAGCCGGCTGCGGGGACTCAGTCAAATTCTGCTTCGGCTCAAAACAAGAATCCCAGAGGGAGATCTGAGAAACCTGATGGCCGAGGCCGAAAGGGACGGAGCCGATCAAAGACCCCGGCGGGTGGCCGCGGGAAAGGAGCGCAACGACGGAACAGGAGTCAATCCAACCGTTCGCGCGGAAAAGAGAGCACGCTGCCATGCTATGTTTATTCGCGTGATCCCAAGACTTGCCGCGGAGCTGAGGACGGTTGCAACGGGCAACATAGAGGCTTAACCGATGCAGAAAAGCTCAAGCGCGATAAACATGGACAAGCGGAGCTGGATGCTGGACAGTCTCTAGGATATGAGCGAACAGTTAAACAAGCCAATGCCGCAGCTGCCAATGTCTCCTCCACTGCTGGTAATAGCGGCTCTAGGACCTCTAGTAACAATTCAGAGAAACGCAGGAAGGATGGAGATAATAATAAGAGCAGAGGCAGAGGCAAAGACATGATTTGCCGCTCTTTTAATGCAACAGGCAAATGCACGCGTGGAAAAGATTATTGGTTTGCCAAGCCCACGACTGGCCGCCCGCGACATTGGCTTCGCACTGGCGGCCCAGCCGCCAGTGCTGGAGGACTGATTGGTATACTTTTGTTAAGAATACTCTTTCTTATCTTCCTCGCTCGGTGGACGCAGCGACGCCCGCGTCGGTCAAGCCGAAAGCGGGGGGGCGGGGAGGTGTTCACTGACCGAGTCAGCTTGGGCGTCATTGCGCGTCCCGCCCCGTTAGCTCGGGGCCTCCCTGGGCAGAAGCAGGCCGGCCCTCATTTTCCAAGGGCCTCTGTGTAGATTCTAGCGGAGGAATTAATCTTGACCGTCTTGAAGCTGCCCTCTCCACTGCTCGTGCAAACATCTCACCCTCCCACCCGCAACTTGGTCGCAAGACCTCTTCAGACAAGACCGCGACGGTAGGTGCCACATGGCACTTGGCCACGACACCGACGCCGACGACGACGGCGACGTCGACGACGACGGCGCCGCCGACAGCGACTGCGACGACACCGACGACGTCTCCAATGTTTTCGACGGCGACAACGACGACGACGACACCGACGACGACGACAACGACGCCGACGACGACGACGAAGACGACGACGACGTCGCCAACGGAGACGACGACGAGGGAGGAGAAAAAACGACGACGGCGACAACGACGACAACGACGATGGAGGAGGGAAGACGGCGACGACGCCAACGACGAAGAAGGAGGAAGGACGGCGACGCCGACGACGACAACGACGAGGGAGGAGGGAAGACGACGACGATGACAACGACGACGAAGACGACGACGACGGCGACGAAATGAAAGGACGACGACGAGACGCCGACGACGGACGACGACGACGAGGGAGGGGGATAACGACGAGGGAGGAGTGAAGACCACGACGACGACGACGACGGCGACGAAATAGGAGGGACAACGACGAGACGCCGACGAAGACAACGAGGGGGGAAGGACGACCACGGCGACAACGACGACGGAAACGACTACGACGCCAAGACGACGACAACGACGACGAGGAAAGACAGAGGACGACGACGGCGACGACGACGACGACGACGACGAGGGAGGAGGGAGGACGATGACGACGACGTCGCAAGAGCGCGCGCGCGCCCTTTTGTTGAAAATCCGTGTTGCGAAACCTTGGGTTCTTGTAGGTTCTTTGGGCGCGCGATTTTGAAATCCTTTTGAAACCGATGGTTTTTGAAGGATTTCGGCATGCGCCCGCGACGACGCGCGCGTCTGCACTTCGTTTCATTTTTGCAGAGGATTCTCGCGACGGCACGCGCGCAGGGGCGTTCGACAGATTTCGACATGCGCGCGCGCGAAGCCCGTTTGGTAGCATTTTGCGAAAATCTTGGAATATCTATTGTTTCCTTAAGATTTCGCAAGACCTCACGCGGAAGTTTTTTTAGCAAATCAGCGTTGCGAAACCATGTGTTTTGTATGTTCCTTTTTTTTTTTTCGGAAGCTCGATTGCGAAATCCTTCCGGCACCGAAGGTTTTTGAAGGATTTCGGCATGCGCGCGCGACGACGCGCGCGCGTGCACTTCGTCCCATTTTTTGCAAGGGACTCGTGGAAAAAGTGTTATGTTAGAACAAAAAATGTCACCGCATAGTGTTTTTTACAAGGGACCCGCAGGGGGGGGGACCCGGCTTGGCTGGGATGGTATGAATTCATCTTTAGGATGGACATGTGGTCAGAATCATATGTAATTTACAGCACGCGCGGGGTAGCCGATAAGTCCGGGGGGGGGGGGGTAGAATCTATTAGTCTTTCAGGGAGGAGAATCAAGAGGGGGCCCTCCGATGGAGAGTGTTTCACCACGAATGCAGGGGGCAAGTTGAGAATATGGTGAAATTCATTGAAAATCCCTTGCGTCCTCTTTCTCGGGGCGCTATCAAGATGTACTGGGGCGCCCCCCCTAGACAAAGCTGCATTCGATCTCAGATGAAGGGCCGGCGCAAGTTCCGCTTCCGATTTGGCCCCTCTGCTGAGGGGCCCGCCGCCGCCTGCAGGAAGGCGCGTCGCCGCGACCTGAAAGAGTTGCCCTCGAGTGACAAAGACAGGTGGAAGTTCTCGGGAGAGATGCGCAGACATCTACTCAGTCGAGAGCGTCTGCTGCGGAAGCCCTGATCAGGGCGTCAGACCTCCAAGATGGCGCCTGGCACCTTTGGTTGAAGGCTGAGGAGGGGGAACAGGGCCCACGCGGCACAGCCGCTGCGGGATGCACAGACAAGGATGTTGCGTATCTTGGAGCGCTGAGCTCTATGATTGATACAGGGTGTGGGTATAACCTCATAGCGGGAAAAATATTACAAGTGCATGTTCAATGATATTGATTCGAAAGCTCCCGCAATCGATCATTCTGAATACTGCCGGGGGAGAGTCAAAAGCCCTCGGTTCAGTTCGCATCGCATGCCCTAAATTTAAGGGTGGTAGTTTCAACGCTTCGGTCCTGCCGGAGACCCCGCGCGCGATCTCGGTAGGAGAGCGGCGCGTGGATCGCGGCTTTAGTTTCTTCTGGCCAGCAGGCCAAAGACCCTACCTATTGTTGCCCAGCGGTCAAAGAGTGGACCTGGCCGTTGAGGGCTAGATACCATACTTGACCCTTTCAGGCAATGAGGCGCCGGGTCAGTGGATGTGCGCGGTTGCCGCTGGGGAGAGCGAACCTCCCGAGCGGTGGTGTTGCGTGACGCCAGGCGCCAAGGCATTTCTGGACAGTGCGGAATCAGCGGGAAGCCCTCCGCCCCTGCCATGCTGTTCAGACTCGCGTAACCATAGACCTGCATACACATGAGTTCATTGGCAACCGCAGCTATGTTGACGGACGGCCGACTGAGCTCGCGCCCGTTTGCCCGTCCTCATTAGACCCTGCGATACCATCATTTATTTCTACCATTCGCCTTGCAAGGCTAGCGAAAGCGGTTGGAATCGGACACCGACTGGCATCGCTGCCTCTGGATGTCTCTCGACTTTGCCCTGCCACGGCCAAGCCGTTGGTCAGACTGACGAGCAGCCCGGCGAAGCCGTGGCCTGCGCAGCCGCATATAAGATATTAGAACCCTTGTTGGTACGGGGTCTCAGGATGCCTTCCCTGCGACATGGATCAGGGGTTGGTCTCCGACGCGTGCGACGCGGCCCCCGGGCCCGAGGGGGGTGAAGTTGGAGACGCTGACGGTGTCGACTTAGTCGACGTCGACGCACCGCCAGAACTAGACCCAGACGATGCAGAGGTTGAGGCGTCGGGCTCCCTTGCCGAGCGGCTCAACAAGGCCGCAGCCTCCCTGCCGCATCTTCTAACTCTTATTCCCAAGAACCCATATTGTTCAGTATGCAATTGGGCCAAAGCTATCAGAAGACAGCAGCGCAAAGCGCGCAACAAAGGGCTGAAGGTCCCCCGCCCATACGCTAACCCCACTTCGATTGGACACCTGACGACGGTGGACCATTGGTTCGCGATGGATGAACTCTCGCGGGGGCTCCATGATGAGACCGCGTGCGTGACTTTTCGCGACCGAGCAACGGATTGCCTCGCGGCTCAGGGCGTGCACGACAAGTCTGCGGTTCATGTTTACAATTTTTAGTATACCTAAAAGCCCCAGGAGAGAAGTTAGAATCTTGTTATACCGATGGTGCGCGTGACCTTGCAAGGGCATGCTACGAGCTCAAGATTGCACATAATCTTACCATCCCAGGAACTAAGAAACAAAACGCTGTCACCGAACGTGCGAACGGCGTAGTACAGATGGGGGCCCAAGCGCTGCTCATGCAGGCGGGTCTCCCACCACCATATTGGACGTGCGCCGTCCGATACTTTTGCCTTTGCTACAATGCCAGGGCCCCTGAGGGGGGGAAGTCTAGTTGGGGACGTCGCTTTGGATGCATATTTGGAGCGCCGCTTCTCCCCTTCGGGCCACTCGCGCGCTATGTGCCCCCGCCAGAGTCACGGTTCAGAACAGCCGAGACTGGCGGCGCGATGATCCCTTGAATATACTTGGTATGTACACAAAGCGGGGGGTATGGTTGGTCCAGAGAGCTAGGTTGTGCCGTTGAGACAACTGGATGGGCTTCACATGGAATCAGGGCGCGCGCCCGAGGGCGGCAAACGACCCACCATAGAAAAGTCTGATCAGGTATACAGCAACATCGCGGACGGCACCGCGGAATATCAATCCCCCCAGTATCCTTTGAGAAAAGCGTGCGAGCAGGCAATGGCCGAAGTGCGTTCCGTCACGACCCCTCCCGCAGGAGAGGCCGCGGCCGTCCCAGACGGTCCGCGGCAGGTGACAGGAGCGCGACCAGACAATCTGTTTGGCGCAGATGAACCCGCCATTTTCGCGCCACCGCCTTTTCAAGAGGGCGAGGGCGCACAACCGCGAGATTCCGAGGCCGGCTCCGATGATGAAGGCGGCCCGGGGGGCTTGTGCGTGGATGACGAGCCTGCGGCGATTGATGGCCGGGGCCCACGGCGAGACTCTCACCCAGGCGAAGATAGAGACAAGAAGTTAGGTCTCGCACATATTGAAAACCGTTGGGATCGACAACCGAATTTCTCAGCGGCCAAGCCGCGCGAGAGGGCCCCAGGGAAAGGGCAGCTCCTTGCTCGTGCGACCCAGGACCTTGATACGGTGGAATACTTCGAAGATAGGCGCGTCGTCGTTGGTCTGACGAGAGAGGAGTTGACACAAAAGCTCCCGTTGACCGGCCGTCGGGAGACGCGCAGCATACGAGTTGTACTTCATTATGATCCTGACTATGTTCCAGTGACCCGCGTGTGGGTCACAGACCCAGATCCAAAGCACGGTGCTCAGTGGTTGAAAACATTTGCAGATTCCACAACTCCTGGAATTCATCCTGGACGTTGGCTCAGCATGAATCAAGCTCAACGCCGGGAGGCCGTTGAACAATGCAAGGCCGAGAAGAGAGGATTCTTTGGTATAGACGATCCTGGTCCTTGTCTTGGCCTCCTGCGTGATATAGGCTTGGACGTGGATGATCCACCAACTCCGCCCAAACCCGCAGTGGCCCAGCCACCTGCGGCCCGTCAAATCTCTGCGGGAACCGCTGCCTATCTTGCGGCGCATCCAAAGGCAAGACTAGCCCCACCGCGGGTTGCTGAGAGATTCCGTCGCTTGGCATCGCAGGGCGGCCAGGCCGCAATTGTAGTCCCCCTCTGAGAAGGATGATTCCGACGAGTACATTTCGGATGATGAGGATGTTTGGTGGAAGCAAACATGGTGCGGTGGTGCCATGGCACGCGACGGTGCCCCCTCCACCCTAGCCGGTCGGGGCCCGTTATCCGATGATGAATCTGAGGTGGCGCAAGAGGCAAGCTTGACCTCGAGTCTGGCGGCCGCCGCGTCGCGGCGAATCGTGCCTCGAATGCCGTTGCAAAGTAGTTCGGCTCCAATGCCAGGTCACCGTGAGAAGGAAAGGTTCGTTTTGGATTACGTTTACAACCCTTTTACTGATCTAGTCTCAGTTGTTGACGAACCCATCCAACTTCCCAGCGATTGGCAACATCCTAAGATCGACGCTGCTGTAGCTCGCTCTGTTTCCAAAGATGAGGCCCAGGTTAACCGAGACGCCCAGGCCGCTCTCACATAGGAATGGGACTGATTACGAGACATAGGCACATGCAACGAGGAAGGGGTTAGAGAATATTCCGACGTTGTTGCGGAACTCAATGGACATACCGTTCACTTTGGTCGTTTGTTCGCAATCTTTGTCGGGAAAAACTCAGAGTTGTCACTCGGGCACAAAGATCGGAAATACAAAGGTCGGGTAGTCTTTGATGGTTCGAGCGTGCGAGATCAGAATAAGGAGGTTGTTTTGTTTCAAGAACTTTCCAGTAGCCCTGCTACGATGCAGGGCAGCAAAGCAGCTGGCACTTACGGGCCTTTCGAAGGCCATAGTATTGAACAAGCTGTTGCCCGCCAGGCTTGCACTCAGTCAAAGTTGGGAGGTGCCCCAACGTGGGTATTCCTACCCCGTGATGAGTGGCCCAAAGAATGGTCGCATATGCGCAATCCCGTATGGCAGTTGTTTTTTATCTTTATACGGACACCCTGATTCGGGGGGTTCTTGGGAGCAACGCTGCGAAGGGCATGTTACGGCAAAAGGATTCGTGAAATGTAGCCCATGGCGTAGCTGCGATTTTCATAAGGAGTTGAAGCTATTCCTGATAAGTTACGTTGACGATTTCAAGTTGCCTGGACCTGCAGACAAGCTTGCCGGAGGGTGGAGGCTACTACAAACCCCATCTGTTAATTGCCCGAATGGAATAGAAATATACCCTCCGACCGCAGTCGGGCGATACTTGGGTTGTGAACACAGACTGTCTACGCAGTTCGTTGAATGGCAAGGTGAGTTACCCGCGGTTGTGGACCCGCCGCCTCCTAAAGTCAAGAAGAACGCCTCCGTCCCAGACTTTAGGGGGCGGCGGGAGACCCGCCGCCTCCTAAAGTCAAGAAGAACGCCTCCGGCCCAGCCGTCCGAGCCATACCAACCGAGAGAACCCAAACAAGCTAGAGTCATAGAATACGACATGATTGAAGTCTTCGAGTCCTGTGTCACTTTATATGCGCAACTCACGGACACTGACCCAGCTACTTATCTCGCTGCGGGTGCCCCATTTGGACCCGAACTTGTTGACCTCGAAGACGGTCAAGGCGGCCCTAGAGGCGAAATCTGTTCTCCCGCAGAGGAGGCAACCGCCTCAGCGTTACATATCAAAGTTGACGTAGGGCCCCCAGATCAAGAAATTGTTGTTCATGGCCTTGGCGCCGCAGCGGCCAGCCCCAATGACCCGGAGCCACGGGCCCAGTCGGGAGTGCTCCATCCCATAGCAGCAAAAGTCTTGATGGAGATTCTTTACGGTGCAAGAATGGCTCGGCACGACCTGCTCCGCGCCGTGTGCCACACGGCCAGTTGCATCACCAAATGGACAGAGCATCAAGACATGGATCTTTTCAGCCTCATCTGTTATATCAAGTGTACCTCTCACTACCGCATGTCTTCAAGGGTAGGTGATAACATGGAAGATGTCTTGTTGAAGCAATACTCTGACGCGGACCTGGCCAGTGACGTCCGAACGCGCAGGAGCACAAGTGCCAGTTATCAAGCGATTTGGGGCCCATGCACCCGAGCTGGGCAGTCCATGGGATCTCAACGACAGACGTGCGTTCCCCATAGTACTCTAGAGGCAGAAATTGTGGCTGCTGACCTTGCCCTGCGAAAAGAGCCGCTTGCAGCCCTTCCGCTTTGGGAAATATAGCCTGGAAGAAAAATGCGTCGTTTGTTCCTGGAGGACAATCTGTAAGGTCATTAAAGCTGGGGGGCCCATGGCGCTCGTGCATCTACCGCGAACCCAGCGCATTGATGCTGCAGCTGTATCTGAACAATTTTCTCGAGGCACCGTTGAACTTCAGCACGAAAGGACTCTGAACGAAGATGCCGACATTGGGACAAAGAGGTTCACAGACCCTTTGGCTTGTGTTAAAGTATTAGATCTTATCTTGTCAACGTTGTAACTCCCAAGTTCTGGGCCGCCAAGCGGTGCCAGGACTACCTGCATTCGATGCATTCAGACAGACTCCCCTTGAAAAACGCGGGGGGGGGGGGGGGGGGGGGGGGGGGGTTCTGAAGCCCCGCTTAGGTCCGAGTTCGGCTTTGCGGAGAGGTGCTGTTGCACCTAGCAAAAAGATGAACAAGAAAAAGAAACGCCCCAACAAGGGCAAGCCCGTTGTGCATTCTGCAAAATAAATTCCCCGGCGGCACCTGGAGGCGCCCAGTGCCCGGCTGTCGCCGAGGCCGCCCCCGGCCAAGCCGTGGCGGCGAACGCCCCCAGCCAAACTGTGGTGGCGAATGCGCCCGGCCAAGCCGAAGAAGCTTGTGCAACTGCTCCTTTTACTACCGAAGAAGGTTCCAGAACAAGCTCCGAGAAATCCAGAACGATGGAGGAGACAACCAAGAAAAGCTCCGAGACTGAGATGAGAGCGATGTCTTATATAACCGACAGGGGAATCGATTCTGATACATCGATTTTGTTTAAAGAGATGTAGAGAACGACCGAGCGTTGAACCTGTTAATATCGAGCAATACATGCTCGGTTACAACCTTCTTCTACCTCACCTTCCACCTGCTGCTGTTGCTAACTCTCAGGATAGGAAGGATCGATGTTCACGACGCGGACAGAGTCGTAAGCGATGGCACTCTGTTCCCAGACTTGTCGCGTTTATACCGGCAAATACCGATTGCCCCGTTGACCCGGATAGATTAGAGGATAAGCGTCGTACTCATGCCATCAACACCCAACATGGTTTGACTGTAGACCGTACGGATAGTTGGCGCGACGAAGATAATACATATCATCACCTTTTTGAGCAGAATTCGAATGGCGATTCCAGCGATGGCGACTACCACCCAAGTAGATGGACTGGCTGGGCGGAATTCTGGATCCGGGAAGACTGCGTCCCGGCCACCCAGTGGACCGGGGACCGACTCTTGTTAGAATATTGTTGCGGCCCTCAGTGCAGGATCGGAAACCCCAAGAATTTTGTTGACGGCTCGTACAAGGTAATTCGGTACACGGAGAAGGAAGATATGAGAGCCGATGAGGGTCTAAGGTTGGCTCTGAATGACATAAAGACATTCACAAGAAAACGCATCGCGCTTTGGGGCTCTATGCCCTGCACAGGAGGCCCCCCCTGGCAATACGTGAACGAGGCCCATTACTTTCGAGCGGGAAACCATGGAGCGATGCGTAGGTTTCGAGGCATTAGGACAGACTTTAGACATTTGTTTTGGAATTTCCGCGAGATTGTCCGCGCTGTGCACAAAGCGGGGGGGCACTGTTTGCATTGAGTGGCCAACTCAGTGTAATTCTTGTGGAAATCCACAGGTGAAAGAGTTCATGAGAGAGCTAGAGTTTGTCAAAACGGCTTTGCATGGATGTGCTTACGGATTGAGGGACAGTAATGTCAATTTCATGAAAAAGCCTTGGACGATAGCATCCACGTCTCCCGACGTGACGGAGTGACTTGAGCGCAGATGTGATGGCGCGCGCTAGCATGTTGAGGCCAGAGGACGAGAGTGTAAGCTAGCTGAGGATTACGCTGATACTTTTGCCAAACAGGTCCATATTGTTGTTGCTCGTGCCGCGGAGCGCGTGTTGTCGTCTCGTCGTCGTCCCGTCCCATACTCTGATTTCGTGTGTGCCGCTGCCATTTTGTCTCCAGAGCTTGCGGGGGCTGCCCAGCGGCCGGCCCCCTCTCGGACCGCGCGGCCGCCCTGTTGCGGCTGCGTGGGCCTCGCCTGCCGCGGCCCCCGCGCGCCCGAGAGGTCATCGATCGAACCCACGCGCCAACCGCTGGGAACCCCAGCGGCCAAGCCGTCGGGGGAGGACGTGGCTTCGGTTTGCTCGGACGACATCACACGCGAACTCGCCCCTGAGTCACCTGGGGAGTGAGAACCCCAGGTCGAGCCCAAAGGAAAGGCTCCTCCCAATCCAACTCGAAAGGCTACCCCACCGGCCCAGCCGAGCGGGGATGCCGCCCCGCCGGCCAAGCCGGCTGGGGGAGAGGCTAATCCTTTTAGTCCGAGCGATGTCGCGATGAATGAGGACATCGAAATGGAGGCTGGCGTAGAGATTCACGCAGAGGAGATCGCAGCCCGCAGAAGAGCTGCTGACGCTGCCATTAAAGACAGCCGGCCTGCCAAAAGGGCAGCTTTCTCCTTGCAAGGGGATTGCAATGCCCGCAAGGGGAAATCCATCTTCCGTTGTTTTCCTGATAAGAGAGAATGGCCCAGGCCTGATTATGCTGGGGCCAACAAGTTTTTACGCAAAAGGGGATGGAGTTGGCGCTTCGCGATGTGGAGACGCAACATATTATACAGACGGGGCGACCAAGTCGCTGCCGCACTGAAGGCAGATTTAGCCGACACATCCCAGGCGATTTTTGAGCGTCTGTTTTCCCAGGTCTCACAAGGCCCGTGGACCGTCCATTGGATTACATTCGACAGAATGGCAACGTGCCGTTTCGATTGTGCTCCCCCAAGACTTGACCAGATCCCAGTGGGTACCTTCTTGCAGTCGTACCCCAATGAAATGACGAAGCTGGTTTGCAGGTTGTATACAAACGCACCAGGGGGGACTCGATGCCCCGTCCGAACCCTTGAAAAGGGAGAGGTTGTAGGTCCCACTGTTGGCCCAGCCATTCGGCGGACGGCGATCTACGGAGACTTTGCGAGCGCCCCAGTAAGGGGCACCAAGACAGCAGGTGCTCCCGATTTGTGGATGAACATTTGGGGCCCTTCACCACATGCGCCTCCCCGTGGCAAAGCCATTGGGGACGGTTGGGGCGCGATTTATGCTCTGCCTGCTGCCAGAGGTCTGTCTTGCACGCCTGCGCATGTTGTTGAGGAGGCTCTCACCAAATCAGCTAGAGCAAATTATGTTGAGTTTTCCCCTTCAGCAGGCGGTGCATTGGCGGAAGGTTGCACCTTCGTGGACGCGCCCATGCGACTTCGATGAATGGCTCGCGAAGGATGGCCTTGACGGCGACGCTGACCTGAATGACAGGCAGCCGCCTCAGCCAGGCGCAGGGACTGAGGCCAACCAGCATGACTCAGTCGCTGCTGGAGAGGCCAGATCTGCCTGAAGCTTCCGAGCAGCCATGCCCTGAGGCGCCCTCGGAAGGCCCTCCTGATCATGGAGAGGTGGGTCCTGGCTGGGCGCCGAAAAGGCCACGCTTGGGAGTGGAGATGTTGACCGACCCAGTCGTCTCGGCAAGCCACCATGCGAACGTCGCCATCGCACAGCCTTCGGCCGGATCTGGCCCACAAAAGACATTGGACAATCCTGGTGCTGGTCGGCAGGCGGCCGGCGGATCATCCGCTGGGTCAGACTCGAATCCGACTGCCCCGCCCGGCCAAGCAGGTGGCGGGGCGGGCGGGGGCTCTCCTCCCGGCCCAGCCGGTTATGGAGGTGCTCCGTCTGGCCCAGGTGGCTCTCCCTCGGGAGGTGGCCGCGCAAGAAACCACCGCATCCTGATGTTCTGGATATTTTTCAAGCATGATTTGTTTTGACTGTTTTGCTGCCGCTGTTGCTGCTATCATGCGCGCATTTTTTCACATCTAACATTCTTGTCAGTTTGCGGTTTTGTTTCATGCAGAGAGTTCCCTGCATGCAGTTACCTCGACGTGTTGGTGCGAGACCGAATAGCGGGCATTCGCAACGTGCCCCTTTTTTCACAAGACGCGCTCGCGCGATGTTCAGGGCAGGTTTCTAGTAGCTGTCTGGTTGCTGCAGTGCTTCAGTATGATTCGCCAGGCGGCGCGCAGCGCTTGTTTTCGCTTGCAAGCTTCGCGTGTTTTGCATTGGTTCGCGGCACTTGCGCAGCGATGTCTCGCGGGGCGTGGTTCGGCTGGTTTTGCGCGACGGCGCGCCCGTTGATGCGGGCAGAACGCGCCTCTGCGCGACGTCGCCACCCGAAACGTTTACAATGTCGCCTGGGAAATTATTTCTTGGCACTCGGTGCCTCTCCCTCCTTCCTTTGCGTTGCGATGCGCCGATATGTTCGGATGCAGTTTAGTTCTGGTCGCCCAGCATTCGCGCGCCCATTTGTCTGGCGTGTTGTCTCGGTGTACTTATCCTCGTGCTTGCGTGTTTGTTCGCGCCGTTTCCCTAATTGTTTGGCTTTGTATTGTTCGTTTGTTGATATTAGCGCACATCTCAAGTGGGGCGCTCCATTGGGCTGTGGAAGGCGCGCCTCCATGGTTTAAGTAATCGCATCGCGTTTGCGCGCGCGCATGCAACAAAGCATGGCATGCCAAAATTGTCGCAGCTAGTCCTGAGCACCGCGGGTGCACAACAGCCGGCGTAGTGAGTGTTCCATGGTTGCCCAGGGATTCGTAACGCGAGTCATATACACGCCCATCGTTTTGAAAAGGCCGCAACATGTGACGCGTTCATCCTCGTTGTTTCGGTGTATATTGCTTCGTCTTCGTCGCCCCCCCCTCCTCCAGTCCTCCCCCTCTTGTTGCATTCCCACCTCTTCCATTTGATTTCCGACGCAAGGGTTGCATGTTTCTTGTGTGTGTCCCATGAGGCGCTGAATGGGTATGCCGAGGATTCGCCGCGTTGACTGCCGTGCTGCCTGGTGGCCGCCCTGCGGGTGCCCTCCCGCGTTTGGGGGGCGTGCCGAGGTTGCGTGCCTTGCCGCCCGTGCCGCCCCAAGGCCGCCCCGTGGCCGCCTCGCGGCTTCCCCCCTTTCCTGGGAATCTGCCGACGTTGCGCCATTTTGCCGCCCGCGCCGATCCGCAAGGGGCCCACGGTCGCTTTTTGGTTGCTCCGAGGCCGCCCCGCGCGGTGGCCCCAGTTGATTGCGCCGCTTAGCTCCCATTGCGCTGACCGCAGGATGAACTACAGCTACGGCGGCGATGGCAGCAGGGTTGCCTTCGAGTCTCGGCAGAACAACTGTTTCGCGTTCCCCAATGGGGTCGCTGGTTGAGGGCCGCCGATGGCCACGCCGGGGCGTCGCAACTTTGGGCCCCCATCGCTACAGGAAAACACGGTCGACGCAAGGACCCCGCGGGGTCCGTATTAAATCGCCCCCGGGGGGGCCATGGCGGCCCAGGCGCGCGAGACATCCGTGCATGCTCGAAATTTACTAGGGACTTTCCGGGGTGCCAAGTAAGGGCCTTACTTGGGCCTCCGCCGGGGTACCAACTAAGGGCCTCACTTGGCCGCCTGGCGGCCCCCTGGGGACTTGGGTTTTGGCTCTGTGGAGTCCTGGGTCCAGGCGGCCCGCGGCGGCCAGAGCAGAAAGCCCAAAGTGGGGCGGCGCGAAGAGCCAACGGGGCGCGCTGTCGGCGCCTACTCCCTGGTCACAGCGGGCGGCCACGTGGCGGCTACAGGGTGGCGCGCGCGGCAACGTGGCGAATCGGCACGCCCCTCCAAACTTTTTGTGGGTACAAGTGGAAACCTTTCAGTTCAAGCACTGTTTGGGGCTTCGTGACAGAACGCGTTGCTTTTGGCTGCGCGAGGCAAGGGAACAGGGCAAGGGGGGGAGAGGCGAAGGGGAGGTGAGGGAGATGGAAGGAGGACGGGGAACGGGCGGCGGCGGCGGAGGACGCGCGGAGGGACGAGCAGGGAGAGGAGAACGAGGAAGAGGATTTGTTTGCGCAGGCGGCGAAATAAACATGTGGCCGCCCCGCGGCCCCACCTTGCCACCCTGCCTGGGCGCCGCGCGGACAGTAGTTTGCAGCGATTATTTGGCGCGCCTGGGCGCGCCCATCCACGAGGGGCCCCCAGGGGCCCAACGGTGAATAGGAATGGATAGCGCGCGCCGCGCACTGTTGCCAACTCGGCCGCTTTAGCTCCATGCTGGCCCGTGCCAGCGCAAGTTTTAGGAACAAGTATCAGCGCGCGGGCTTTGCGGGAGGTTGGATTTGGCAGCTGCGGCAGCTATGTGGTTGAGCGTGTTCACGCTTGCCTATTTTTGTCCTTCCCTTACCTTGAGGGGGGCAGGGTGCGTCCGCCGCGTTTGTCTTGCGCTCGGCTTCCTCCTGCAACCCGCGGTCCTCTCCACATGTATGGGGTGCTAGATTCGTCGGCGGCGGGGCCTGCCAACCCGCCTTGTCGAAATTAGCGACGCAATGGGCCAACCAAATGTTGGGCAGATGGCGCCGCAGCCGCTGCGCCCCCCCCCCCCCCCCCCCCCCCCCCACCCATGGGCAAACAATCTTGCCGCCTTCGCGTTGCAAGCCGACGCGCGCCTGCCCCGCCACAACATGAACGCGCGGCGCTTGCTGAATCCGCAGCACCACATGCTCGCTGCGAGCGCCGACGCAGCGATGCGTGGCGCGTCCCCCATATTGACATCGGGGGTGGGCGGCCGTTTTTTCCGTTGATTTCTCGGTGCGCCACGGCAGCATATTAGCAACGCCAACGGGGGACCTTGGCGCATTCACCCTTGGCGTTGTTTCTTAACGCGTGAGATCGTCGGCCTTGCACGCCTTGCGTGCTTGTGCCATCTTCGGCATCGATGTCGGCGTTGCTTGTCGGCTGGCGCGCACATCCAAGATGGCGCCGGCCCCGTGGAATGTCTGTGGTGCCGCGTCCGCGCTTGTTTTGAAGAACTGGGCGCGCGTGAGCGCTGTTGTTGCGCGCAACGCAGAGCGAGTCACGATCGCTCGTGCGAGACGCTGGTCCATGCATGTGGATTTTGGCCCGTCTTGGAAATGTTTGTGAACTTGCGGATGCGGTGGGTTCCATCGTGGTCAGGGGGCGCTCCACCTTCTGGCAACCCCTCTGGGGGAGACGGTGGAGGTGGACCCCCGGGCGCGGGGTCGACGATGGCAAGTGGCGAACGGGGCAACCCGCCCTACTTTGGGCGGGGCCCCTGGAACGTCCTTGACTATCTTTGGCTCCAGGGAGGATATGCTCCGAACCCCAGGCCGCCGACGAATGACTGGGAATCTAAGGTGAATGAGATACTTCGGCTTCATGTTGGTATTACAGACCCCCAGTTGAAAAACTGGGCACTAAAGTTGTCGTTCCTTCAGAAGTGTCAGGCCATGGCACAGATTGCCCGGCAGAACGGACACTCATGGATTCCATTTGTTGGTGGGGGCGTTGCGGCCATGATGGCCACGGGCAAACCCGTTGCGGACTTGTTCCACCCTTTGTGCTTGATGGATCATGGGATATATAAGTTTTGGTTCTATTTCGCCCACATTGTCTCTGATTCCACGATCTCGTTTCGGGATGCGTCCAAGAAAACCAAGCCCAGCCTTCTTCCTGAATACCATTTGCGGGAGCACGTGCACGGCATTTCACAGAAGATCATGAGTGGATGCATGGCCCCGGACCTTCGGGAAGAGGCTAAGAGACTTAAATGGGACGAGCATGAGTAGTACCAGAAAGGGATCCACGCGCCAATGCGTTTCATCTTCTGGAACTTCAGCGATATTGTTGATGGAACCGGCGAACTGAATGGAGTCGGCACAGGAATAAAGCGGCAAGAAAATCCAACTGCGCTCGCTGGAAGCCTCCGAATATTAGTAGAGGCGGCGGAGCAGCTGGTGGATGACGCGATCGCCCGCGCAAAGGACGGAGCGATAGAGATAATGTACGTTGGTGGGGGCCACAAATGCTGGCGGTCGGATGGGTCCGGCGTTGGCCAGATGTGGGATGATGTTGCCACTCTCGTCAGGGCTCGAATGAACCGTCAGAGTGAAAGCTTCAAAGCCATGGGGATTTTTCCGCGAATAATGATTCTAGGCGGTGCGAGCCCTTGCCGCGAACTGCGGCACCGCCCGGGGGGCTTCACCACTTTTCTTCCGAGCATGGCGATTGCAAAATGGAGAAGGACGGACGAATGGTGGATGCGAACGCGGGCCAGTTGTGCGCTGAGCACATGTTTAAGGCCGCTAAACTCGCCGCATTGTTCTTTTGCCAACCCTCCGGCGGCCCATCCGTTCAGGGGGGTGGCATAACAAAGACGAAAAGAGCCGATGGGTATACATCGCAAGAGGCTACCATAGATGAGCTAGTCATGCACTGGCAAGACTGGAGCCCCACTGAAGGCAATGTGCCCAAGTCCGCGCTCAATACCCGCCCGTTCAAAGTAGCCTTGGACCCCATGATGTTCCCAGTCGCCCAAGACGGATCTGTGGGCGGGGCGATCCATTCTTATTATTCTGGTGCATTCATTGACTTCTTGAAGCGAGGGAATGCATGCGCATTTTTCCCGTGGGGAGACGATCCTTATTCTTTGCCGCGTGGTCGTCTCTTTTGCCCCGGAATGCCCCCGAGGGGGGGGCGCCTTCGATTGCCAACTGAAGGTGTGCAGAATGATGAACACATGCGCACGGCAGTTGGTGAATTGAAGAAGGCAGCACCTGCTACGGCACCGGGCGGCCTAGCCGCTTCGGGTGATGGTGCTGCACCGAGCGGCCTAGCCGTCTCGGGTAGTGGTACTGCCCCGAGCGGCCCAGCCGCCTCGGATGACGTCGCTGCACCGAGCCGCCCAGCAGCCTCGGGTTACGTTGCTGTCACGCGGGCGGCCCAGCCGCCCCGCGGACCTGTTCTGGCCCCTGCGCAGGGTGTGCAGGATGTTTAGACACCTGGTGAAGCAGCGGAGGACGCTCTCCGCATCAAATGCCCTGTTGGTAAGGCAACCACGCCCAGCCAAAAGTATAAGCTTCCAAGGCGCTTGGGAGTAGGCGGCGATCCTGATCGCACTGAAGATTGGGAACCGGATTGGCCCTTCCATCTGACATACCAGAAACTTAAGAAGTTGCCCGACAGAAGCGCGCCTGGCGAGGAACTAGTCCTTCACGATTTCCTCCGACCATTCACTGTGGCGGCCGGTGAGTTCTATAGACGCATGATGCGTACGAATGAATACCCGGGGGAAGAAGGCCGCGTTGCACGCGTGGCGCAAGGGGAGAGCCCGGCCCGCAGCAAGCAATTCAGTATGATTCAAAGATCTGCTAATGGAGAGGCGTGGTTGGGCTTTCAGATGCTGCAGAAGTCCACGCAGACCCCAGTTTTGGAACCTAGTTATGTGGTTCCTAATGGGGCACGTTTCTTTGTGATTAAGGCCGACCGATCGTGCGCGGACCCAACGGCTACTGTTGCTGATCGCCTGAATTGGGCGAAGTTGTCAATGAAGGCCCACAGAGCGGGCCTTAATCATTGCGTTCAACTTACTTTGCCTGTCTATGTAACAGACGAAAAGCTTGCGGAGGCCCAAGACCAGTCCACAAGCTGGACCAGACGGTCCCATGGGACGTCTGTGACAGCCCTTCATTCGATTTTGGAGGGCCATCAGCTGCTTACATCCGACCCCCGATACGGAGGGAGTATCAAGTCGAACAAGATTGGTGTGCACCATACACCAACAATCCCCGAACTCATCTGACAGATTCCGTCGCAGAGGAGACCTTTGGAGACGGCATCTGGGCAATTGCGGAGATTGTTTTCTTCTCAGAGCCCGCAATCATCAGGGGAAAACCAGATCAGTTCGTTAGCGAACCATCGGAGATGGTTTTTGTATGAGCTTCGCCTCTACCATTGGACTCCTGCGGCGCTTCATGTCACGCTGGCTTATGCCTTCCTGCAACAGGTCGCCAGACAGAATGAATGGCCCCTGGAGCAAGGGGGGCTGCCACGGACCAAGTCCGGGAGGCACAGAGGCAGAGGGTCCCAAATTTGGAGCCCATTGCTTGGCAGACGGATCGAAGCCCTTATTTTGAGAGCAATAACTTCGATGATATTTGGCCATGGTTCCAGAAGAAGGGAGTCAGGCTCACTGGAATCAACCCGTTGCACAAAGACGAGGCCCCGGATGAATCCAAGGCGCTTGTCCAGGACAACAAGGGCGAGGAAGACGAAGCCAAGTCGTCGACGGGTGCACGGCAGCAGGTGCTAGCGGCAAAGCCGCCCGGCGCATCTTTTTCGCTTGGCACCGAAGACTTCCCGCAATTGGGGCAGCCCACATCTCATGTTGGGAGGGCGCCTAAGCCTCCGCCTGGCGAAGCCGCGGCGGAGGCGCGGCCTCCACTTCCCAAAGCCGACGCACTTGCGAAAATGCCTACGCCCCCCCCCCCCCCCTTCCGAGGGAGGGGGCGCCACCTGTTGAATCGGCCGGCGAGGTGCCGCGTAAACCTCCGCCACCCAAACCTGGCTTATATGCGATGGCTCCGCCACCGGCCGCGAAGCCGAACGCCATGCCGATGAGGGGCTCGTCTTCACCAGAGCAGAGGGAACTCGTGCCGAAGAAGCCTCCGCCTCCGCCACATCAGAGTCCTGAGACACGTGCGCCGGAGCCTCCTCCAGCCAAGATGGCGCGTCACGATACTGGAGCTGACGATCTATCTGCGTTCAAAGTCGGGCAGCCACCGGCCAAGCCGGGGCGTTCGGAGACAGTGGAGGGCCCGCCTAAGCCTTGGGCACCGAGTCTTCGCGATCCCGACCCTCTTATCAGGCTTAAAAGGTGGACTGTTGATCGTTCGTCGCAAGCTGATCAAAGTCTGCAGAAAACTGAGGCCACGCCCAAGGCAGCGCCACAGTGGGTCCGAGATCTGGGATCTCCCCAGCCCGCCCAAGGCGGCGCTGGGATGGGCCAGACTGCATGGGCGGAGAGCTCAGTCGCAAAGGCAGCGGCCGTTGAGACAGAAGCCAAGACTGCCGAGGATGTGAGCTCTGAGCGCCACGGAGGCAATGAGAGGCCAGAGATTCCTGCGGCATCGATTCCGGAGGAGACGGATGGAGCTTCTTCGTCAGAGGAGCCACCTCAGCCGCGGGGGGGCGGCGCTGCAACCCGCATTCTCATAATTCTCAGAGAAATCTACAAGTCGCACTTCACAGGCAAGCAGGCGCGCAGAGCACTGAGGAACGAGAGAGATTTCTTTTACCAGCGGCGTTGTAATGTTGCTGACCGCCCTGATGATTTGTCATACATTGCAGATTTTACTGGCGCAGCAAAGAGGGTCTACGAGAAGGCTAAAAGGAGGAAGATCCACGAGCCGGGAAAGTAGTCGGAAGCATGGGCGAAGTTTGCAAACGCTATTGTTACACACATTCGTTCAATCTTCCTGTGATCGCTGCCAAGAGCGAACGTTCAAAGCCTCGCTCTGAGGGCGAATCCGTTGCGAGTGGAAGCGAGCTTCCTCCTCCCCCTGCTCCACCGCCCGGCCCAGCCGCGACGGCGAGCCTACCTGCGCCCCCGCCTGGCCCAGCCAGAGCGGAGGCCGAACCGGCGAAGGAGGACAAAATGATGGTAGACTCGGGCGCTGATGATACATCACGCGCTGCGCCCAAAGAGGTGGCCGAGTCTTCTCCTACCAGACCGGAATCCCCCGACGGGGAGGGCGCGCCCGCCGCTAAGGCGCCGCCGCAAGTTGCCGCTCCAAGCGGACATCGCGCGGCGGAGCCCCCCTCCGTGGATAGAACCCCGGGTGTCCCAGACGCGCCGGGTTCCCTTGAGGCCAATCCAGATCTTACCCAATTTAATGGCTTCCCGTATGAAGCAGACCCTGAGTTCATCCCCACTCAGGAAGAGCATTACCGATCTGGCCCAGCCTCTGCCAATTTCTTCAGCAGGGAGAGGCTGCCACCTGCCCCTGATAAGCGGCAGCGGGAACCGACGGATGATCCGCCCCAAGAGGATGGCCAGGATATTAATGTCGGGCACGCCGACAAATTCAAAAGCAAAGAGCTTTTCATTTCGCCGGATGAACGCATGCGAGTTATTCGGCGCACGCCCCCTGATATAAGGCAGAGGGTAAGAGAGGCCCACATGACTGGGCCTGTCCCCCCGCGGGCGGAGGCCCTGCGCAATGAGTCGAACAGCGCGCTCAGATATATTGCAGAATTTGTTGGAAATCCCATATTTGTGTTATCGAGCGAACTTTGCATAGAAGATGGCACTTTCGATTTGGCGCGTGAATTTCTCCGTGCCGAGTTTTACTCCGACGATATTCCTGGCGGATTTAATTATCAGTCCTTTAAGTTTCTGAAATCATTGGCTGTTGGGGTCGATGATAGCAATAATCCGGCTGCCCCAGGCAGTTCGGATTTTCGGAGACCCCAAAGCTACCGAGTAGAAGAGTTCGCTAAGCACGCTGGTGACTGTGCGATGTATCTGGCGAGGCATTGTTCTGATTACGTGAGGTCCTCGGGAGGCTGGGTCTACTTTGGAGACCTGGTTGAGAAGATGACCGCGGACGGATTTGAATATCAGACATATGCACTTGCTGCACACGGCATAGCCGCGCTGCAGCAGGGAACTGCGGAGGTCCTCGGTGTGCTTCCTGAGGACAGTGCTAGCATCAGCAACACGACCGTTTGCGGAATGTGGTGCAACTACACAGAATGGCCCTCTCAGAAGGCGGAGAGGGCTACCTCTCCCATTCCTGTTTTCTATCGAGCGTGCCAGGGACATTTTATTTTTGTTGCTCCAATTGAGAGAATGTACGTGCCCTATGACCCTGGCCTAGCCAGCCGTCATGGGCCCCTCCTCCATATCACCGATATGGGGACACTGTTGGAATCCATGGTCGGAACAGTGCAATTCCCAGAAAGAGACTCGGCTCTCTGGTGTCTCGCGAGGTGCCGAGGTTCACTGATATTGACAAAGCCGTCACCCTGGTCAAATGAAGCGACTGGTACGATCAAGGGGAGAAGAGAATGTCCTGGTCCATTGTTTTCAATCAAGAGTGGACATCGTACGATGCAAATTTTGATGACGACTCCATGCTTGGTTGGATTCATATTGACAAGACTTTGTCATTAATCCAAGATCATGCGCCTACATTGCCTCCCCGGCAGCAGCATGTGCACGGACTGTTCCCTGGGAGGATGGCGGTCGGTTCCTTTGCGCTAACTGGCACTGGGTGCGAACTGGCTTTGGACATTGCCCCTTCTGCCACAACCCGATCAAGTACACATGCAAGGTCGCCCGCAACTATTTGCTTCAGACGTACCGACATCAGGTCATTGAGCATTCGCTCTCAAGAAATAGCGTTTTGTTGCATGTTGTTAATTCCGGTCGGCCCCCCGACGAGCGTGATCAATATGTCGGAGCGCGAGTGAACAGACAACGGAGAGCTTCGGCAGATGTAATTCATATTCAACATCAGCAACAATCTTCATCAGGAGCGCAAGTGGACAACGAATAATCAGTATAGGCGCTTGGCTGCTTCAGGTCAAACCTTTGGAAACAGCCGCGCAGCCAGCGTTCCTGCCTGGATCCCTGACCGCGCCGCGGCCCAGCCGCCGGCGCGTCATGGTCCTTTCTTTCAGTACCTCGAGCCTCTGAATGGGCGACTGATTAAATGGCTAGCACACTTGGCTCAAAGAGAGCAGACTCAAGCCCCAACGATTGCAGAGTGGTGGCCTTTATTTGGGGCAACGGAAATTGACCAGCATGCGCGCCCCATGTCTTGTCCTGCTCTGGCTGCTTTTGAATGGCCAGATGATCCTAACACGCGCTTTGAAACAAATGAAGGCTGGTTCGCATGGAAGCTTAACGTGGCCAGGTCGAACATCTTCGTGCCGACGCTTCGGACATTGCGTGCCGCAAGAGATGAGACAGCACCCTGGCTGCCCGTTGACCAGGGCGACGCCATGGACGTCACGGGGCCCAGCCTACGTGGACGTCCACCGGATGCTCGGGCAAATAGTTTTGTCGCACGCCCTCGTCGTGCTTCCCAGCCCGCGAGCAGGCGCATTCAAATGTGTTCCGAGCATCCTCTCGTTTCAGTGTGCACTCATACCAAACCTGCCGCCGGTCCAACTGCGACGGCAGGTGAGGAGACCCCGCGCATGGCACTTGATTTCACCGCAGTCTGCGGGTCCCAGACCGAGCAGATAATTAGCGGGGGAATCAATCTTGACCAGCCCAATGGGTATGTTTACTCCCATCGCGACGACAAGTCGTAGAACATCACATCGACCGAGGACGGAGCCAAATAAGTGGCCGCTCGATATGTCATGGAACGCACCAGCTATCGCCCTGAAGCAACTGACCCTGACAGGTTACGACTACCGGGTGAAATAACGCACGAACTCTCAGCAAATGTGCGTAGCACCACTAAGTGGAACTGGAAGGTCCCTATTAAAGAATTTGAGTTGGGCCTTCGCATTATTCGCGTGATTGTGATTGTTCGCGAGATCATTAGTTGCTTCGTTGCAGAGGGGCACTGCGTTGCATACCCTGTGGCCCACTTTCTTTCCCAAGGCATCGGCGCAGATTACAAGGATGACAAGCGTCAAAAGGACGCATGCGCCTCCGACTGCCGCATTCGTGTAGCGATTGAGACAGACGGCCTCATTGAGGAATGGGCCAAGATTTTGGGTAAGCAGGCTCTTGCAGATATCCGATGTCAGGGCATGAAGCGACAAGAAGCTATTTCTTGGCTACATCCACATGTGGAAGCCACTGAGCTTCAAGACAAGGACGAAGGCCGTTTTCGTGGTGCCTGCGGCAGGTTAGGTATTCTTGCTGCGACTGCTGCAAGGGATATTATTAGATTCGCCAGAAAGCGAGTGACGACTATTCGTGAGAGAGGAGGCGCCGATGGGCCCCCGACGGCCAAGCCGATACGGAGAGGCCCGCTTTGCCGAAAGCGAGGCCTAGACCGCCACCTCCCCCACGCAGACCCGACGTCCAAGACGATCGGGCCAACGATGGCGCCACGGAATCCCCGTGCTCTGCTGGCGGTCAGACCGCAGCGGCAGGGGATGAGTATTCATGGTACTCGTCTGACAGGGACACGCGGGATTGGTCGAGGCCTACGCGCGCGCGCGCGCGGCGGAGCCATGGATGTCGGCCGCGGCGCGGCCGGCTACGACCCCTCGAAGCCCTGCCCGCACTACGCCGATGATGTACTGGATGGATACTATGTTCACCGGGATGCGATATCTTGGATGAGCCAGAGGGACAACCAGTCACGCGCGTGGTATGTGGTGTACATGAGCGACTACAACTACTACTGTCCGAGGAAAGGGAAGGATTCTAGGAACAAGGACAAGCGCAACAGGCCAGCGACTCACGCTGGCCGTGGCACGGGATACAGATCCCGCTCGCCCCATTGGGCCTCGGGTCAGACGGGGGGCTCGTCATCTTCGCATCCGAGGCCTCCGACTCCGCCATCGCGGGGAAATCCTCGGCAAGATCTGAGTTGGGCCGAGCCCGCGCAACCAAGTCGCTGCGGGCTCAACCGATCGACAAAGTCGGATCGGCAGAGAGAATGTATGTAACTATTGGTGGGGATCGTCGGGTTTCTTCGGCCCTCAGCTCCCTGGCAGCCACCGTTGAGCGGTAAAAGTTTTTTTTGCGGTTCGCTCCGGTGGTTGCATAATATGCACAGGCCAGGGAGGCTGTGGCTGGATGGGCCCTACGAAGCTCGCCGCGGGGGAGTGCATATGCTCCTCTCCGCCTCATATTACACTTGCCTCTCTCGCTGCCTTCCTTGCCTCACCCTGACACTGCGGCTTTGCACCGCGGCTGTTTGTGCTTGCAGGAGTTGCAAGGAGCGTGCTGGTCCGCGCGCGCGCGCGCCGAGAGGTTCGCCCCCTCGTCGTAGTCGTGTCGTCGGCCGGCCGGCCTCCTCCCTTACCATTCCTGAGTACACTCGCTTAACGGTTACTTGCAGTTTCATTGATGTCTCATCCCGTATCCTCTACTACTGAGCAGAGTCAACATGAGACCGTCATTCCTTTGTCATCTTACCCCGATTCTCACAGGAAAGACTAGCCCCCCTACCCCTACCCCCCACGATTTCTGGGGAGGGGGGGTCACTTCGTTTGTCGCCACCGCTGGACTCGCCTCGAAAGTCTGGTCAGGGCGCACCCCAGGAGAGGTCCGGGGAGTGGCGGTATCGGTACCTCTTGCTCTCCCCAGCCCGCGTGCCGCGCCGCGCCGTGTCGATACGGCGCGGCGCGGCACGCGTCTGGTTCTGGAGTGAGGGAAGCCGCCCTCATGCCGGCCCCGTGAGACCAGGAGAGGTCTCAACAGAAAATCCAAGAGGCCCCAGTCAAGACGTGTATAAAAAACGCGGTGGGCTTTCCAGTTTTTGTTTGCCTCTCTGCTTGTTATCATGTGGATGGCTCTGGGGGCGTTTTTGAGGGCCGCAAGACGGCCCCGCTATGCACGACGAAAACCCTGCGACGGTCCCAGAATGCCCCAGGAAGGTCCCGAGAGAGCCTGCGGAATGCGCCAATCGAGCCCCAATACGGCCCAAGCAGGTGCCAAAACGGTCTAACATAATTTCGAAAAGTTCGCAAGACCTGCCAAGACGGCCCGAAAGTTCAAGCACCCCCACAAAAGGGCCCCCCCGAAGCTTCCAGCAGGCTGCGATGAGCCCCCCCGAAACCGCCAAGACGCCCCCCAGGCCATAGGGAGTCTCAAGACAACTGTCAGACACTCCAAGAAAAGCCTTGACAGGCAGCTTCGCTCCAAGCTGGCCCACTTCGTATTCGATATCCGCCCACGTTGGCCCTGGACATTTCGAATATTCCAAATGAAAGATAGCCCGCTTGCAACCGAGTGTACCCAACAAGCGTCCGTGGTGGCTTCGTGGATGTTTGTTGTTTGTTTGTTTATGCGTGCGTGCGTGCGTGCGTGCGTGCGTGCATGTGTGTGTGTGTGTCCTTGTGTGTGTGTGTGTTGTGTGTGCGCGTTTGGTTTCAGGAACATTTCGGAGGAACCTGAAACGCCCAGAGGGGCCCTGGCCACCTTGCGGTTGTTTGAAAGGCTCTCTGGATGATACTAGAACTTCCGCGCGCGCGAAACGCGCGCTCGCGTAGTCATAGCATTTCATCTTGAGGATTATATGGGATCTCTGCGCACTCCAGTCAGTGGCACGCGGCACGGTGGGGGAAGTGGGAGCATACACAGATTGTCCGGCATGTGCTATCAAGGCTGCACCGCGCATTTGGCATGGTAATGGCAGATTTGTGGAAAGCGACGGCATGACGAGTGTGTATGCAGCGTATCAGAGAAGCAACCATTGTGAGCATAGTCTATGTCAGGGCCATTATTTCCCACTTTCCATCACTTGCTAAATTGAGGCAAGGGTTGCTTTCAGTGGGTGTACGGGGTTTCCAGACGACTCGGCGATGTTGCATCTACGTGTGCAAGGTGGCAGGTGTAGCATGATTGGAACATGGGTGGAACCACGATGTCTGTTTCGGGTCCTGGGACCCACAGAAAACAAGCTGCGGCGCGACATCTGTACCACATGTGGGGGTCAACAGCCCTTGGGATCTCCGAGAAGGGACCCGGCTCGAGGTTGGGCGGTTCGCGCGGTGCCCGAAACCAGGGCCGACGTCCTCACGCCACTGCAGGCGATTGCTGCGACGGGACAGCCAGATCAGAAGGGTGCGCAGTAGCTTGGCATCGCTCGGACGTGTGCATTTTTTCTTGGCATCGAGGACCATCCTGGACCATCGAGCAACAAAAAGCACGCACGAAACCGAACAAAGCACAGGAAATGGACGTCCGAGCGACGGCAAGGCAGGGCCGAAAGGCTCTCGGACGCCCGAGTGGAAGCCAGACGCGGGCGGAGCACGGCCCACGGCCTGGGGCCTGGGACGGGCCGCGCAGCAGGGCAGCAGCAGTCCCTCTCGAAAGCCACCCGTCCTTGCGATCGACGTCCTCCGCGGTGGCGCGAAGAGGCTCGCGCCTCGCGCGTCGTTGCCCGGGGCAGAAGGGCCGCCTTCCTCCAGGGGGGGGCAGCGCAGGTTGCGCGAGGCGCGAAGAATATATCCGCGCGTCGCGCTTCGCGGGGCGCGGTGCGCGAAGTTCGGTGACCCGGGCTGTCCTGCTTGGCTGCTTGCTCGTTTGCTGAGCCTGTTTTCCACCACCATCACCATAAGTTGGGGGGGAGGAGGAGGAGGAGGAGGAGGAGGAGGAGGAGGAGGAGGAGGGCGAGCAGGAGGAGGACGAAAAGGAGGAGGAGGAGGCGGAGGAGGAGGCGGAGGAGAAGGCGGAGGAGGACCCCCCCGTCCAACTTATGGTGGTGATGGTGGAAAACACGCCCATCATCGTTTTCAATCGCAAGTTCGTGGGTGCTCTCTGTCTCGCCTCTCGTCGGAGGTCTCTCCGAGACCCGCGCACGCTGTGCTGACTTGCCGTGCCGTGCATCTCGTGGAAACGCCCTGCCCGCGTCGGGTGTCACGTGTGTGGTGTTCTGATGGGCTTGCGCCGTGCGGCCGTAGGGAGGAGGAGGAAGGAGGGAGGAGGAGGGAGCAGGAGGAGCAATAATAGGAGGAGGAGGAGGAGGAGGAGGAGGAGGAGGAGGAGGAGGAGGTAGGAGGAGGAGGAGGGAAGGAGGAGGTGGAGGAGGAGGAGGAGAGGAGTAGGAGGAGGAGGAGGGGGAGGGGGAGGGGGATGGGGTGAGGGGAGGGGGAGGGGGGTGGGGGAGGGGGAGGGGGAGGGGGAGGGGGGGGAGGGGGAGGGGGGGTGGGGGGAGGGGGAGAGGGGGAGGGGGAGGGGAAGGGTGGAGGGGTGAGGGGGTGGGGGAGGGGGGGTGAGGGGGAGGGGGAGGGGGAGGGGGAGGGGGAGGGGGAGGGAGGAGGGGGGGCGAGGGGGAGGGGGAGGGGGAGGGGGAGGGGGAGGGGGAGGGGGTTGGGGGGTGGAGGGGGAGAGGGGAGAGGGGGAGGAGGGGAGGTGGAGGGGGAGGGGGAGGGGGAGGGGGAGGGGGATGGGGAGGGGGAGGAGGCGGAGGAGGTGGAGGAGGAGGAGGAGGAGAGGAGGAGGAGGAGGAGGTGGAAGGTGGGCAGGAGAGGAGGGAGGAGGAGGAGGAGGAGGAGGAGGCGGAGCAGGTTGGAGGCGGAGGCGGAGGCGGAGTAGGTGGAGGCGGATAGGCGGAGGCGAGGCGAGGGCGGATGGCGGAGGCGGAAGCGGAGGCGGAGGCGAGGCGGAGGCGGAGGCGGAGGCGGAGGCGGAGGCGTGGGGGCGGAGGTGGAGGCGGAGGCGGAGGCGGAGGCGGAGGCGGAGGCGGAGGCGGAGGCGGAGGCGAGGCGGGAGTCGGAGGCGGAGGCGGAGGCGGGGCGGAGCGCGGTGGCGAGGCGGGGCGGAGGCGTGAGGCGGAGGCGGAGGCGGAGGCGGTAGGCGGAGGCGGAGGCGGAGGCGGAGGCGGAGGCGGAGGCGGAGGCGGAGGCGGAGGCGGAGGCGGAGGCGGAGGCGGAGGCGGAGGCGGAGGCGGAGGCGGAGGAGGAGGAGGAGGAGGAGGAGGAGGAGGAGGAGACATTTACCGGGCGCCAGCGTCGTGACCCTCGTGATAGAGAGCTGCGGAGCTACGGTGGCGGCAACGTGAGTGGCATGGCCTGGCTGCTCCGGGCGTGCCGGGACAAGCTGGAGCTCTTCCAGAGCTTGCTCCGCTCTTTGAGCGCCCACGTGCAACGCCACACGGGTGCCATGATCATAGTGGCCAGCTCTGTCCAGCGCGGCGCGCCCCGGCCGCGGGCCGGCCCAGGTGTAAGCAAACGTGTTGTTCGTCATTTTTCGTGTTTTGCCGGGTCCCGCGCAAAATCGGGCTCGAATGAGGAAGGCCATATGTTTTGCCTTTCTAGTCCATTGTTCGTCGGTCCTGTGTGGGCCCTTGGGGCCCGCGTCGCGCCGTCGCCCCCCCTCGCTTTCGGCGTTCCTCCTCCGCCTGTTCCTGCTTCTCCCGCGCCGCTGCTTCGCTTTTCATTCCGGCCCCCGCTCCTCCCCTTCTCTCTCCTCCTCCTCCTGCCCCGCCCCTTGCCTCCGGCGGGCGCGCGAGCGCCTCGGGGTTGGGTGGGGTGGCTCAGACGCCCCGCCGCGCTCCCACCTCCTCCGCCTTCCTGCTTCTCCCGGCTTCCTCGTCCTTCTTCCCTCTCCCTCCTCGCCTCTTTGCCGTTCGCCTGCTGCGTGGGCTCGGGCGCGCGGTGGCGGAAGTTGTAGATGTGTCGCGCGGCGCCGCCCGTTTTGCCCCTGTCTGTTGCGTGCGCGTTGCACCCGAGACATGAGCGCCCCCTGCCGCGGCTGCTGGCCCGCTTTTTTTTTTTCCCCGCGGGGGAAGAGGGGGGATCAGGAGGGGGCGTAGCAGGGGAGGGGGGAGGGGGTGGATATGGAAAAGGAAAGGAGGGACAGGAGGAACAAAATGAGGACGAGGACGAAGACGAATATGATGAGGAGGGCGAGGACGAGGGCGAGGAGGAGGAGGAAAAGGGGGCGAGGAAGAGGAGGAGGAGGAGGAAGAAGGGGGGGGCGGAGGACGAGGAGGAGGGGGAGGAAGAGGAGGACGAGGAGGAAAAGGAGGATGGGGATGATGATGATGATGATGATGATGATGATGATGATGATGATGGTGAGGATGAGTATGAGGATGATATGATGCTGATGATGATGTTGATGATGATGTTGTTGCTGCTGGTGATGATGATGCTGATGGCGCTGATGATGATGACGATGATGATGAGGAGGAGGACGAGGATGTACAGGAGGATGAGGAGGAGGGGGGAGGGGGAGCAGGAGGAGGACGAGGACGATAAATAAACGGAGGAGGATTTATGATTTATGATTGATGATGATGATGATGGTGATGATGATGATGACGATGCTGATTATGGTGGCGGTGATGGTGGTGGTGATGAACGTGATGATGACGGTGATGATGATGCTGATGATGCTGGTTAGTTATTATGGGGATGATGTTGCTCATGATGATTCGGATGAGGATGATGATGACGGTGATGGTAATTATGATGATGATACTGATGATGATGCTGGTGATGATGTTTCCGATGGTTGTGATGATGATGATGATTGTGCTGGTGATGATGGCCATGATGATTGCGATGATGATGGCGAGGATGACGATGATGATGGTGATGATGATATTGGTGATGCTGATGATGAACATGGTGGTGATGATGGTGCTGATGAGGATGATGATGACGATGGTGATAATCATGATGATGCGACTGACCATGATGATGTTGATGATAATGTGGGTTATGATTATGATGATGATGACGGTGTTGGTGATGGTGATCATGATGGTGACGATGATGATGGTGATGATCACGAGTATGATGATGATGATGATGTTGGCGGTGCTAATATTGGCGATGATGATGTTGCTGCTGAGGATGATGCGGATGATGATGATGATGATGATGATGTTGCTGCTTATGATGAAGATGATGTTGCTGATGGTGATGGTGATGATGGTGATTGTGAATACGATGATGGTGATGATGATGATGATGATGATGATGAGAATGCTGGTGGTGATGATGATGATGATGATGGTGGTGGTGGTGGCGGTGGTGGTGGTGATGATGATGGTGGTGGTGATGATGGTGAAGATGGTGATGATGATGATGATGATGGTGATGATGATGGTGATGATGATGGTGGTGGTGGTGATGATGATGATGATGATGTGGAGGAGGAGGGGGAAGAGGAGGAGGAGGAGGAGGAGGAGGAGGAGGAGGAAGAGGAGGAGGAGGAGGAGGAGGAGGAAGGAGGACCAGGGGGCAGGGCTTGAGGGGGCACGGGCGATGGGGGCGCGGGTGAGTGGGGCCGACGGGACACGGGAACAGGAACGGGAGAATGCCGAGGAAGAGGAAGATGGGCGAGGGGGATGGAAGGATGCACGAGGAGTGACGAGCAGAGACCAGCCCGTCCGCCGCCATATCAGGGGCCGTGCGTCATGGGGCCCTCGTACCTCACCCTCTTTCTGGGGGCGGCGAAATTGGGACCGGCCCAGGGCATCATCGACCCCACGGCGTCCATTCATCGCCGACGGGGGCTCGGGTGCCCAACCAGGCGCAGGAACGCTCGGTTGCGCCATCGGGGGCCCGTGGCGGCTTTTCTCGGCGATGTATCGCTGATTTCTGGCAGACGGCCCCCTGCGTCAGCACGGTTGGTTCGTATCGTGCGGGCGCGGCGGCGGCTCCCGCGCGGGCGTTCCAGGCTGGACGCCGCCGGCTCCTGGCATCGGCCGGCATCGAACGATCTGCGCAGTCTCGGGAGCCTTGAAACAGGGGTCAAGTCAAACGGGGGTCAGCCAGAGCGCCGGATCTTGCAGGATCCTGCAGGTCGATCCCCCCGCAAGATGAGCAAACTGAGGGTGTCTGTAATTAACAGAAAAGTAAAGTTAACATGGGGGGATGGGGCGGGGGAAGGCAGAGGGGGAGGGAGAAGGGGGGAGGGGGAGGAAGGGGAGGTAGTAATAATAGTGGGGTGAGGAGGGGGGGAAAGGGGGGGGGAGGGGAAGGGGAAGGGGAAGGGGGGCGGGGGGAGGGGGAACGGGGCTGGGGGGAGAGGTGTAGAGGAGGGGTTGGGGGGGAGGGGGGGAGGGCAGGGGAGGGGAATGGATGGGGAAGGTGGGGTATAGGGGGGTGTCTGTGTGTGTGCGTGTGTGTTGGTGGTGTGCGTGTGTGTGTGTGTGTGTGTGTGTGGATGCTGTGCATGTGGGTGGTGGTGTGTGTGGATGCTGCATGGTGTGTGCGTGTGTGCGAGTGTGCGTGGAGCCCGCGGGGGAGGCGGGATCCTGGGCGCCATCGGTAACTCTTCCTGGTTCCCGGAGACCCTGGAGAGCGTGTCGTTGCCCCCCGTCTTCTCATCCTTCACCCTCGGCGTCATCATCGTCGTCCCACTTCCCCTCCGCGTTATCCTCGTCGACATTGGCCGCGTTAGTCAAAACAAAAAACGATCTCCAAAACAGCAGCAAACCAGCTAGCTACACAACAACACCCCCGTACCCCACGACATCCCATTACAGTCTACACCCAGAGGAGGGACCAATGTCGGACCCGATGCTTCTACAAGGCGACCCCTGCATCTTTGCATTTTCGGCCCATCCTTACCCCATTTGATGTGCAACGATTTCCAAGTAACACGTCCAAGGGCCTTGCATCCGTAGCCCCCAGAAAAGAAACTACCCCAACACGCCCGGCTTCCGTAGCCAGTTTCTGGCTTATGCATTTTTGTATTTTGTTTGCCATTCGCAGTAATCGATCTGAGCAGCGCAGTTTCACCACCACCTGACGTGGCTGACGTGGCAATGGCCGAAGAAGATACGAACGTGCATGGGCCAAATCCAGAACCGCTCGATCTTCGCAAGTCTCTTGTGAATAAGGACTCGTGGGCAAAGTATCCTTACGCATGTCTCATTCTCACAGATGCCGAGCAAACCCCAGTCCCAGCGGACGACGAATCGGACACTAGCAAATTCAGGCTATACGACGAGACCCGCCGGAACACAAAGATACTAACCGACGGCGGCGCAGCAGGACCATTCTTTGGGATATCTGGATTCGATAATAAAACATCTGAGTTGAGGGCTTTCAACAAGCTCACGAGTGGTTCAGAAAAAATTACATATGGATTGGTCATGTGGGGAAGCCCCTACTGGGGAACTACAGCAGCTACCCAGGATCCTTCGTGTCGGTATTGGAAGTCTTCCGGTCACTTCAAATCGAACGCCTTCGAATCGATGTCGTGGGGAGCTCCGAACGCACTTGTGGTAACGACGTACAGTTTTGAATATCGCGTCGAGTTCTGGAGCCCGACCTACAAGAACAGTAAATATGCACCTGAGGTTGACAGTCGGGAGTTGCGTCAGCTAATCATTGCCCCGTGTTTCAGCAGACAGTATGCGCCGTTGATGTCTGGAGATACCTACGCAGGAGTTAGACCAGATGTTGGTTTCAACGTGGCGCTTTTGGTCCCTGCGCGTTTTCGGAAGCTCGTGCTCCGCAGACCTGACCACGTGCACTTTGACGTTGGAGTGGCGATGATGAAAATGTTACGAGTCATTCAACAGACGAATCAGTACGCCATCGAACTTGGAGGCCAGACATTCTCGTTAGGGCTGGAGATACACCATGCAAAAATGGGATACGACCGCCGGGTATAATTGCGGATGTGAGAGGATCAACATGCCAGCTGCGCTTTGCAACGCTGGAATGACATGGAATGGACGCATCGTCTTGAAATATGCAGCGCGGCTGCCGAAATTTGCTCTAGGTCTTGCGCTGCAGCCGGCGACCCAGCGCGACGCAGCAGACGCTCGCTGAGGATTGAGACTGAGGCGAGGATTCAGAATCTCAGAGTCTCAGAATCCTCTTCTTCCTTTTCCCCTTTTTCCTCCTCCTCACCCCCTATGCCAACGTGTGTTCCACGCTCCGAACTCCCTCCGCCCTTCAGCCTCCTGCCCTCCGCCGCCTGCCATCCAACCCCCCTTTCCCCCCTGACCCCGTTTCGAATCATTTCTACGTCCCTCCGCCGCCCGCTGTTCCATCCCCTCTCGCGGCTGGTTGGTTGGCTGGCAATCGGGCTGTTTCTGAGATCGGCGCGGCGAGGGCCGCGGGCGAGAGAGATCCGCCAACCAACCAACCAGCCAACCAGCCAAACAACCCGCATGCGCCGAGGCGCGCAATTCGCCAAGTTCGCGACGACCCAATCCGCCAACCAACCAACTCAACAGAACCAACCAGGCAACCAACCCGGAAAGGTCCTGGCGTGCAGTTCGGCAAAGCCGATATCACGATCCGTCGCGCGCCTCGACGGATCGCGATGTCGGCGTCGCCGACCGGCAAGCCTTGGACTCCGACCTTTTGCATGCTGGTCGGTTGGCAGATTGGGCTAGTGACTCGGCGGGCTACCCGTGGAGGGCGAGCATTGCGTTGCCGCGTTCTTCCGCCTTGTATGCGTTGTATTTGCATGTGTTGCATTTGCTATGCTAGATTGACGTTTGCATTGCATGTGCATTGCGTCGCTGAAGTTCGGCGCTGCAGGCTGCATCGCGCGCGCTGCCTTTGCCTGTCGCCTGTCGCCGCCATTTTCTGCGCGAAGCCCTCGGCCGAGAGGCCGCCGGGCGCTGGCGGGGCCCGACGTTTGATCGTGCGCCCCCCGAGGGGGCACCCCCATGGCGAGTCCGCGGTGGCGGTCCTGCAGCTGCAGCGGGGTTCGGCTATCCGTGAAGCGCCGCGACGCGATCGCCATCAAAGAGAGCATCCGGTGCCTGTGCGCCGCCAGCTCACTCGGCCGCGCCGTGGTCTCGATCATTTTCCGCAGTCTGACGGAGAAGTTCCGGGAGTGGCCCCCTGGTGCCCCCCCCATCGGCCCCTCGCTTTCCTGAGCCCCGAGCCCCCTTGCCTCTTCCACCGCGGCTCCTCACTCCTCGACCTATCAGGTTACCTATCCTCCTAGTCATCGTGAGTCGCATTCTGCATTCCGCTGTGCCTTCTTCGTAAACCCCGACCTCGACCTTCGTAATCTGCTTACGGTTCTCAACCTCCTAAACGCCCGCACCCTCTTCGACCTCAGGATTCCTGACACTCCCAACACTCCTGCCCCCTTGTAGTCCTATCGTCCTGTCCCTCCCCAACCTCTCGTCGGCACGGGCACGCCTATCCCCCTCGGAGTGCTGTTGAGGAAGATTCCTATGCGATCAGATGTTCCAAAAGCGTGGGCGACGGCTTTGGCTTGAATTGCTTGCGCACACGTCGGCGATCATGGCAGATCCGCTGGATACGATTGCAGCAGATGCGTTGGATATCTCAGCAGGTGCGTTCGATATCTCAGCAGGTATGCTGGATACTGCGGATGATCAGTTGATTCCAGCAGCGGCTCCGTTGGATAGGGCGGATCCGTTGGACGTCGCGGCGCATCCATTCGCAGCAGCTCCAGCGGCGGCCCCCCTCGCAGCAACAGCTCCACCGCCGGCGGGGCCACCGGCGGACCCCAGCAGCAGCTCCGCGGCCCCCAGCAGCCCCGACGCAGCTTGCAGGCGGGAAGTCCTCAAGCGCGGTGCGATGGCCGCGAAGGGTCGCTTCGAAGTTGCGATGGCCCGGCGGGAAGTCCTTAAGCGGGCCCGACTCACGTTGGAGAACAAACGGCTGAAGGGGCGATTCCAGCCGGGCGGGCGACGCACGGGGCCGGGGCCCTGTCGTCGGCGGGGCCGGCGGATCGCTGACCGCCTCTCGGCTCGAGCCGCCTGCTTGGGCCCTGGGCCTTGGGCGGCCGCCGGGCGGCAGGCGGCTCGGCGGCTCGAGCCGAAGGGGCGTCCGCGGTCCGCCGTCCGCCGTTCAATGGTCATTTAGATCCAAGGTTCTAGATCGACTGGGGCCGGGGATTCTCGGGGTGGGCTTGGGCGAATTCTGAGGCATCCGAGTCGGATCGCCGAGTATCGCGGTGCGCGCGTCTGTAAATTCAGATTTGGATTGCCCTTTTGCGTGTCTTTTGCCGATTATAATTCTTGCCAGTCGCGTCCCCGCTTGCGTTCACCCGGGCCAGAGCCCTCGAGAAGTTGACGCGGCCAAGATGGCGTGGAACAGCACCCAGTTGAACCTTGGCGACCACGCCATGACGTCAGGTAGCGACGTCGCGTTGCACCGGCTGCAATTCGACCTCCACAACACCATGGCCATGTCTTTCACCCGGCGAGACGGCGAGTCGGGGGTCCAAGGGGGATGGGGAGGTTAGACCCCTAGACGGGAACTAGAGAATATGGGGGACAATCGTGATTCGTGAGTGCCAGATGGTTTTGGCATCGCTGCTTTCGGGGCTCTCAATCTTAGAGCTGACTCGCGTTGTCGCGCGAATCGCGCGCCCCGTGCCCCTGCCCCTTCGTTCGGCTTGCCCCTCCCCATTCGCCCCCCCGAGAGCTGCAGTCGCGTCGATGCGTCGATGCTCGCGGGCGCGTCGCCCACGCGGCCCCCCAATTCCAGCTCGAGCGGCGCGTTGCAGAGGTCGCCGCGGCGGCATCCAGCTATCAGTGCGTCGAGCGCTGCTACGGCGACACTCCAGTGCATTTGACATTCGGGCGTTTGTCCGAGGAGATTCGCCCTCACGCGAGGTGCTTCGTACCTCGTCGATTTCGCGACGTGGTCGGCAAGGCCCTCTGCGCGCGCAAGGAGTTGTGCAACCTGGGGTTCAGAAGTGCCAGCGCGGAGTCATGGGCATTTTCTGTTGCCATGTGACTGCGCGCCACAAGCCGGGCGGGGAGGGGGCGGCCAGCAACGTGATCATGGCAGAGGGGTAGAGGAAGATAGAGTACCATATGGTATATTTTACATTTACACATGCATACGGTTATACAGAGGAGTACATCCATATAACCGCAGGAAGCATTTAAGACCCCCCCCCCCCCCCCCTCCGGCAAATTCGATAGCCCTTCCGCGCCCTGGAAGCGTTACCTGGCACCAGGAGCCCTCCTCCTCCTCCTCACCCTCCTCTTCCTCCTCTCCTCCACCCACGAACTTCCTCCTGCCCCTAGGAATCCTCAAATTCACGAGGAATCCCTTGGAATTTTTGACGAGCCCTTAGGAATTTCAAGGGGTCTTCTGGAATCCTGAGGAATCCACAGGAAGTCTT
>CAUYUJ010017841.1:137164-177164 GCA_963575745.1 Prorocentrum cordatum
GATGGTGGGCTGTGGGAAGGAAGGGGTTCGATAGGAGGGGTGGCCGAGGGGCCAAGGATGAACGGGACTGGACGAGAGCGGAAGAAATGAACCCAGGAGGATGTGGATCATCGGTGTCAGCATCGCGAGGGCGAGGGAGGTGGGGGAGGCAGAAGTTGGGGGCATGATGTGCACTAGGGCGTAGAGGACTGGAGGAGGGCAGGCACGTGGACGATGGGGGAACGAATCCGGCGCAGGAAGACGACGAGGAACGACGTGAATTGGCACATGGGGGGTGAGCAATGTGGATGAAGGGCACGATGAGGACCGGGGCGATCGGAGGGGCATGAGGAGGGTGGGGCCACAGCGAAAGGATATTTGGAAGAGGCGGGGGGTGGGGCATGAGTTCGAGGCGGGCGCCAGCTAACGATTAGCTGAACAGTGTTTTGCGTGTCCGTGCGCCCCCAGAACACAGTGACTTGTTGCAGAACTTCACGATGTGGGTAATCGTGCGCTTCGTGATTCAAGGCCAAAGGCTCGAGTCCGCGACGCCCCTTGGCGTCGCGATGATGCCGCACCGATTTGCCAGACCGCAGATGCGCAGATACGCAGAATATGTGTTGCAACGGTTGTGTCATGACCCTCTCTATACTAACAGACCCACGTTGGAATCCAAGCTCTCGCTTATCTCACGACGCCATGCTGGTGATAATGAGGGTGATGTTAATGCTGATGATGATAATCATGATGTTCATTGCGAAGATGGTGATGATGATGCTGATGCTGCTGCTGATGATGGTGATGGTGATAGTTTTGGTGATGGCGTTGGAGATGGGGATTATGCTGGTGATGATGATGCTGATGCTGATGCTGCTGCTCAGGGTGATGATGCTGCTGATGATGATGTTCATGCTGGTGATGCTGGTGATGCTGTTGATACTCATGCTGATTATGATGCTGATGATGATGGTGATGGTGTTAACGATAGTGATGTTGATGCGGATGATGATAATGGTGGTGGCAATGGCAACTATGGTGGTGATGATGATGCTGATGCTGCTGCTGATTGCGATGCCTATGATGATGACGCTGATACTGATGCTGATGCTGATGCTGATGCGGGTGATGCTGACGATGCTGATAATGACACTGATGATGACGACGCTGCTGCTGGTGACGGTGAGTGCCCTGCTGGTAATGATGATGAGGTTTCTGATGTTGATGAGTCGGATAATGCTGATGATGATGTTGATTTGGATGGTGATCGGATGCTGATGCTTATGATGATGCTGCTGATGATGATGATAATGATGTTTACGATGATGATGCTGCTGCTGATGATGATGGTGGTGCTGCGGAGGATGATACGGATGACAACGATGAGGATGAGGCCACCGATGATGATGATGATGATGCTGGTGATGCTGATGACGATGCTGATGATGATGCTGATTGCGATGATGATGCTGATGATGATGTCTATTCTGTCCGGAGACGGCTCGGACCCTCTCGGGGCTGTCTGGGGGCGCTTTTCTGCCTTCTTGGGGCCGGGGTGACGCGAGCAGCCAAGTCCAATTTGTCCGAACCTCATGTTCTAGAATCTAGAAGCCTCAGAGGGCTTCCGATTTGCTTTGGGCTGCGCTTGGGGGGGCACCTTGAAGTTCTCGAAGTATCTCGCGGCGCCTGGGCAATTTGGACATCCGCGTCCATTCTGTTTGGAGACCGGCTTGGGCTCTCTTGGGGCTATTTTAGGGTTTCCTTTGGGCTGTCTCGGGGCGCTCTCGGGCCTTCTGGGCCCCCCGGATACTTCGGGCATCCATGCCCAAACTGTCCGAGCCGCCTGTTCTTGAAGCCCCGGAGGGCTATGGATTTCCTCTGGGCGGCGTTTTCGGGCGGCGCCTGGAAATGCGCCGCAGCGACGGGCCAGTTTGGACATCCATGCGCATTTTGTCCAGAGACGGCGCGTGCCCTCTCGGGGCAATCGGGCATTCTTGGGGCCTTCTCGGGGCTATCTCGGGTTTCGGGGCGCTTTTCCCATGGGCCCTCCTGAGGCCCGGGCGATTTGGACAACATCCATGTCCAAATTGTCCGGGCCGTCGGTTCTCGAAGCCTCGGGGGGGCCCCCCATTCAAAGGTTTGTTTCTTCAATGTCCGCGAGGGCGGTTTCGTTGAGAGCAAGCACTAATTTGGGCATTTCTCAATTGATTTCAGAGTAGTCGAAATCAATCGAGGGCACGAGCCGCGACAGGTATGCTTGGAACAGTGGATGAGGCTGCGACGCGTGGAGTTTCCAACGCCAGCGGCGGTCGCGACTGTAGCCATTTGGGCTTGGGAGGAGAGGTGCAGGTTCCAGCAGCATCGCGCCTTCGCTGAGGTCCGATTGTCTTGTCTTTTCGATGGGCGACTTACTGGATTGCCTCAGCCACGCGACTGAGGAGCCGCAGGCGGCGCAGCCGATCGACGCGCCTGAGCCGCGTGATCCGCCCAACAAGGACCCGTGGGCGAAAGGGGTGAGGGCCAGAGAGTGGCTCCACCTTCGTCGCCGCTCCACTGCGCCGCCACAACCCCGCGACGCTCTGATGCGTTATGTTTGGGTAATCAGGGTCGTGGGCCGACGCTGCTCCAAGAGTGAACTCGAGTGGCCCTGCGCGCTTCCACCCTTCGTCTGAATTCTGCGTGGTCGAGCGTCGGGCGGCGGGGGTAGGGCGGCGCGTGGGCCCGTGAGCGGCCCCGCGCGAATTCAAAAACAGTCGGGCCTTGGCAGGTTGGCTTTGTTTTGTTTGGTTCAGTGCCTCGTTGGTCAAGGTTGCCGAACTGCTGCCAGCAAATCCAGGGCTCAAGGCGGGGTGAGGTGAGAACGCTGTCGGCCGGCTTCGCTCTCCCGTTCAGGAGCCGATAGCGAAGCGGCGCCGCCTCGGCACCGGCGACTCCTTCAGCCGCCGCATCGAGGGCGACTCTGGCCAGGCCCGGGGCGGCGACGCCATGGGCGTTGATGCGGCTTGCGGCGAGAAGGGGCCGAAGGTGGGCATCGGCAACATCGGCCTCCAGATCGCGCTGCTCGAGACGCTGCTGAGCCCGTCGAAGCTTGCGCGGTTGATGAAGAAGGTGTGCACTTTCTTTTGCAAGAAGGGTGCATTGTCTCCGGACCCAGTCCAGCCCGATCGGACGAGGTCTTGGGCGAAGCCGGAGCTCGGCGGGCTGGTGTGCGCTTATTGCCGGGTCACACAGTGGAAGCTTCACCCCACCAAGGACGGCCAGGAGGTCTAGACACTCCTGGAGACCAACAACGAGGAGCGCACGAGGTTCATGGATTACCAGGAGACGCTCATCGGCCACTACCAGGACGGCGGCTTGAATTGCAGATGCGTCGACGCGCCGGCCGAGACCATCGAGAAGGTGAACTCGGTGGACGCGACGTCCGGCGTGAAGGGGAAGGCAAAGTTCTACGAGACTTACTGCAAGGAGTTCGGGGACCTTTCCACGAACGGCAAGAACCACGCCATAGTAGAGAGGCACCAATGGAAAGACGGGACCATCAGGAAGGTCGTTCTCGTGCCTGAGACGCTCGATGACGAGATGGAGGCGGCTTGGACCAACCGCACTTCGGTGGAGCACAAGGTGCAGCTGCACAACGGCGAGCTCGCCGACTCGCCCAACCAGGTCGCCGATCTGTTCAAGGAGATGAAGGCTGCGCAGGGCCAGAACGTGCTGGCCAGCGCCTCGGTCGCCTCCGCGCTGCCGCGGACGGCAGGTGGCAACGCCGAGAAGGGCGACGCCAGGAACATCGACGGCGTCGAGGGCGCCGCGGAGCAGGCTGACCTCCCAGAGGGACGTTCGGATAATGACTCGGACGATGACGGCATGGCAGGACTGGAAGGAGGAGGCTTCGATCTCTTGGGCATGATCGCTGCCTCCAGCCCTGCTCAGCCTGAGGCCACTTCGCGGTGCGCTGCAGCCGCGGCGGGCGCCAGCTCATCCACGGCGCCCACTGGGCGGCTCAGTGCGCGAGCGGCTGCGAGGAGGGCCGATCCGTCGGAGCCGCCACCTCTGCCAAAGACAGCCGGTGCAGGCGGCGCTGCTGGCGGGAGTGGCCAGGGGCGATCGCGGGCGGCCGCGGGCGCGCCCAGGCCGGGGCAGCAGGGGCCGCTAGACCGACAAATGCGGGACGCTAAGGTTCAATGCGAGAAGCTTGAGAGCTTGGCGACTGATTTCCAGAATTACCAGCGCGCCACCGTGGTGTCTCTTGACAAGAAGCATTTCAAACACATCAAAGTACTGGGCGATTCCATGAAGGCTAAGTTGACGCAGTTGCCGAAGGATCTCCAGGGCAGAGCGACCTCGATCATCAAAAAGTGGGAGATATTGAACAGCATCGTCAAGGTCTGGACGAGAAAGGGCGAGGTGGAGGCGTTCATGATTGAGTACGACCGCGAGATGGCATTCGCCGCCGAGGATCCACAGGTGCCCCTCGACGGCAAGCTCCCTGCATGCATCTCCTTGGCGCTGCTGGAGATGGCATTCTCGCGGAACTTGGTGGAGGTTGTGAAGGCGAATGACCGCGGCGAGATCTTGCGCCGCGTCAAGAGCATCTCTGCCGAGAAATTGTCGGAGTTCCTCACGGGCGAGGAGGTGAGGGAGTGGCAGCATGATGCGCGGCGAAGCCGTGGGCCCAGCGCTCCAGCGACCTCTTGGGCTTGGGAATCCGAGCAATCATCTGATTGTTTGCTTCGGAGTCTGCCCTGGAGGTCGCGCGGGCGCAGGGGTCGCGAGCGTCGCTCGCCAGAGGGGCGCGTCGAAGATTGCTGGGTCACCCTCGTCACGTTGCCATTGGATCAGATGCCGAAGGATCTTGACGCGTACATCCGCTGGCTCCATTGTTTGCTTTCGGTATTCCCGAAGGACAGCGAGCCGACGGCGGGGCTCGGGTGCGCCATGGACGCGTCGATCTTGAAGCCCCTCGGCGTGCTGCGAGAGTTGCTGGATGTGGCGAGCTACCAGGGCAGCGTTCCGAAGATCCAGGACCTGCTCGTGCATGTGCAGCGGTCTCAGGATTGCCAGATGTACAAGTACATGTTGGGTGGCAACGGCGGGAAGGTCCTTGCGCGCGTGAGAAAGTTACTCTCCGATCAGGGCCAGAAGGAGCTGTGCGCTGCTCGCGTCGAAGAGATCCTGGCGAAGGCCGCCGCTCCAGGTCCAGAGGCCGTGGGGAGATTGGTGCAACTGGACGCGGAGCTGACGTCGATGAGCTGCCAAGTTGAGCCCGCCGTCATTGCGAATACCAAGGATCTACTGCACATGTGCATCCGGAACGTGCGCGGCGTGCTCGGAGGGGTTCTCGAGAGAGCTCTTGGGGGGAAGCCCCTGGGAAAGGAGGAGACCACCGCGGGCATCAAGGACCCGCTCGCGGCAATGCAGGGCCTCAAGTATTTCGAGCGCGCGCGTGACCAGAATTCCGAAAACGATCGCTTGGCACATCGCATGTTGACGATCGCGAGTGAGTTCCGCCTGGAGTTGCTGCACCCCGAGTTCAAGACCAACGACGTGGAGGCGTTGGAGGACGTGGCCATGAACATTGCATCGACGGCACCAGTGCGACCAGGAGGCAATTTGCACGATCACTGCTCCAGCTTGGGTTTCCCGATGGGCTTGTTCCTGAAGGCCGCGGAGGAGGGCTCGAAACAGCCAGCGCTTCACGAGGAGACGACCCTCGCGCCCAAGTGCGACGACGTGACCCGCATTATCAAGAGCGACGCCGAGTACTGGAAGGATTGGAAGGTAGCCGGGGCCCGATGGATCTCCCGAGGCCCGAGATCCTCTCAAGCCAGACTTGATCATCGCCCGATGCCAGCGCCTTGTCGCGCCTCGGGCGATGAACAAGCTGGGTCATGAGGTGGCCTCGGGATCCCACGGGCCCCGCCCGGGCCCCGTCTCCAGGCGGCATCTGAGCCCGGTGGCGGCGCGAAGTTCTTCGACGACCACGGCGATCGCTCCTGCGCCTTCTTCGCCACCCTTCGCGAGGAGCGCAAGGAGAGCATTGTCCGCGGCGGGGCTCACGTCGACGAGATCTCCTCTATGTTGGTCGCCTTGGGGAAGAGCGACTCCGCCGTCGGCCTGCGCGTCCACTGGCACATGTCGCTCACTCGCTTCACCTACGCCTCACTTGCTGTGCAGTTTGGTGGGGCGGACTTCAGCGTCAGCGACTGCATGACAGACAATGTTGCGGCGTCGTGGAACGACTTGGCTCGGCAGGTCGTCGACCTCGAGCGCCTGAAATCCTCCGAGAACCTCGACTCGGGCATCATGCAGATGAAGACCTTGGAGGCGCACGGCTTCCCCGCAGTTCCGGGCGAGCTCGTGCGCTCGGAGCTCGACGTCGTCGAGGGCCGCTGCAAGGAATTGCTGACGGCCGTGGCCGGCCGTGCTTCGACGCAGCTCCAGCGCGAGTCCGAGAAGATCGAGCGAGCGATTCCAGATTACAAGCCTTGCGCGGTCACCAAGTTCGACACAGAGAAGTGCAAGGATATGTTCGTCGATAAGACGTGGGAGGGGTATGCCTCGGCTTGGGTCAACGTGGCCAAGATGCAGACGTCCTCCAAGGCTCTGTCCAGCCCTGCCATGGGCGGCTCCCTCGAGAAGCTGTGCCCCTCCTGCGTCGCCGTCTGCGAGCGCAGCCTCTCTGCGGGGAAGAGGTTCATCAGCGTCGCTTCCACGGTGAGGTTCATTCTAGCCGCCCTGCCAGCTGAGCCGCGGAACGGCCGCCAGGTCAAGATCGACGCTCAGCTCGCAAAGGTCAAGGGCACGGACCTGCCGCAGAACTTGCATGATTATTTGCACCGTGAGAAGGGTAAGCTCAGGGCTGCGGATTCGAAGAAACATCCGAAGGAGTAGCGCCTCGTGCCAGCGCCTCGCGCCTCGCGCCAGCTGGCGTTTCGTTCGTGGTTGTTCATGGCGGCGCATCCACTGGCGTATCATTACTGTTTTGTTTTTTGTCGGGCATCGGGCATTCGTCGGGGCCGCGACCCGACGACGTCGGCTCGGCTCAGCAGCCGCAGCAGTGCAGCGGGTCTGGTCCGCGGGGTCCAGGGATCGAGTGCTCTGCTGCTCCGTGGCAGACCCGCGCTCTTTCAGTAGAGATCGAGAGAGAGAGAGAGAGAGAGAGAGAGAGAGAGAGAGAGAGAGAGAGAGAGAGGATATATAGATAGAGAGAGAGAGAGAGAACAGAGAAGGTCCTAATCCCCCATTCTTCGCCGTCGGATTCCGCGCTGCAGCCTGCGGCCCCCGCCCTCCAGCTCGCGCTCGCCCCAGCCCTCGGCCCTCCAGCCTGGAGCCCTCGCTTTGGCCAGTCGCGTTTATCGCGCGTTGCGTTGCTCTTTTGGCCGGTGGGCCGATTCAGAGTTCACGGCCTTTGTGGTTGAAGCAACAGTATCGTAATGGCCTTCGGCGGCCCACCGTGTTTGGGTTGGTGGTCAGAAGCCTCGTGGTCTTTGGTTGGGATCTCGTGTGAGGCTTCTCCGGGGCTTCTTTGAAGTCTGAGGCGCGTTTGATGTTTCTTAGGGCCGTTGTGGGGCGTCTTAGGCATATTGAAAGCCTCTTGGGCGCGTTTTGGGTGTTTCTTGGGGCATCTTGGGGTCTCCAGAGGGCTTCTTGGGGCACGGCTATAGAATGTTCGGTTATTGCTCCCCTTGTTGGGCCCCTATTAGGGCGGTCTTGGGGCCCTCTTGGGCCGTTGTGTGGGCCGTCTTGAGGCCTCTTGGGTTGTCTTGGATCGGCATGGAGACCTCTCGGGCCGTCGTGCGTGGAGCAGCGGAAACCCGAAAATGCGAGATGGCCAACATCAATCAACAATTTTGTAAGATCGATGACTTTGTCCTATTGGAGCTTTCTCGGGGTGCCTTTCGAAGCTCTCTTGGGGCCTCTTTGGGGCCCCTTGGGCCGTCTATGAGTTTGGGGGCCATCTCGGGCGTCTTGGAGCGCCCTTGGGCCGTCTTGCAGGCCTCTCCCTCTGAGGCGTTACCCCGGCCCCTCTTAGCCGGTTTGGAGGCCCTGGCCTGTTTTGGAAAATTCAAACAATCCGGCCCAGAAGGGGCCTGTGCCGCCCGAGAGATTCGCGAATTTGGGGCCTCGACCTTTATAGTATGTTCAAGAGACAACAGAGAATACGTAAGGACGTGAGGAGACTCCCTTCCGTGCCTCGCGGCCAGCTGGCGGACAAAAGGACGAACTTGCATGATGTTGGCAGCGCGTGTGAGTGCCCCGCATTGCGTGGAACAAGCACGGCTTGTTGCTCTGTTTAGGTCAGATGAGTCAGATGAAGGCCGAGATGAACATCGAATCATATCTCAGCATGATACGTATGTGGTAAACTGTGGTTAAACGTTAAAGCGTGTATGATAGTGGCACCGCGTGAAAGTCAGTGTTCCGTGCTGTCCAACAAGTATTGATTCACGTAGTGTTTAGGTGGTAGCCTCTTGTAGACATACGCATGCGGCAACGCGCCAAGCTGCGGTTGAAACGGAAGGAACCGTTGTTATGACGTGGCGACGCGTGAGTGCTCCGTAGTCCGAATCACAAAATTATCAAAACAATCATATTCGATTGTATTGTACAGACTGTTCAGGCAAAGGCTCATATCAACGCCTTTTAAAACTGCATGCGCATGCGTGTGCACAAACGTTCAACACATGTATGTATATACTAACACGGGCCAACCATCTAATTACCATCCCCCCATTTTTCCATGGAGCGCCCTTCCCCCCCCCTGCCCTCTCCTCCGCCCCCTGTCGACATCCCTTCCCCCCCGCTTTCCCCCTCCGCTTCCCTCCCCCCTCCCCCTCCCCCTTCCCCTTCCCCCTTTTTGCCCTCCCCACTTTCCCTTTCCCCCTTCCCCCTCCCCCTCCTTGCCCTCCCCCCGTATCCCTCCCCCCTTGCCCTGCTCCTCTCGTCGCCCCCTCTGTTTCTGCGCAACACAGATGTCACATCTTGCGGGGGCTTCGACCTGCAGGGACAGGGTCGCATTGACCCGGGCTTGGGTGCAGGATCCTGCAGGATCGTGCAGGATCCTTCGCGCTGACCCGGGCTTCGGTGCAAGATCTTGCAGGATTTGCAGGGTCCTGCAAGGCTTGACTGACCGGGTCTGGATTGACCTGGGTCAGAAGATCCCAGACTGTCGGAGAGCCGCGACAGTTCAAGGATGAATTATCCACGCGGTGCCAAAACCAACGCCGTTGTCTTCACGGCACGAACTTTCCGTATCCACCTCTTTCTGCGCCCCTCTCATTGGTAGATTCATGTCTCCGTAGCAGCGGAGCTGCTCTTTCGTCGTCGCGGTAATGATGATCGAGGCGCCGCTCTCTTGACTGCGCGGCAAGATGTCAAGGAGGAGGAGGTGGAAAAGGAGGGGCATTGTACATGTTAATTGAGCAAAGGGGTGGCAAACGGAGGGCCTGGGTGGGGGGAGTACATTCATGTATATATATATATATATATACACATACACTCTGGCTCAGGGAGGTCTTGAGAGGGAAAGAGAGGGAGAGAGAGGGAGAGAGAGAGAGAAAAAAGAGAGAGAGAGAGAGAGAAACACACACACACACAGGAAGAGAGAGAGAGAGAGAAAGCAAAACAACAAAAAGAGAAAGAGAGAGAAATGACGTGACATACATATTTATACACACGTTCAGAGAAAGGAATTTCACGAAAGAAAGCGAGACATAAACATATATATATAGAGAGAGAGAGAGAGAGAGAGAGAGAGAGAGATATAGATCGAGACAGGAAGAGAAAGAGAGAAAGAGAGAGAGTGAGAGAGAGAGAAACACATACAGGAGAAAAAAGAGGACGATGACGGGGGGAGGACCGAATTTATATTGACATGTTGGGTTTGCTGGTGCCTCCGGAGGCATCTGGTGAATTTCGGACGGCTTCGGGTATACAGATGATGACGACAGCCAGATCGCCAGGAGGACGCAGATCAGCAAGACCGAAGTCTCCAAATCGGCCATTCCAAAAGAGGCTTGAATCGTATTTTGCCGAACATACTGACCTTCCTGCGGTGTATCCTCAACAATGCTCATGATCAGCCGCCACAAACCAGCCAACGCCTCGTATCGACATATGGCGAGATGGTCAGGTTCTACTTCGACCACGCCGAGTGGAAAGGTCACGACTCCAGCCTTGGCGGGTGGCTGACTGCGTGTTGGGAAATATCTGTACCAGTTTACGCACACACAGATTGGATCCATGATTTCGGTGCCATGGAAGTGTATATTCGGTCAGAATTCAAGACTGCAGCAATCAATTGTAACTGGAGCAGTAAGGATTGGGAAAGGTTTCTGTACCACAACCTCATGGAGTTACGGACTGATGTGGCAATTTGCAGTGTGGAATGTGCCCCGTTGGAAGACAAGCGTCTGAGAAGCTTCAGTCGTGCCAAAACGATTTTCGTGGGACCTCGACGCCGCGGATCAACGCGACTGGTGCGTCTTGACCAGCGTAAGTCGGTGCCAGAACACCATTCCTTGGACTTCAACACCGCGAATCCACGTGACTGTTACGCCCTCAGAATCCTAATTAGTTCCAGATCACCATGCCTGGGACTTCGACCATGCGATTCTTTAGAACTGTTACAAATGTTGAAGACGAGTACGTGCGGCGCTACGGCGAGGCCACATTTTGAGAGGTAACTGCCCTCAATCTTTGAAGTTGCTGCAAACTTTCTAAACGAATGTACGTGGTGTTGCAGCGAGGGCCGCATTTTGAAACCGACCCGCCGTCCATCTTCGAAGCTGCTCCAACCTTTGAAGACGAATGTGCGCGGCGCGGTGGCGAGTCAAACTTTGAAAAGGAGCTCCCCTCCATCCGTGAAGCAGCTGCAAACTTTTCAGACGAATGTGCGCGGCGCTAAGGCGAGAGCCGCATTTTGAGCAGGAACTGTCTTCATCCGTAATTGTTGCTGATGTCAGGTTTCAGGATCATAAGTGGCAAGGAAGCCTGACACGAAACGCCCGACCCGCCCTACCGACGCGTCTTGGGGCGCGACAGGGAGGAGTTCGGAGGTTAGGGGGTTGAGATCTCAATGGAACGGAGAGCCCCCCACCGGGAAGTCGGTTTCGGTGTCGTGTTCGTGTCGCGCGTGCGGGCGAGGCGAAGTTGTGTGGGCGCGCGAGAGGAATGATCCCGCCGTCGTTAGGGCGATCCGGATGCGAAAGGCTGGCCCTTCGGTGGGCGCGAGGTAGCTGGGGGTGTCCCGCCGTGGTGTCTCGCGGTGCCCCGATGACGCCCCGCGGTGTCTCGTCGTGGGCGCGCAAGAAGAATGATCCCGCCGTCGCTAGGGCGATTCGGATGCAAAAGTCGGGCCCTCTAGTGGGCGCGAGGTGGCTGGGGGTGTCCCGCCGTGGTGTCCCGCTGTCTCGATGGTGTCCCGCGGTGTCTCGCCATGGTGTCCCGATGGTGTTTCGTGGTGCCCCGTGGTGTCCCGTGGTGTCCCGCGGTGTCCCAGTGGTGTCCCGCGGTGTCCCAGTGGTGTCCCGCGGTGTCCCGTGGTGTCCAGTGGTGTCCTATCCAGCGCTGTCCCGCGGTGTCCCGAGTGAGATCGATAGCGGGGTCGATAGTGGCATGACATCGCGGCGTCGCCAACTCGAGGGCGCGCCACCAGCATCATCATCACACCCATGGCAGTTGCCAGTAGTTGTTTCTTTCCCCTCCCCCCAACCTCCTTATCACCCGAAGGGTGGTCGTGTAGGTATTCCCTTAGGGCTTCTTATTCGTTTTCCAAGGGACTGGGCTCGTTTGTCGGGTCCGCCGCCTTGTTGTCGCCGTCGACGCCCCGTCGCCGCCCCGTCGCCGCCCCGTCGCCGCCCGTCGTCTGGGCTCGTTTGTCGGGTCCGCAGCCTTGTTGCCGCTGAATAGATAGCACCACATAGAGTGCACAGCATAAATCGCACAACACATTCTACAACTGAATTGCTCCACGCAGATATAGCATACACATATGATATATGTATATGTGTATATATATATATGTGTATGTATGTATGCATGCATGCATGTAGATATGCACATATGTATGTATGCATGCACGTATGAATGCGTGCATGCATGTATATATATATATATATATATATATATATGTGTGTATGCATGCATGCATACATGCATGCATGCATGTAGTCATGTATGCATGTACGTGTGTTTGCATGTGTGTATGAATGTATGTAATGTCTGTAATTGATGTAGTGTATGTAATGTGTGTAATGTGTGTAATGCGTGTAATGTATGTGTGTATGTATGTATGTATGCACGCATGTATGTGTGTATGCATGTATGCATGCATGCATGCATCGGTGTATGGTTGTATGCTTGTATATAATGTATGTAATGTAGCGTAATGTAACGTGTTGTACTATAATGTAGTGGAATGTGAAGGAATGCAATGTAATGTAGTGTAATACGATGCAGCTGTAATGTAATGTAATGTAATGTAATGTAATGTAACGACATGTAATGTAATGTAATGCCATGTAATGTAATGTATTCGAATGTATGCATACACGTATGTAGTCATGTATGTTGGTATGTCTGTATGCATATATATTTACACAGATGTGACTATATTGCGCATCATACATATTGCACCACATATATTGCACCACATCTATTGCACAACAGAGAATGCTCCACATCTGTTGCGCAACAATTTTTGCATCAAGCGCTTGCTCCATATCTCATGCTCCACATCTATTCTCCTTTCCAGAAAGAGAATAGACTCTACCCCCCCCCTGCGTTTTCGCCCCCCCTTTCGAGCATGTAAATCACATATGATTCTGACCACATGTCCATCCTAACTATGAAATCACAATATCCCAGGCCAACCGGTATCCCCCCCTGAGGTTCCCTTGTAAAAAACATTATGCGGTGATTTTTTTTATTCTAACATAAGACTTTTTCGCGAATCCCTTGCAAAAAATGGGACGGAGTGCACACGCGCGCGTCGTCGCGCGCGCATGCCGGAATCCTTCAAAAACCTTCGGTGTCGGAAGGATTTGGCAATCGAGTTTCCAAAACACATACAAAAACACAGGGTTTCGCAACACTGATTTGCTAAGAAAGCTTACGCGCGAGCTCTTGCGAAATCTTAAGAAAACCATTCTGGTTTTTCGAGATTTTCACAACATGCTACCAAACGGGCGTCGCGCGCGCTCATGTCGAAATCTGTCGAACGCCCTGGCGCGTGTGCCGTCGAGAGAATCCCCTGCAAAAGATGGGACGAAGTGCAGACGCGCGCGTCGTCGCGCGCTTATGCCAAAATCCTTCAAAACCCATCGGTTTCGGACAGATTTCAACATCGTGTGTCCAAGAACCCTACAAAAACACACGGTTTCGCAACACGGATTTTCAACAAAGCGTGCGCGCGCGCTCTTGCGTCGTCGTCGTCGTCGCCGTCGTCGTCGTCATCGCCTACGTCGTCCTGTGTCTTTCCTCGTGTTCGTCGTCGTCGTCCTCTTTGGCGGCGTGGTCGTTTCCGTCGTCGTTGTCGCCGTGGTCGTCCTTCCTCCTCCTCCCTCGTCGTCGTCATCGTCGTCCGTCGTCGGCGTCTCGTCGTCGTCCCTCCTATTTCGTCGCCGTCGTCGTCGTCGTCGTCGTCGTCGTCGTCGTCTTCCCTCCTCCCTCGTCGTTGTCGTCGTCGGCGTCGCCGTCCTTCCTCCTTCTTCGTCGTTCGCGTCGTCGCCGTCCTCCCTCCTCCCTCGTCGTTGTCGTCGTTATCGCCGTCGTCGTCCTTCCTCCTCCCTCGTCGTCGTCTTCGTTGGCGACGTCGTCGTCTTCGTCGTCGTCGGCGTCGTCGTCGTCGTCGACGTCGGCGTCGTCGTCGTCGTCGTCGCCGTCGTCGTCGTCGTTGTCGTCGTCGTCGGCGTCGGTGTCGTTGCCAAGTGCCATTTGGTATCTACCGTCACGGTCTCAAGAGGTTTTGCAAGCCAAGTTGCGGGTGGGTGGGTGGGATGTTTGCAAGAGCATGGGATGTGCCAAATCTTGGGTTAAAATCAATTCTCCTTTTTAAAAAGAGAATAGACTACCTCCCCCCGCGTTATCGCTTCACCTTTAGGGTATGTAAATCACATATCAGTATGACCACATGTTCATCCTAAATATGAAATCGCAATGTCCCAGGCCAACAGGTATCCCCCCCCTGAGGTTCCCTGGTAGAAAAACTATGCGGTGACATTTTTTGTTCTAACATAACACGTTTTCGCGAATCCCTTGCAAAAAATAGGACGAAATGCACACGCGCGCGTCGTCGCGCGCGCATGCCGAAACCCTTCAAAAACCTTCGGTGCCAGAAGGATTTCGCAATCGAGCTTCCAAAAATCATACAACAACACAGGGTTTTGTAACACTGATTTGCTAAGAAAGATTACGCGCGAGCTCTTGCGAAATCTTAAGACAACAATTGGTTTTCCCTTACCATACAAGCTTCGGTTGTGATGGGGGGAAAAGGAATGGGAAGGGCCGCAGGTATTCATTAGTGTACCCTTGTTCCCCTTCCCACAGGTACTATCATTCCTCTCCCTCTTCATATATACATTCTCATTGTGTTCCAGTTGAGAAGGGGGCATTTGCGAAGGAGGATTTGGCTATGATTGCGGGCAGGCTGTGGTTTGACATGGCCGGGATGCCTCTGACTTACCACGCAGAGTACGTCCCATCTAAATTGAACTTGGCTGATGGCCCGTCGAGGAATGACGCGTCGCTTCTGGAATTGTGCATTGGCCGGAGTTTCATGGCGATTTAGGCGGGTGGCTTCTCGACGGGGTTCCGCGCCGCCTGGTGGAGTAGCTCGTTGCCAGAGAGAAAAGCATCGGAACTTGTCGTCATCCCGTCAAGGTCGATATAGGAGGTCCACGGGGATTCTGGAGGCCCCCCGGAGGGCGCCGAAATCCCGGGGGTTATGGCACATCGCACGCATTCAGTTGTCTGCGTTGGCACACCAGTGCCCTGCGTGGCAACACGGCGCCCAGCTCTAGCTAGGTGCGTCCGCGTGCGTTTCGTCGCCGTTGCTTCGTCGTCGATCCTGGCGCACACCTCCGTTTCGCAGGTCTGCCGGGTGCCCGGCCCCAGCCGGGCGGTAGCAGACAGGTCGTGTCGCGCGTCCGTGCACCAGCACGGTGCCGGGCTCTAGCTCGTGTTGTCCAGGTTCACGCCCTAGTGTGGCCTGTGTCTGGTGGCCCGGCCTCAGCCAGGCGCCGCGCCGTGTAGTTCCTCTGTCGGGTTTGTTCCGTGGGTCCAACTACACATATCCAGGTCCAGCTGGTTGCAATAACTTGTCGAACTTTCATCATTGATGCTTATTTGGAGTCAGCGTTGGCATGTAGCTGTCAGGAGAGCGCCGGGCACAAATCCCACCAGCACGATTGCAACAATTGCTTCCCGGACAGCACCAACTGCCCTTACATTTGTCCAGCTGGCACTTGTCAGCGTCGGGCGCGTCCACGCGCTATAGCGGCGGCCTTACCTGCGGCCCCCAAGGTATTCACGCACACGCAAGTTTAGCATGCATGCCATGTGCATGTATTGTAGCACTTCACATATTTCAGTTGCGACCGTCAGTCGCAAGAATGTCGTTGCAGGCTCCTTTTGTTGGCGCCTGGGCACCAGCCCTTCGTGGCAACACCAGCTGCTATGCTGTTGCAATCAACAATCACGTTGGGCGAATACCAAACAACTCACGTCATGAGTGCGTTGCCTAGAAAGAGTCAGTCCTAATTCCTCTTGTTGGCGCCTGGGCACCAGCCCTCGTTGGCAGCACCAGCTGCTATTCGTTGTGCGTTTGACATGAGTGTCGTGTGCGTATGTCGAGGTATATCACTACTATGATGTGAGCATTGATTGGTGCCGCTCCTATAATGTATTTTTTGGCGCCGGGGCACCAGCCCCTGTTGGCAGCACCAGCTGCAGTTCGTTGTGCGATTAACATGCGTGTCGTGAGTGTTGATCGAAGCGTGCAATTACACCATGTTGTAAGTGTTGTGTGTTGTCTCTCCTTGTGTATATCTTGGCGCCTGGGCACCAGCCCTCTTGGCAGCACCAGCTCCTGTCCAGTGGGCATGTGTGACCCTAATCATGTTTGTCCGGCACCAGCTGGTATTGTCTTGTCTCGCCAGCGCCAGCTGGGACGGGGAGGAGCCAGCCAATATTCAGTTCTCTTGACCACACACGTTGCCACCCATGCGTGTCAGAGTTTTTGTCCTCCCTCCTCTCTCGTCATCTTCCCCGGTCCCCGTCCCTCCCTCCCACTCCTCCTCTCCCTCTCTCCCTCTCTCTGCCTGTCTGTCTCTCCCCTTCTCTCTCGCTCTCTCTCTCTCTCTGTCTCTATTTCCCTTCCTCGGTCATTCACATCCCATGAAGTTGTCAATGCCGTCGCTGTCATTATCTATCGTCGTCAATATGTGGTCAACGCACGCAACTTGTCGTCGCCGTCGCAGCACCAGCTGCGGCGGGAACGCTTGCTTTGGCAACACCTATGCTGCCTCGTGCCTTCATGGTTGACGTTGCACCATGTGCTTTGGAGGGACCACTAGGTCCCCGTGCACTCTCTTTGCATTCGCTGACATCTGGCGGTCGAGCAGCCGATTTGGGGCAAGCTTGGTCCTAGCATGAAGCCTTTCACACCAGTGACCCTGGATGTGAGTCGCCCGGGCCCACCGCCCCAGGTGCCGGCCGCGCCGAGCCAGCATGCCTTCGTCCCTGTGACGCTTCAAGGAGACCGAACTGCTGTGACGTCTGCTCCAGTGTCAATTGTGAACAGCAACTTGATCCGCGAGCGTGCCTCGCCGTCTCCGCCTCCGGAAGCAGTAGACGCATGTGGCTGGTGGATCCGGCGCGCTATTGCGCTGTCGAGGGAGGAATGCACAGCCTGGTTTGTAGCTCAATGTTTGGATGAATTCCTGAAGGAGGAGGAAGTGTCTGTCATCCTAAACAGGAGCACGTTCGTCCAACGCATGGTCGAGGCAGGCCTAGGCGACTTGGCGGAGACCGGAGGGCCATTGAAACGCATCCGGGCACTCGCGTCTGCGGCTGGCCCTGCAGCCGACGACATGATGACTGAACGGGCGCAGAGGCTCATGATCACGGCGATCCAAGCGTCTATCCCGACGTATGTCAGCGGGATACGGTGCTGGGGGGCCTTTCGCGACGCATCTAACATGCCATGTCGCTTCCCGGCTACGGAGAGCAGCGTTTCAAGGTATGCGAATTTGTTCGTCAACGTAGAGACTTTCTGCACGTATCTGAAACACCTTCGTTGGGCACACCGTTTCCTTAGGTTGTCAAATTCTTGGGGCGGCAGCGTGGTGCAGCAAGTGCGGGGAGGTGTCCGCAAACCTGCGCCTGCGCCAAAACCACGCCTGGGCCTCCAGGCCCGCGAAGCCCACGCAATCATCAAACGCGCGCAGGCTGCAGGTGACAGCGAGATGGCAGCCATCATTTCGGTTTCGAGGTTGTTTCTGCTCAGGGTCCCCTCGGAGGCCTTCCCGTTGCAAGAGAAAGGCCTTCATTCTGAAGTATCGTGCGAGAGTGGCACGGTCACTATTTTTTTGAACAGAAGGAAGAACGAACGCGGGCCGTCGGTGCTCCGTAGAGAGTGCAATTGCGAGTCATCGGGCTCGTCTTTATGCGCGTACCACCACATCAGAAAAGGCGCTTCAGAATGCTCGCAGATCAGGTTCGGCCACGATTTTCACCAGAACCCGCAGTGCGTTCATTGCAGATCTCCGACGTTGCGCGCCGGACGTCGGCGTGGTGGACAGTGGCCGGCTCGGTGCGCATTGCCTTAGAAGGGGCATGGCGCGAGACTCGCTTGATTCCGGCAGCTCCCTTGGCGCCCTGCTACTGGCGGGCGGATAGAGGGGCGCGGCTTTCCTGAGGCACCTCAGGAGTGACCAGCTGGACGAGGCAGCGGTCTCCCAATTAGTAGTCGACCATTCCGACTCCGATTGGCGCCTGGTGAAGGAAAAAAAAGAAAGCAGCGGGATTGGTCGGGGGTGGATTTGGGATCGCGCACGATGGGTCAGGAACCCGCGATCGCCTCGATGGGAAGGGCCGAGCGATGCGCGGGCCTTGTCGGCTGGGGTGGCCCCCTTCCTGCACCCATCGTGTCCACCCCCTACACCCGTGCTCGCTTTAAACATTTTAACCTTTCCACAACAGCAGGCCCAGACAGAGTTCCCCTTACCATGCAAGCTTCGGCTGTGATGGGGGGAAAGGAATGGGAAGGGCCGCAGGTATTCATTAGTGTACCCTTGTTCCCCTTCCCACAGGTACTATCATTCCTCCCCCTCTTCATATATCCATTCTCATTGTGTTCCAGTTGAGAAGGGGGCATGTGAGGTTGACCCCCCCTCCTCCCCGCATCGCCAGGGCCGAGCGATGCGCGGGCCTTGTCGGTTGGGGTGGCCCCCTTCCTGCACCCATCGTGTCCACCCCTACACCCGTGCTCGCTTTAAACATTTTAACCTTTCCACAACAGCAGGCCCAGACAGAGTTTCCGAGATTTTCACAACATGCTACCAAACGGGCGTCGCGCGCGCTCATGTCGAAATCTGTCGAACGCCCCTGCGCGTGTGCCGTCGCGAGAATCCCCCGCAAAAGATGGGGCGAAGTGCAGGCGCGCGCGTTGTCGCGCGCGTACGCCGAAATCCCTCAAAACCCATCGGTTTCGGAAGGATTTCAAAATCGCGCGTCCACAAAAAAAGCACAAGGTTTCGCAGCGCGGATTTTCAACAAAAGCGTGCGCGCGCGCTCTTGCGTCGTCGTCGTCGTCGTCGTCGTCGCCGTCCTCCCTCCTCCCGCGTCGTTGTCGTCGTCGTCGTCGCCTACGTCCTGTGTCTTTCTCGTCTGTGTCTTTCCTCGTGTTCGTCGTCGTCGTCCTCTTTGGCGTCGTGGTCGTTTCCGTCGTCGTTGTCGCCGTGGTCGTCCTTCCTCCTCCTCCCTCGTCGTCGTCGTCGTCCGTCGTCGGCGTCTCGTCGTCGTCCCTCCTATTTCGTCGCCGTCGTCGTCGTCGTTGTCGTCGTCGTCGCGTCGTCGTCTTCCCTCCTCCCTCGTCGTTGTCGTCGTCGGCGTCGCCATCCTTCCCCCTTCTTCGTCGTTCGCGTCGTCGCCGTCCTCCCTCCTCCCTCGTTGTCGTTGTCGTCGTTGTCGCCGTCGTCGTCCTTCTCCCTCCCTCGTCGTCGTCGTCTTCGTTGGCGACGTCGCGTCGTCTTCGTCGTCGTCGTCGGCGTCGGCGTCGGCGTCTTCGTTGTCGTCGGCGTCGGCGTCGTCGTCGTCGTCGTCGTCGTCGTGGTCGGCCGTCTTGCTTCTCCGGCCTTCTTGGGGCGCTCTGGAGACGCCCCCGAGGGCTCCAAGGCGACCCCGGAGCGATATCTGTGGTCGATCCCACATGGTTTTGCAAACCAAGTTGCGGGTGCGTGGGTGGGATGATTGCGCGAGCAGTGGAATTGACAGCTTCAAGTTCGGCAAGTGCTTGATTCTCCTTTCTAAGAAGAGAATAGACTCCCCCCCCCCGGACTTATCGGTTCTCCCTGGGATATTATAATTTCGTGTGTGTGTGTATATATATATATATATATATATTCTGCACACTCGTCCATCCTAAATTTGAAATCGTATCATCCCAGCTAGGCCGGTTTCCCCCCCCTGAGGTTCCCTTGTAGAAAACACTATGCGGTGACATTATTTGAGAGAGCGTGATCCACCGCCGCTTCACTGTGGAAAATTGCCAACCTTTTCCTCCGGAGCCCGTCCCCCCCCCCCCCCCCCCACCGACCCCCCCCCCCCTCCCTGCCGGACCCCCCCCCCCCCCTCCCTCCCGGCAAACCCCCCCCCCCTCTCCCCTAACACCTCCCCCCCCCCCCTCCCCCTCGAAAGCCGGGGGGGGGTCACTACCGGTTTGAACCCCTCCCCCCCCCCCCCCCCTCCGGATCCGGAAAACCGGGGGGGGTCACCACCGGTTGAACCCCCCCCCCTCGAAAACCGGAGGGGGGTCACTAACACGCACCGCCAGCAAACGACTCCCGGTCCCTACCACCGCTCGCATCACATCCCCCATTGTTGTTCCCAGCACCACTGTCCTCACCACCACTGTCCCCACTGGTTCCACCACCGTCCCTATTGTCCCCACCAGTGCCCCCACCGCTGTCGCACTGTCCCCACTGTTCCCACAACTGTTCCCACCACGGTTCCACTCCCCACTGTCTCCACGGACCCAACCACTGCCTATCCCCATTGTCCCCACTGTCCCACTGACTCCTCCGCTGTCCCACTGAGCTGTCCCACTGTTTCCACCACTGTCCCCACTGTCCCCACCACTGTCCCCACTGTACCTCTGTCCCATTGTCCCACCGCCGTCCTCGCCACCGCCTTTACCAGTGTCTCCACCACCACTGTACCCTCCACAGTCCCAGTGTTTCCACCTCATTCCCACTGTCCCCACACCACTGTCCCCACCACCACCGTTCCCGCCACTGTCCACTGTCCCCCCTGTTCCCACCATTGTCCCCACCACTGTCCCCACCACTACCGTCCCCACCACTGTCCCACTGTCCCCCCGCTGTCCCCACCACTGTCCCGCTGTCCCCTCACCACTGTCCCCACCAACACCGTCCCCACCACTGTCCGCACCCCCACTCGGTTTTCGAGGGGGGGGGGGGGTTCGAACCGGTAGTGACCCTCCCCCTTTTCATGATGAGCTGGGGGGGGGGGAGGGGTTCGAACCGGTAGTGACCCCCCCCCCGGTTTGCCGCCAGCAGCGGTAGAACACGCTCTTTCCATTATTTGTTCTAACATGACATTTTTTTCGCGAATCTCTTGCAACAAATGAGACGAAGTGCACACGCGCGCGTCGTCGCGCGCGCATGCCGAAATCCTTCAAAAACCTTCGGTGCGGGAAGGGTTTCGCAATCGAGTTTTCAAAAAACATACAAAAACACAGCGTTTCGTAACACTGAATCGCTAAGAAAGCTTACGCGCGAGCTCTTGCGAAATCTTACGAAAACCAGAGGTTTTCCAAGATTTTCACAAAATCCTACTAAACGGGCTTCGCGCGCGCTCTTGGCGAAATCTGTCGAACGCCCTTGCGCGTGTGCCGTCGCGAGAATCCCCTTCAAAAAATAGGACGAAGTGCAGACGCGCGCGTAGTCGCGCCCGTATGCCGAAAACCTTCAAAACCCATCGGCTTGGGAAGGATTTCAAAATCGTGTGCCCAAAACACCTACAAACACACAAGGTTTCGCAACACGGATTTGCAACACAAGCGTGCGCGCGCGCTCTTGCGTCGTCGTCGTCGTCGTCGTCGCCGTCCTCCCTCCTCCCGCGTCGTTGTCGTCGTCGTCGTCGCCTACGTCGTCCTGTGTCTTTCCTCGTGTTCGTCGTCGTCGTCCTCTTTGGCGTCGTGGTCGTTTCCGTCGTCGTTGTCGCCGTGGTCGTCCTTCCTTCCTCCTCCCTCGTCGTCGTCGTCGTCCGTCGTCGGCGTCTCGTCGTCGTCCCTCCTATTTCGTCGCCGTCGTCGTCGTCGTCGTCGTCGTCGTCGTTGTCGTCGTCGTCGTCGTCTTCCCTCCTCCCTCGTCGTTGCCGTCGTCGGCGTCGCCGTCCTTCCTCCTTCTTCTTCGTTCGCGTCGTCGCCGTCCTCCCTCTTCCCTCGTCGTTGTCGTCGTTGTCGTCATTGTCGCCGTCGTCGTCCTTCCTCCTCCTCCGTCGTCGTCTTCGTTGGCGTCGTCGTCGTCGTATTCGTCGTCGTCGGCGTCGGCGTCGGTGTCGTCGTCGAAATCGTCGGAAACGTCTTCGGTGTCGTCGTCGTTGTCGTCGGTGTCGTTGTAGTCGGTCTTAAGAGGTTTTGCAAACCAAGTTGCGGGTGGGTGGGTGGGATGTTTGCGCGAGCAGTGGAGATGACGAGTTCAAGTTCAGCAGAGTGGATTCCACAACATAAATTGTACCATATCTATTGCACCACATGTATTACACACTATGTGTGGAGCAGTATCGGAGGTTGGGTGGTGAAATCGAAGTGGAACGTGGAGCCCCCCACCAGTAAATCGATTTCGGTTTCGGGTTCGTGTTGTGCATGCGGACGAGGCGAAGCTGCGTTGGCGGGCGAGAGGAATGACTCCGCTAGGGCGGGTTAAGGGTCGTTGACCGCCCCTTCTACCTCTGGTGGGCGGGCGGTGGCAGGGTTGTCCTGCCGTGGTGTCCCTTCCTTGTCCGCCTCCCCCCCGCGGTGGGCGGGCGGTGGCCGGGTTGTCCTGTCGTGGTGTCCCGTCAGTGTCTCGTCGGTGTCCCGTCGCTGTTCCGTCGCTGTCCCGTCGGTGTCCTGTCGGTGTCCCGTTGGTGTCCAGTCGGTGTCCCGTCGGTGTCCCGTCGGTGTCCCATCGGTGTCACGTCGGTGTCCCTTTGGTGTCCCATTGGTGTCCCGTCGGTGTCGCGTGGTGGGATCGATAGTGAGATTTATAGTGATGTCGATCGAGCAAGTGAGATCGACAGTAAGATCGAGCGAGCGAGATCGATAGTAAGACCGATCGAGAGATCCATAGTCAGATCGAACGTGAGATCCATTGGTGCCCCGATGGTGTCCCGTCGGTGTCCAGCGGGTGTCCAGCGGGTGTCCCGTCGGTGTCCCATGAGGAGGATGAAGAGGAGGAGGATGAGGAGGGAGGGAGGATGAGGAGGAGGAGGCAAATCAGAAGGAGGAGGCGGAGGAGGCGGCGGAGGAGGACGACGGGTGCGGAGGCGTCTGCGACTGCGAGGGGCGGCGAGGGCAGGCGACTGGGGGGGGCGTGCCGCTCCTTCCCACCCCCCTCGTCGGGGCTCGCGCGGCGTGGGGTCAGCGCCAAGGGGGGTCAGCCAGTTCCTTCTTGATGGGCCTGTTTTCCACCACCACCACCATCAGTTGGAGGGGGAGGGGGTCCTCCTCCTCCTCCTCCTCCTCCTGCAACTCCTCCACCTCCTTCCCCCCTCCTCCTCCTCCTCCTCCTCCTCCTCCTCCTCGTCCTCTTCGTCCTCCTCCTCCTCGTCCTCCACCTCCTCCCCCGCTTTCAACTTATGGTGGTGGTGGTGGAAAACAGGCCCATCACCTCTGGCTGACCCGGGTTTGGGAACCACGTGGGGGCCGACGTCGGCTGAGCTTCGCGACAGGCCCCTGGCGGACCTGGCCAGGGTCGGTGCCTGCCCCCCCCCGCCCCCACGAGAGGCGAGAGCCAGTATCCTTGAGCCAATCCCCATCCCCATCCCGGTTCCCACCATCTTGCCACCCCAGTTGGGGATGTACCCTTCGAAGCCCGAAGGAAACGGCCTATGTCCCCAGCTCGTGGGGTAAATCGGCCAGTGGGGCCCGGGCCACCTCAGTGGTGATACAGTCAACCCGCATAGCAAGGATGAGCGGCTTTCCAAGGTCACCCTTGCATCCTGGCCCCTCGGTCCATCCTTGGCCGCTTCCGCTGGCCGCGCCCCGCTCGCAGAGTGTCGACATTGCCTTCCATGGCCCTGGCATCCCTATCGTGCGTCCTGACCTACACGGGTGGACTGTACCCAGACATCCGGCCGCTCCAATTTAAGGTCCAGACTACCTCCCTGGGGCCGGTTCTTCGTCCCGAGTTGTTTTTTCTCGCTACCGAGGCCCGGCGAGGGCCCCCGGAGGCTCGAGATTGCCAGAATCCCGCCGCTCCAATTTTCAAGGGAGGAGAAAGCACCCGGACCGGACAATTGGCGTTTATTGATCAGTTTTGGGCGTTTTTTAAACAGCCCTGCCCTGTTCGGTTCTTTCAGCGGGGGCGTCTAGTAAACGGCCTCGCTTGACGGGGTGGTTCTTCTGGGGGTGGATTTTCTGCCCTCCAAATTTTGATGGGAGCGTCGGATCTCTGGATACTCTGGATCGCTTCACAATCGCCCCCCCCCTTGGAGTGCACTGAGAGGTTGGCCGCTGCGCGTCCGCGCGGGTGCCAGGGGGAGGGTCTGGGGTTCGTTCCGTTCCCCGCTGGGGCACGGGGCTGGTGCCCGGTGGGGGGTTGGCCGCGCCGCGTTTTCACGTTTGTCACCACCCCGTTTATTAATAAGAAGTTTGGAGTTGTGAGCCCCGATTCAATGGAGAAAAAACCACCTGGACCGGACAGTAGGCGTTCACTACACGGCCCTGGGCGTTTACTAAACAGCCCTGCCCTGTGCGATTCCGTCTTTGGGCGTGTTTACTGAACGGCTTCGCGTGTCGGGGTGGTTATTATGGGGGTGGATCTGTTGCCCTCTAAATTTTTTGGGAGCGTCGGATCTCTGGGTAGGGATCGGCCAAAACGATGCTTGGAGAGGTTGATGGGTTTGTTTTCCACCACCACCACAAGTTGGAGGGGGGAAGGAGGTGGAGGACGAGGAGGAGGAGGACGAAGAGGACGAAGAGGAGGAAGAGGAGGAGGAGGAGGAGGAGGAGGAGGAGGGGGGGGAAGGAGGTAGAGGAGTTGCAGGAGGAGGAGGAGGAGGAGGAGGGGGAGGAGGACCCCCTCCCCCTCCAACTTATGGTGGTGGTGGAAAACAGGCCCGTCAGAGGTGGCCGCTGCGGCGAACGCCCTCCGCGGCCTCTCCAACGAGACGGCGCGCCCGCCGCCGCCCCGCCCGGCCGCCTGTCGTCGGGCGCCTGCCGTCGGCCGTCCGTCGTCGGCCGTCGGGCGCTGGTCGTCGTCGTCGCCGCCGTCGTCGCCGTCGTCGTCGTCGCCGTCGTCGTCGTCGTCGTCGTCGTCGTCGTCATCCTCGCCGCCGTCGCCGCCGCCGCCGCCGCCACCGCCGCCGTCGTCGTCGTCGTCGCCGTCGTCGTCGTCGTCGTCTTCTTCTTCTTCGGAGGAGGAGGAGGCGGCCCGGGAGGAGGGGTATAGGGAGGAGTGGAAGCGGGAGAAGGCTTCTTCTGGCTTCCTTTGCCCTCTGGGCCTTGCGAGCTGCAGCCCCGAGCCACGGCACTCTCACGCGTGTTTTCTTGGAAGGGCGAAACCCAGATCTCGGACGTCGCGCTATGCTCGCAGCGCGGACATCAAGAGGTCCAGCCCCTTCCCTAGGACCAATTTTGTATCCCGAGGCGTTTGACAGTCCCTGGGCCCGGGGGCCCGGCGAGGGCTCTGGAAATAGAGAATTGCGACACATCTCCCGCTAAGTTTTTCGGCGGCGCGAGGCGGTCTGGGACGCCATAGAGCGTGATTGTGATCGAAGGAGAGAAATCGACATAAACATCAGCTTTCGGAGGTCCGCGCTCATTTCTTGGATCGGCGCTGGACCCCTTCTGGCGGCGCCTACGTGCTCCCCACATTGGGCACCGAGCTGAAGTCAGCTTGGATTCAGAAACTATCGGTACTGCTGTTGCCACCCATGTGGGAACCGTTGTCGCTTGAGGGCCTGACAGAAGTCTCACCATAACTGTACAGATGAGCCTTTGCTGGATAGCTCGGATGGGCGAAGCCGTGGCGGCATTCCACGCAAGCCATACAGTCCGGTTTACGGTCATCGCGCAGGTAGATACAAGCATCAGGGAACGGATGATCCCTTTTGATCTCTTGTCCGACTTCTCTCTTGTCCCTTTGATCTCTTGAAAGTTGGGATTGCAGCGAAACTCTTGCAGCACAATTATCGACAGAACGCTCGAGGTCAGATGCTGCCGTCCTTTTGCTGTACTGCGAGCGTACCACTGACAAGGATGTGTTCAGGCAAAGAATTTGTGGGACGTTAAAGCCATTGTCGTTGGAGACATTGAGGCAGTGCGAGTGCTACAGTTCCGAGTTGAGGAATCAGCCGGGCCAGCAAAAGTCAAAACGCGCATTTCCACGTGGAGTATCACGCCTGTATCGCGTGTTCGATATTTGTGGAAGTGTTTGGCCTCCACCTTGCCTGGGTTGCTGAAGTGCGCTGTGGATGGAAGCCGAGCTTGCACATGCTGGCACGATAAGGGACCACAAACCGAGACAACGTGCCATCGATAGGCATCCCTCCGACAAGGACAACACTCGAACTGTGAACTTCGAGCCCTTCTGATATGACGCTCCTGGGCTCGGTAGTCTTGAGACTGGCGTGCCTGACGACTCATTGGCTGGGTCGTTGCAGTCGTCTTCGTCCGTCGTGGTTCGTCGTTGTTAGTTCGCCGTCGTTGTTATCGTTTTTCGCATATCTCCACCAGTCCATCCTGTGCCAACATATTTTGGCGTTACAAGCGCGCACTTCAGAGCGGCAGGGTGTCTGCGGGCCATGTGGTTCTCCATTCAACCGCTCATGGCTCGCAATAGCGCAGGAGGCAGTGCCAGTGGAGGCTGGTTTTCTTGGCGATCGAGCTGGGACCCTTCATCGGCGCCGTGGCACCCTAGCAACTATTTTTAAGTCGGGCGTGTCCCTCTACAGGAGGAATCTTCAATAATAAGCAACAAACAGTCGGGGGACGATTTTTGATGACTTTTGGAGTATGATCCCTACCTAGGCTCTGCCTAGAGGGTTCTTACTTTGTTTGCTTAAAGGGGCCGGGCAGTGTAGGCCGCCCCGGGCGGTTCCCCCAGTCCCCGCCCCGCGGTTCCCCCAGTTGCGCCCCCTAGCTTTAGTTTTAGCTTCAGCTTTAGCTTTAGCTTTAGCTTCAGCTTTAGCTTTAGCTTTAGCTTAGCTTTAGCGTTAGCTTTAGCGTTAGCTTTAGCTTAGCTTTAGCTTAGCTTTAGCTTAGCTTTAGCTTTAGCTTTAGCTTAGCTTTAGCTTAGCTTTAGCTTAGCTTTAGCTTAGCTTTAACTGAGCTTTAGCTGAGCTTTAGCTTAGCTTTAGCTTAGCTTTAGCTGAGCTTTAGCTGAGCTATAGCTTAGCTTTAGCTGAGCTTTAGCTTAGCTGCAGCTTAGCTGCAGCTTAGCTTAGCGTAGCTTAGCTTTAGCTTAACTTTAGCTTAGCTTTAGCTGAGCTTTAGCTTAGCTTTACCGTTACTACTAATGCTGCTTTCCTAGGGGCTCCAACTCCTAGGTAGGGTCGCACTGGGATAAATTTACTTTTCGTCCGAAATCAGCCTGCAAGAGGGCATGCCCGACCCAAGACTGCACTGATTCCAGTCATGGTGGGGCAGGTCGGGAGGCGGCTCCGCGCCGGAAGTGCCCAGCGCCTGGGTGCGGTGAGACCTGGGCCTTGGCCCCTCCGTGCAACCGCTGCGGTGCTCCCCGCGGTCAGCCGTCAGCTGACGCCGCTGCTGGTCCTCGTGGCGTCTGGTCTCGTCGCTCTAACGTTCCCCGGCGCCCGGGTCCCGTTCCACCAGGTCCGTGGCACCAGGCAGGGAGGGGTAGGAGTAGGAGTAAGAACCAGTGGCGATGCCAGTGTTCGATTTGATTAAGCCTCCCCCCCAGCTCAGAAGACGGACGAGACGAGGATGCCCCACAGCAATGGACCTTATGCACTACATGCAATGACAAACTGAGGATCCCACCCATCTTGTGTGTTGCGATGTCAACCGAAACTGTGACAAACCCATTGCACACTCAGGCCCGAGATACACAGCTTGGCAACGCACCAGGCAGGGAGGGGCCCAACCAGCTTCGGAAGGAGGAGGAGGAGGAGGCAGCAGCGGCGAGGTTCCGCTCGGGTCAAGGGGTCTGCGGCTTCTGGCCGTGCCGGCCAGGGAGGGAGGGCGACACCGACACGGCAGCTCCGTGTCGGACGAAGCTGGATGCGTTGGCGTCCAGCGCGGATGCCGTCTCGAAGCCATTGCAATCTCATATGGCCGACATTTATCACCAGTCTGTCAGGCTCGACCCGAAGTTGGAATCCGATAGTTAAATATACAAGCGTTCGGCGTTGGGTAGCAGAAAGTCTCGTTTGCTGGCTTGTCTCGTCAATGCATCTTTGGTGGCAGCACGTGCAGGAGAAGGTGGCGCAGCTCCATCCTAAAGTTATCCCTGGTTACGACGATGATCTGGGCGTCGCTCTTAATCTTCGTGATCTTGTGGCTGGCAGTATTTCCAATCTTCGCATTGGCGATAGTGTGTTGTTCGATGATCTCCGTGACTTGTACGATCTGGACCGCAGGGCATCTGCCAAGGTCAGAAGCGCCGTGCCGAGCTCAAGGAGAGTACTGCGGCAGCTGCTCAGAATCTGTTCAAGGAAGCGACTGCCATGGCGCGCGCAGTCAAGGCGCATTATCAGGCTCTCATCGAGCGCACTCCGGCCAAGCGCCGCAAAACCACCGACGGCGTCGCGATCCTTGTCGATGGGGGCGAGACAGCGGCGGCCGAGCCTCAGCAATCACGCAGCCAGGAGCAACCAGCGCCAGCAGGATCATCCGGTGCGTCAGCATCGCTGGGCCCAGCGGCAACGGCCGCCGCGCGTGCTGAGGCTGAGCGTATTGCTGAACGTCTGCAGGCTGACAGTGCCGCTGGTGGCGATGGGCCTGTCCAGTGCCAGGCCAGTCCCCCCCCCCCAGGCGGCGCAGCCCGCGCTTAAGGGGGGGGGCGGGGGTCCGTCTCAGCGTCGCGTCCGTCAACGGTAACTACTCGTGGTGGTCGGTCAAGGATTGGCTGCCACCTGTCAGCGCTGAGGTATTTCAGCGCAGGAGCACGAGCTCATCGCGCAAGAGGCCCTGGACAGGGCCTCCTCTTCTTGTTAGGCCAGATGGTGGGACAGCATCTGGGCCCCCGCCGCGCAGGGCCCAGGATGAAGCCCATCTTGGAGCTGGCCATCCTCTGCAGGTCCACGCTGGACCTCCACTCTCCGTCGGAAGGCGCCATGGTGGTGCCCCATCGTGCTGTCGCCGCTTTCCATGCCCCCAAAGCGAGGTGCTCTGCTCTTGTTTTGTTCCCCGTGCCTTCGGGATCCGGACGGCTTCTAGGATTTTAGCTTGGACGTTTTTTCTTCGGTTGCAGGCGTGGTGGGGCCCGCGCGTGGGCGCCCGTTCATCGCTGGAGGAAGCTGAAACACGGAACCCAGCACGTTGTCTCGATCTAAGATTGCACCCGGTATGGTGGGTCAGATTATCATTAGCGGGGCCCCGGCTTGCCGCGCTGGGGGCCCTAAGGCGTGCGGTTTTCCAAGCCCGCTTACGTTGGGCCCCGTCCTTCGCGCGGTGGCCCCAGGGCCCGAAACTGATCCGAAGAGGTCGAACTGGAGGGAAAACGCCAGGATCGGAACATTCAATTCGCCTAAGGTGAGGGGTCGTCGCCGCCATTGTCGTCGTCGTTCGTCGTCGCAGGTCATGATTCGAAGACCCAGGTCAGGGCCCAGAGTTTCGGGCGAGCATCCACGCCGCTTGGGTTGAACAGCGGCTGTAGTGGACCAAGGTCATCCAAGCTTTCGTTTTGACCCTCATTCAAGATGCAGCTGACGGCTGACCAAGAATGGTGCCCATCGGGCGACGATATCTGTGTATACATATCCGTCGCTCCTGGTCGGGGCCACCCTGAACTCAGGAGCAGGGGGCAGGATTATCCCGGTCTGGAGCGGTGGAGGTGTGTAGACCTCGCCGCCCTAGTTTCGGGATCCTTCTGACGCTGCGACACTGCCTTGCTCTAGTGCTCTGGATACTTCGATGTCGGTGGAGTCGTCGTCGAAACAATATTATACCTCGTCGCCATAGCTTGATAGCTGGAGAAGAGGACGGCCTTCGTCGTCGTTCGTCGTCTCCGCCGCCGCCGAGGGCGGGAACGGACGACCGACCACCGCTGTGGACAAATGCCCAGGCCTAGCTCAGACCAGGTGGATGTCGTGGCCTCCTGGCGTTTCCAGACACAGCATGCATAGTATCATAAGTTAGGAGAGCAGGATGGGGAGAAGGATGAGGAGCAGGAGCAGGGGGAGGAGGAGGAGGAGGAGGAGGACGAGGAGGAGGAGGAGGAGAACCAGTGTAAACCCACGACCCACCAACGATGTTGCAATCATCTACACCTCTCTCTCTCTCTTTCCCGGCTCCCTTTCCATAGGCCCTTGCAAACGTTTATTTCCACTAAGGGAAGTGCCCCGTTGTACGACAACCGTGTGCACACCCTGGACCATGCCAGACAAAGCGCCATTCTTGGGACTTTGACGCTACGAATCAACCTTATTGTCTTGTCTTGACAGTCATGGGACTTCAACACAGCGAATCAACGTAACTGTTGCGCCCTGACAGTCCTACACTTCTTCAAAACACCATGGAATTGAACCTTGAGAATTCTTCGAACGGGCTGCAATTTTCAAACTAATGCGCACGGCGCGAAGGCGAGAGCCACAGTTTGAAACGGAACTGCCCTCCATCCGCGAAACTCGTCTAATTTTTCAGAACGAATCTGCGCGGATCTCAGGCGCGAACCGCATTCTGAAGAGGAACCGCCCTCCATCCGTAAAGCTCTTGCACATGTGAAAAACGAACGTGCGCGGCGTTAAGGCGAGAGTCGCATTTTACAAATGGACCGCCCTCCATGTGTGAAGCTCTTTCAGTTTTTAGAAACGAATTTGCGCGGCGCCAAGGCGATTGCCACATTTTGAAAAGGAACCGCCATCCATCTTTGAAGCCGTTGTAAACTTTGATTAGCACGACTGTGCGTGTCGCTAAAGCGAGAGCCGCTTTTGAAAACCAGTCGCCGTCCATCTTTGATTTGCTGCACACTTGTACGACGAGTGAGCGCGGCGTTAAGGCGCGAGCCACTTTTTGAAAACCAGTCGCCCTCCATCTTTGATGCTGTTGCAAATATTTAATCGAAGGTGCGCGGCGCTGAGGCGAGAGCCACAGTTTGGAAACGGCCCGCCGTCAATTCGTGAAGCTCTGTCACTTTGTAACTCGAAAGTGCGCGGCGCTAAGGCGAGAACCGCAGTTTGAAAACGACCCGCCCTCAACCCGTGAAGTTCTTACAAAGTGCGTGACTAAGGCGAGAGCCACATTTTGAAACTGTTGTAATGTTCAAATTCGGTTGAGAGCGGGTATAATGCGAGAGCCACAGTTTGGAAGCGGGCCGCTCTCTAGTCGTGGAATTTGTGCCAACTTTCAAGCTGGAGGATCATGTAAGAAAGTCTCCAGTGAAACGCTCGGCCCACCCTTCGACCGGCCTCGGGGTGCCACAGGGAGGAGTTCTTGTAAGGAGAAGGAATGGAGCAGGCGGAGCAGAAATGGAAGGGAACATGAGCATGAGCATGACCATATGACTAAGTCAGTGAATCCTCCACATCGCTATACATTACGATTGCGCCTGGTGGCTTTCTCAGCCTTGCTCAAGACCTTTGGCCACGAGCCTTGGGAGATCAACCGTAGATACTCGGCTCTGTGCGTGGTGGGAGGCGTCACGCACACACGACCCAGGGCCAGGAGCTGCTGTGATCCGTAGCTGCCACAGCCGACGCAATACCACAACTTCAAATCACCATGGAACTGCATTCGATGACTGGAGTGAACATAGCCACCCGCGATGTGCAACAACGCGCCCTGAGGTTTCCGAAAGAACACGCGATTATAATTGATCGGGGAGAAACATCGGGACCTGAGCCATTCCGTTCGGGTCGCTTTCGACGCCGATCCTCCGCACCTGGTGCACCTGCACCCTGTGCCGTCCACAGAATGGGACGAGGCAAGAAGGGCGAGAGAGGCAGCAGCAGGAGGCGGAGGACGGGGAGGGACGGCAGGACCTTTTTCCTCCTCAGCACACCTTTCCTTATCCTCAGCCGCCATGGAGTCGAGAGTGGCTCGCAGAATGCGCATCCTGACGAGCCGAGCTTTCCTCTCCTGTAGCAGCACCCTATTACGGACCGCATCTGCCAAGCGGGCCTCGCAAGCCGCCTGTCCAGCGATCCCGTCCACTATCAGGTTGCTTGCCACCGTCCACCGAGGAGCCTTCCCTTCGACGATGTCCGTGGCAGACAGGTGTGAATTGACAAAAAGGACGGTGATGGCGTCGTGGGGCCTCTTTCTCAGCAGACTGCCCAGGCGCTCCCAGAGGTCGGCGCCCTCGCCTGTGGGCGCCTCGAACTTGCGACAATAAAATCCTGAAACTACCGATTCGCAATCCGAAATGAAAACGATGGAGCCTGTGGTCATCCAGACTGCCAAGAGCAAAGCACGCAACCCGCCTCGAGCAACGATCTGTCTGGGCCCCGTCAGCGGGCCTCTGACAGTCGAGGCTAACTGCAGCTGGGGCTCTAGAGCATGCATGAACGCCACAGCGACACCTACACGTCTGAAGAGCGGGCTGGCCGTGTCTGGCCCCCCGCTCGCATCTCCAAAAGCAAAAAGCGGCGCCTGCTCCGATCCTCCCGCGACACAACCCTCAACCACAGCCTCCCCGAACAGCTCCTCGGTGCCGACCCACACCTCAGCATCACAAGGCGGCGGCACCTCTGCCCAGGGCGCTGGGGTGAGGCCACGGAGCCAGAAGCCCTGGTCGGCCTCGCCTTGCGCGAGAGCCTGCGGGATCAGATCGTCCGACTCAGTGTACGCATCCTTCTCGACGTTGCTTTCACATAACCATATCCGATGCATCATGTCTTCTGGTGCTGTCCGACATCGCGGACACACAACATCACCCGTGTACCTGCTCAGCTCTTTCTTCTTGCGCTGCCGCGGCCAGCAACCTCCCACTGCACATGCCAGCGTGACCTCCGCCAAGCGGTGGCCGTACACTGGGACCGCTGCCAGCTGCTGCAGCAAGATCTGGCATGACACACAGTCGACGCCCTGGGTCAGGCCAGCCCCGCAGAAGTGCTGGCCCGCCTTCTGCCACAGGCCGTGCTTCAGGGTCTGCTTGAAGTCCATGATGAAGCCCAGGTGCGAGCCCAATGCTGCAATGCCCGAGTACATGTCATCGTCGAACTTCCATGTGTCCCCAGCGGCAGGGTGGCTATCAGGAAGATCCCATGATGTGGCCTGTTGTGGGTCCCAGCCTGCCTCCATCAGGTGCAGGACGGTGGCCGTGATGGGGGCCCCTCACATGGCGCACTCGCTGCGCGGCTGGTAGCTCCTGCATGTGCTTGTAGACGTTGCCCCACGCCTGTCGCACACCTGCTCGCAACTCGGGCTGCTCCCTCCAGGCCCGCAGCCACAAGTCCAGCGTCTCGACTGGTAGCTTGATCGCTGGATCCAGATCCCCAGCCCGCATGGCCAGCAGCGCGGTCAGGCAGCGGCCCCGCGCGGGCGCCGCCAACGCCTGACCCAGGCGCCGCCGAGCCTGCATCATCCTGGCGCCGAAAGTGCCGTAGGCTTGGTGCCCGTGCACCCCTGCCGCCTGCGCCCCCTGCTTCTCGAGCCCCCCCCCGTTACTCGATACTTCTTCGACACGAGCGCATACCGACGCACCTTGCCACTCATGGCCTTGTGCTTGGCGCCCCTCTTTACCCTTGCTTCGCGAGCCATCCTTTTGCCCCCGCCCAGGTCGACCCCCAAGTAGGTGGCCTGCTTGACGGGTTGCACAGAGTAGCCTGCACGGGCCACTCGCCTGGCAACCCACCGAGCGTCCTGGAACGACGAACAGATGATATCTGATTTGGACGCGACCTTCAGTTGCTTGGCTCTCAGCTCCTCGCAAGTATTGGTGACACATGCCGCCAATTCTTTACGCGCAGCAGCCCGCGATCCCCGAACTGACTGGGACAAGTCGTCGATCCAGATGCGATGCCCCATGCTCGGATGGGCGACTGTGATGACCTCCATCACGTAGTGGGTCATGGTCTTGGCGAAACGTGTTCCAGTCCTGATGCCCTGGACCACGCTCCGCGATGGCTGAAAAGCCCGCGTCGATGCGCCAAGCTGGCTCAACGAGCGAGCTGCGACGCACTGCAACAGCTCCAGGTGCAGCACCTGCGGCGGGAACTCGAGCGCCAGCGCACAGGGGGCCAGCGGCGCCCACTCGATGGAGTCGTAGAACGACTGAATGTCAACGAGGGCCTCGCCCGTGGCAACTCCACGGTGATGGGGCACTTCCTGCTGCAACGCCCGCACGAAGGCCTCGCGGAGGCTAGAATTCTGCGTCCCAGTGAGCTTCTGCCGATGCTGACCAGCTGCGAACGCATGGCTCACGAATAAGACTCCGCAGCCTGTCCACAATCGATACTAGACCTATGATGTGATCTCCATTTGATTTCTTAGGCAATAAGCGCCCTAGAATCAAAAGGATCTGGCCTGGCCATACAAGATGATACTCGCAAGCTTGATACAACAACGCCAGCTCAGCGAGCGCCTCGTCGGGGAGGCGCTCAAAGCCGAGTGGGCTAAGCATGTCCACCCCCATGCCAGCACGTCCCTTCATCTTGCGAAGAGCATCTCTCGCTTCCGAAATTGAAATATCTGGCGAGGACTCCGTGGCAGCAGCAGCTTGAATCTTGGCGAAGGTCCGAGAGATTTCGTCTTCATCCAAAGCTGCTGGTGCCCACAAGTCGTGCCATAACTTAGCTTTGTGGTCAATCATATCACGTGGGTGATAAAGAACTCTATCTTCAAGAACCGTGTCCAGGCTCGGCAAAGCCTGAGGATTGAGGGCCTTGTGTAGAGCTCCCACGGCGCCATCCTCACCCATGAAATCCTTGAACTCATTGACACTTTCCTGAACTGCTCTGCGCTGGGCTCTCCCCATGATCCTCCTGGAGCTGTCCTCAAAGCTCGCGAGCACTGGTGTGACCACCTCGCCCGCGCTGCTCAGAACCCTCTCCCACTCCGGCCATGGGGGGTCACGCCCGTCGAGGAGCACGCGCTGTACATGCTCAGGCCGATCAGCCAGGTGGCGCACACAGCCTTGTACGTAGCGCTCGACTTGCAGAGCACCATTGTCCTTCGTCCTGTGCAACGCACGGCCTGCGAGCAGCGCGTTGACTTGTGTCCACCACCCGCTGACCTGATCCCGCAAAGGTGTCGCGCGTACCTTCTGCGGGGGCTTCACTGTGGTCACCGTGAACCTGGGCCCCGTGGCTCTCGAAGGGCCTCGTGGCAGGTCCATTCCACGATGAGAAGTGTTTGTGGATTCGACAGCTGACACCCAAGAGGCGTAGAGGCCTGAAATAGTCTCAAGCTCGGCAGGCTTGAGTCGAACGGCTACGGATTGACGCAGAGCAGGAGCAAGGGACTGAAGAGTGGCTGCCCCAGAGATGAACCCTACATCACGCCTACATCTAGTCCACAAATCTGTCGGGATAGCGAAAGACGGGGCTCCTCCAGAGCCTTCCCCCTCCAGCCCAGGCCCCAGGGGGCCTCCTGCCCCAGAAGAGTCCAGGGTCTGCGACTGAGGATGGCCAAGAGCAGGAGCCGCAGCGCTCGAAGGCTCCACCCCAGACTGCTCGGCCACTTCAGGCACGCCCCTGGAGACCTCGTGAGACCTGTAAGAGGGCCCAGGCTGGGGATCTCTTAGCATACTGCAGAAATGGAGGGGAGGAGGAGGAGGAGGAGGAGGAGGAGGAGGAGGAGGAGGGGGAGAAGGAGGAGGAGGGTTGGTCTCCGCCGCCGTCGAGGGCGGGGCGGGGGGGGGGAGGGGGCCCCGGGCGAGGCCGCGACTCCCGCGCAGCTGCTGCAGGCGCGCGGCCCGCCCCAGATCGAGGGAGGGAAGGGGGAGGGAGGGGGGGGGTCGAGGGGCGAGGATGGGGAGGGAAATGGAGGGGAGCGTCGAGGAAAAGAGGGGGGGAAGCGAAAAGGGAGGGGAAGGAGGGAGGGGAGGGGAGGGAAAGGGATGGAGAGGGCCGAGGAGGAGCCCTCGCCCCTGGTCGCGAAAACGTCCGAGGAAGCGCAGAAATGGGTTGAGAGGCGCGTGGAGTCGCGGCGGGTCTCGTCTCCGTGCGTAATCGGCGCGCTCCGTCGCCAAGCAAGGCGGCATAGGTGTGAGCGTGTGCCCGAGACATCGCGGCATATGGTGTTTGGCAGTTTGCCAGGCTTCCAGCTCGTCGCCATTTTGGCGTTGCACGTGGACCTGGTGCCTTTCCTGGTTCGCCTTGTTTTCTGAGCCGCAGCGTAGTTCGCTTTTGCGCGCTCGGGGCTTAATCTAGATCGTGGCCCTGCTGCTTCGCTCTGACGGCGCCTGGCACACCTGCGCGTTCGCGAACCAAAACAAATGTTTGGCAGTTTGCGGCCTCCAGGGGCACTCGCCGGGCCGCGGGGCCGCCAGAACGGCTCAGCACGACAACGACCAGCGCAGACCCCAACTAGATCAGACGGTTGAAGGTCAGTGGGCTGGAGTGCACTGAAGTAGGCTGGACTGGAGTTATCTTGACTGGAATGGACTGGACTGGGGTGGGCGCTGCTCCACTACTCTGTTCTACCCGACTCTCTCTACCATCTACCTTGTTCTGATATGTTCTACCTTGCTCCGACCTCGTCCTACCTGAACCTACTCCAATGTGTCCTCTTTGTTCGAGCCCGTAGTGTGGGAGTTACGGCGGGCACCCAGGGGAAATTTTGCATGCAGATTTTGAAATCATTGGGTAGGGAAACTTTCTCGAAGAGGGTGGGTACCAATCGTTACAATGTTTCTTGGGGTCATGTTGGTGTCCCGTGGGGGTCGGACGAACTCTTGGGAGTCCCAGGGGGGTGTGAGACAGGAGATGCGTGATAGGTATGCGTAATCGAGGCTGTTTTTGCCTTGCGAGGGCAGCTCACTCGTGAATTTGCGTGACCCAGGGTATACCCGACGGGAAATACGTGAGGGGTGCGCCGACGCGAGACCTTCGTGGCCGTAGGGGCACGGATCCCACGTGCCCCAGGAGCTGTGATCAGCCTTGCCCCGCGGAATGCGCGAGGCTGCTCTCGGCACGCCTTTACGCATGTTTCTCGCCGTGCTCTGCCCCCCTCCCCCTCATTGTTCTCTTGGTGGTGGCAGTAGCGATCGAATATTCTCGCATGGTCAAGCCTCGCGCATGTGCGAGGCGGTGGATACGTCCATGACGCAGCGCGCACATATCTGCAGACAGTGCTTCAAAATTCCTGCCTGTCCTGTCGTCGTCCTCCCCCTTCCTTCTTTCCCTTTTCCCTTGCCTGCCGCTGTGCGGTGTTGGATTATATAAGTGACCGCTTGAGTCACAGAGGTTATCCGCACAGCGCCTTGCCCCTTTTTTTCTTCCTCTCCTCTTCCACCTCCCTCCTCCTCCTCCTCCTCCACCTCCTCTTTGTCCTCGTCCGTTTTCGCTCGCGCTTGCGGGCCGAATTTCATGACATGTTCGTTGCTTGCTGACGCGCCGAGGAACTGCTACTTCAGTCCAGTTGTTTACCCTAAGCTCGCGCTGCGGAAATGTTACTGAAGACCGGCCTTGTCTTTGGGCACTGCCTCTGCGTGGGTAACACATTCATCATCCATTTCGTGATCATCTCATCATGTGCCCCCGACGGCTAACACGGCGAGGACCCGCCGCCGAATTTGATCGCTTCGCCCATTCAGCCAGCCTAGATCGAATGGCCTTCGGCCCATCCCTCCACCGTGCCTGGGTTGTGGGTATGAGCCTTTGTTTGCCCCCCGGCTTCGCGTCCCTCCCGCTTTCCGCGAGGCCTTTTTGGAAACACCCGATCCCTTCCGAGGAGCGCCTCCGCCTTCTTGGGGGGCCGCGCCCCGCGCCCCCTCCTCCCCCCCGCCACCTCGGCGGCGCGCACACAGGGGTGGGGGGAGGGGACCTCGGAGGGGAGAGGGTTTCTTAGAAGGAGGCTGCTTCTTAGAGGGCGCCGGCCTTACATTTATAGATATGGCCCGCGCTTTCTAAGAAGCAAGGATGCTTCCAAAAAGCCTTCCCCCCTCCCCCCACCCCCGTTTGCGCGTGGCTGACCACCAGCCAAGGCGGGGGCCGCCCACTGTACACCAACACCGATCCTGTCAAGGGCGTTCGTCGGGACCTCGTCGACGCCCGTCGGTGGGCCTCCTGGAGGCAGTTCTGCTGCCTTGGGGGGGCTGTTCTGGGGCTTCTTTTGGTCAGCCACGCGCAGAGGGGGGAGGGTTTCTTAGAAACACCTGTGCTTTGCCTTATCTATAGGTGCTCTACCTGCTCCTCCTCCTCCTCCTCTGCCTCTTCCTCCTCCTCCTCCCCCTCCTCATTCTCATCCTCTTCCGGGGAGTGTGCATTTGGTTGAGAGGCGGGGCCATGTGGTCCGTAAGTCCCTAGGGACCTTGTGTCCGCTCACACTGGGGTGCAAACCCAGTTGCACATGCCATCCGATTCGGCAGGGGTGACGGTCGGGAAGTACTGCGCGGTGACGCGGTGAACCGGCTGTCCCCCTCCGCACCACGCCGTCTCGGTTGGGCAGTGAGTCGCTGAGCGACGAGGTATCTGCCTTTCCCCTGACCGTCGGTGCTGGCGCCTTGCGGGCCCCTTACTCTTGTCTGGGAGGCCGAGGGTGATGGTTGAGCCTCCCTCGCCGTTCACTTTTTGGATCTACGACACTCATGACACTCCTCCTCCTCCTCCCCCCCCTCCCTCCTCCTCCTCCTCCTCCTCTCCTCCTCCCCCCTCCTCCTCCTCCTCCTCCTCCTCCTCCTCCTCCTCCTCCTCCTCCTCCTCCTCCTCCTCCCCCTCCCCCGTATAGCTAGAAACATGGAATTGCAGTCCGTGGTTCTAGCCATGATCGCAACGTCCACGGGGGTGTCCACGCGTCCAGCTTGCGCCCCGCGTTTTGAACAACAAGAACCGCCCTCAGTCCGTGCGCGTGTGCTCTCCGGCTGCGCCCAGTGCCGAGCAGCAGCCGATTGAAAAGGAACGACCTGGACAGGAGTAGCCCTCCATCCGTGTAGCTGCGGCACGAGGGGGGGGGGGGGACAAAAAAAACACAGACACAATGAATCGTCGTTCCCCCGGAAAACATGGGAAACTATGGGTAATGGGGGGAAAACACAAACCCATAACATATGGGAACATATGATGAATCCTGTTATGTGTGTGTGTATTGTTCTGTGTGTCCCAGGGCCCCTTCAGGGACATCGGACCACGCAGGAAAATGGATGTACACAACGCCCATGTTGGAACATGTTTCGTTGCCACCTTGTGTAAATGTTGGGCGATTGGAGGCGAAAGTGCGCGGCGCCACGTCGTGAGCCACATGTTGTTGAAAACGACCAGCGCTCCACCAGTGCAGCCTCTGGAATATTTGAAGACGAACGCGCGCGGCGCTAAGTCGAGAGCCCTTTCTTCCATGCAGTCGTTGGAAGTTTCGAGCTTCGCGGATGAAGCCAGGAAAGGGGTCTCATGCGAAATGCCCAGCCCGCACGCACTGGCACGCATGGTGGCCGGACGAGGAGGAGCTATCTATAAGGAACACGGACAGTTGATGAGTTGATGATGCTTCTTAGGAGGGTGAGGATGAGGATGGTGAGGAATAGGAGGATGAGGAGGAAAACGGGTGTAATAAGTCCTTCCCTGTCGACCTAAGTTTGCCTAGCGACGAACAGAAAGGGAAGAGGAGGAGGAGGAGGAACACGGAGACTTGAGGAGGAGGAGGAGGAAGAGGAGGAGGAGGAGGAGGAATAACAAGAGGAAGAGGAGAATGATGGGGAGGAAGACGCCACCACCTATATTGCACCCGTGTGTGTGCATACATACATAAGGAGGAGGACGACGACCACGGCGGCGGCGCTGTGCAGTCGGCGGACTGGGTGTCCCGCGGCTCCTGGATCCTGCACGGCAACGGCTGCGCCCAGATCGGGCGAGCGTGGGAGCCTCGCCCCGCGGGCTGGGCCTTCCCAGCAGGAGGAGGAGGAGGAGGAGGAAGAGGAGGAGGAGGAGGAGGAGGAGAAGGAGGAGGAGGAGGAGGAGGAGGAAGAAGAGGAGGAGGAGAGGAGGAGGAGGAGAACGAAAAGGAAGAGAAGGAGGAGGAGCAGGAGGAGGAGGATGAAGAGGAGGAGAAGGAGGAGCAGGAGGAACAGGAGGAGGAGGAGGAGGGAAGAGAGGAGGATGCAAAGGAGAAGAAGGAGGAGGAGGAGGAGGACGGACATCGCGATGGTTATCGTGTGGCGCGAGCGCAGCAGCAGAAGGAGGAGGCGGAGGCGGAGGCGGAGGAGGAGGCGGCGGCGGAAGCGGAGGCGGAAAAGGAGAAGGAAGAGGAGGAGGAAGAGGAAGAGGAGGAGGAGGAAGAGGAAAATGCGGAGGCAGAGGCGCA
>CAUYUJ010017841.1:182164-222633 GCA_963575745.1 Prorocentrum cordatum
CGGACTCGGGGGCCTGCCTCCCTATGCTCCCTAGGGGTCTCGCGAGTGCCTCGCCGATGGGCGCACGGACCCCCCCGCGGCCTTTTTCTCCTCCCTCCACCCTCCTCTCTCCTCCCTCCTACCTCCTACCTCCTCCTCCCTCCTCCTCCCTCCTCCTCCTCCCTCCTCCTTCTCCCACCTCCTCCCTCCTTCCTCCTTCCTCTCGAGCCATTCTGGTCCATGCGCACTGTGCTCGGTGGAGCCGCTCCAGTACCCCGGCGTTGTGCTTGAGAGATGTCCCCGCTGCAGTGACAAGTCTCGTCGTCGCTCTGGGTGCCAACCAGAGCTATGGCCATGCCGTTTACAGGGCGACGCCCCGCCGCTGAGTATATGGATCGGCTTGCCCGCGTTGCAGTCGTCCCGTGTGTGCTGCATCGCGGCCGATCGCGTTCGCCCAGCCCCAGCGTTGTGCGCGAAGAGGACAATTCCGGAACGATCAGCTACTACGACGGGGCCGCGCGCAGAGGCCGCGCCGCCTCGCGAGGCTGGCTGTGCCTGCTTGGCATCGCACTTACGCCGGGCGCTCGCCGCCGGTGGGGGCCCACGCATGATGTGTATCTTCCAGGCGCAGCTGACGCGCTTTGACATTGCCGACGAGTCCAGCCAGTCCCAGGCCCCGGTCGCGGTGGTCGAGCCCATGCGACTTGCCAGCGGTGCCTGGCGTGCTGCGGTGAACCGTCACGCTCGCTCAGTTAGCAATGCGATCAAACTACGCCAGGGCCTCGAGGCGGCGCAGGGAAGGCATGCGGCGGAAGCCATCCAGGCCGCCAAGGCCGGCGCGGTCAAGAAGAGGGCTGCCGAGGCGCAGGCCGCGGCAGAGGGCGCGAATGCACTGGCCGCCCCGTCGCCAGAGGCTGCTGGTCCAGGACCCGCATTCACGGCGACGTGGGGCGCGATCTTATTCGAGCGGCTCGAGTTCGAGGATTTGGACCAGCGCGAGTTCAACGCCGCGAAGACAAGGCTTGGGAAGCCCAAGGAGCAGTGCGACAACAAGGGGCCGCAGGTCCAGGCCCTCGTCGAGCCTGCGTGCGATGGGGGGGGCGCCCGGCAGATGCGGCGCCGAGAGAGTTGAGGGCGACGACGGCAGCGCGCGGCCCCCAGCCGCAGGTGGTGGCGCTGGCGGTGGCGGAGATGGCGCTGGCCAGGGTGGAATGCAAGTGCAATCAAGGGTGATCCAGGACGACGCTGGCGTGGCCGGATCCATCCAAAGGACTGGGCCGGATACGGTATCCGGCCTACCCTTGATTGCATGCCTGAACTGTAATGAACCAGGATGGCGCTGGCGCCTCAGTGCTTCAGGATTCAGGATTTGGAGTGCAATGGCGGCGTCGTCGGGCCGCGGGCGATCCGCCCGCGGGCGGCCCCGAGGCTGCCGCCCCGGCCGGGGCCGAGGCGGAGGGCCTGAAAGTGGCGGCCGCCCGCTGATCAGCAGCGCGCTTCGCCGCCCCGAGCGCGGCCGCTGGTGGAAAGAGCGGCGCTTGTCGCGATCGCGCAGCTGGGCCAGCATCGCCTTCCGCCTCGCGACCTAGATCCCGATCCAAGTCAACTAGTGGCAGTCGAGGACAGCGCGTCGCTGTCGCAGCTGTCCGCGGTGCCATGGCAAGTCCATCATTTTCGCGTCTTCGGTGAGGTTGTCTGCGTGGGGGACAAGTGCTGGGGGGCATATCAAGATGCAGTGACGTCTACGCTGGCCTGGTCGAGACACGCGTCGGATCAGCTGGCGCGGGCAGCTGGCGTTCTCGCGCGCGCTCAGCGCGGGCGGTCCATCTGCAACCGCGCCCGCCCGTCGCGGCAGTCCGGGCCGGAAGGGTGGGCGTGGGCCCCCGATCCAGGCGAGCCCCCGCGGGTCGGGGCAAGCGCGCCCGTCTTGCAGCCTCGACGGTTTATTGCTTATATTTCCACCGGTTTCGGGATATTCCTTCGCTGCCATTCTTGTCGCGAGGTTAGTGGCATCGGGCTCGCAGGTTTCAGCGTGCTTCGGTTTTGACGACTCGCCAGCCCAATGGGCCCCCCCAGCCCCCTTGGGCCGTGATCGGGGGCTGGGGCGTCATCCCTGAGCATTCGGGGCCTCGGGCTTTTTGGCGACGTGTTGGTGGAGAAATCAGGTGGGCCGACGTCGACTGCGCCTGTGATCGCGGGGGCGTCCGCGAGCCGTCGCGGACTGCGTCGCGCGCTGGGCAGCTGCCCGCCCCCGCTTCGGCCCAGTTGCCGCGGTCCGCGACGCGCAGTGGAAGCCGCGCCTCGCGCTCGGAACTCAGTCTGTTCAGTCAGGGAAACAGCTCCTCGCGCGCGCCTTCGAGCCCCCGCGGCGACTGCTCGGCGTCGCCCGATCCGCTTGGCGCTTAGGCCCCGACCCCAGGCTCCTACGTCGAGCCTGGCCAGAGCCAGATGGGCCGAGCGAGCGGCCGGGGCCGCCAGGCGGAAGGGGGCAGGTTCATTCGACGACGCTTGTGATGACCCCTCTAGTTGCGCGGGCGATCCTGCGTCGGATGTCGAGATGCACCGAGGCCCGAAGTCCGAGGGGTGCCCGGGGGCCGACGGGCGTTGTTCAAGCAGCTCGCAACGTCAGCTCGTCTACCGGAGCTCGCAGCGCCCAGGAGCGCGATCGCGCTTCAGATCTTCGCCTCACCGAATCAGCCAGTCGAACCTGTGATGCAGGAGCTTGTTAATTCAGCAGTCCAGCGCGGGGGCCAATTTCGCGCGCCTGCAGGGTACTAGGGGGCGGAGTCGGCCGCGCCTGGTGCCTCCCCCCCGCCGAGCTCTGAAATTCTCTGGGGCAGTGGTGCTGGCTGGCACCGGGAACTCATTGGTTTGCTGCCCCTCAGCTCCACTCGCCCTGCTGCTGCCGCTGCTGCTGCTACCCGCTAAGTGGCTTTCTTTCGATCAAAAGAGATACTTCAAGTCAGAGGCTCAGGCAGCTCTGCGGCTCCTGGGTTGCAGCTGTCGAGAACGCCGTTCGCTCGCGCGGCGACCAGGCCTTCCTCGGTTGTGCCGCGTCAGCGGGCCCCGAGTTTCGAGGCGTCGCAGTTCGAGAATAGCAGAGCAGGTGGGGGTAGGCATTGCGCGGTCTCGGCAGCTCGCGGCGGGTGCGATGATTGCGCGCCACCCTGCAGAACGTCTGCCGCCGCAAGGCGGGGGGTAGCAGTCGACGGCAGCCCGGCCGCTTTCCGCCATCGGCATTCCTGCAGCGAGCGCTAATCCGCCCAGGTGTCAGTTGTCACCCGAGAACGCGACGGAATCCGTTGGGGGCAGTTGGTTGCGCTCCTGGCTTCTAGGGTCCAGTCGGCCGCGGACATCAGCGCTGCGGCGCGCGCTGGCGCGGCGGGTTTTGCCGCCCGGCGGGCCCAGCTGCGAGCGATGAGGAAGCGCCTCCACGATTCCTGAACGCGGGCCGTCGCCGAGTCGGCCATCGGCGCGCCGCGTAGGTCTCTGCGACTGCAGCCGCAGCCGGCCGGATCTGTCCCGACCGAGGGCGGCGCGGTCGCCCACCCTGGGGGCCCCGTCGGCAGGTCGGCGGAGGGTCGGAGTCAGCGGCGGGCGCCGCTCGGCCGGGGCGCCGCCTGCACGCCCGAACTGTTTGGTCAGATTCGAGGGCGGATTCAGCAGTGAGGGCCAGCGCCCTCGCGGGGCGGGGCGTCCACAGGGCGCTCCAACGGCAGCGAGCGTCTACGGCCGTGGGGGCTGGCCGTCTTCGGCCCGCCGACCTCAGGGTGCCCGACGAGGCGCTCGAGGAGCTGGCCATCGCCCTCAACCTCGCCGAGCAGACGGTTTCGCGGCCGCTCGAGCTTCTCCTCGCCTTTGGGGCCACGAGGGCCAGGAAGGGCGCGGGCGGCCGCGTCGTCGGCCCCCTCCCCGAGATAGCCAGGCTGGTCCATGCGCCGCAAGGGTGATGTCCAGCAGTGGAAACGGGGCTGGCTCGCACACTGGGGCGCGCCCGTCAAGGGCGACTCAGACCTCCGCGATTCGTGCCAGCGTGCTCTGCAAGAGGAGTTGTCGGCCTAGGTTCAGACCTCGCCGGGCTACGACCCCTTCGTCCCCGACGACATTGACTAGGCTATTCTCGGTGAGCTGGCGTTCGACGTCGATTTCCCCGCGGGGGTCCTGGGCCTTGAGATTCCCAATGCATTGCGCCGCGGGTGCTCGCGCAGAGCGGCGCGTGCGCGGAGGCGATCTCGCCCGCTCGATCAGTCGCCCAGGGCCTCTGGGGCGTTTCGCAACTGCCGCGCGCGCAGGCCTCGCGCATCGCACGTGGGTCGAAGACTCGTCGCAGCGAGTGTAGGGGCCACGTGGCGCCATCCACGCGCACGTGGTCAATTGTCTCGCCCGCGCACGCGTCGAGCTACAGCACGCGGGCCTCTCCATCTCCAAGAGGAGTGTCATCCTCTGCTCGGACATGGGGCGCCAGGCACGCCCCGCGTGCCACAGGGAGGAAGGGCTTCCGCATCCAGGCCGAGAGCCAGGCCGGCGGCCTGGGGGCCGCCCTTGGAGCTGGACTACGCCGCGCGGGGAGTGCGTGAACGGCCGGGCGAGCTATGCGCGACGTCGTGCCTCGTGAGATCGCCGGGCTCGCACGGGCCACTCGGAGATGCCGCGTGGCGGGGCGCCGAGCTCGGGGCGGCGGCCGGGCTGCGGGATCCTGCGGCCATCGACTTCACGGCGTCTGCGGTGCGCAGCTCATGTTGTTTCGTCGACGCTTGGGCGTCGCTGTTGGCCCGCGGCCGGCAGGGCGGCGCCTGGCTGCGATCCTGGGCCTGAAGGCTGGGGGCAGACCTGGCCCAGATATTTCATCGGGAAGCCGTCCAGGCACGGCTCAGTCACTGGATCTAAACGGGGCCGCTGCAGAAAACCATCCGGTTCACTTGGAGCGCGGTCGTGAAGAAGGTCCGCGAGGCGCCGCCAGTCCAACGTCGAGCAAGGAAGGTTCGCGGCCTGCAGTCGGCCATCATCGCGCGCCCCCCCCCCCCAGCATGGGCAGGACCCAGTCCGGCCCAGTGAATGAGGGGCCCCCCCGCCGCTCGCCGCAGAGACGGGCGCGCGGCAGATCAAGACCGAGCGTCTTTCGCGCGCCCCCGACGTGGATGTCCCCAGCGAGGTTCTCGCATGTGCGACGGCAGAACTCGATCATCCGACTGGCGACAAGCCAGTCAGCGCCGCGGCGGAGGTGGAAAGGCAAATGGGGCGGACAACCATTATTATCGGAGGCTTTTTGCTATCTACATGCCACGACGGACGGGGCGCGACTCGCCTTGCCCACGCTGGCCATCGCTGTCGGGGCGATTTGGCCACAAGGCGAGAGTCGAGAGCGAGTCCGAGGATGCCGACGCGACCATCATCCGCGAGCGTTGCGGAGAGGCTGAGGACACGTGCTTCCGCCGCTTTTGGCAGTGCAGCAAACGCTCGGATTGCGCCGTGTACGAGGCCACCGACACTTTGTTGTCCGAGGCGGTATCAGCACATGTTCGAGTGCTCCTGAACTTGCGAAGCTGGGCAACATTGCCGCCGCCGGTTGCGTGCGAGGAATGGGGGGGGGGGGTCGGCGCCCGCGGCAATGGTCAAGGATGCTTTGATAGCGGCGCAGGCGAACCCATCTACGTGTTCGGAGACGCTCGCGGGGGAGCCGACGGCCCCAGCATTTCTCTACGGAGAGTTGGTATTGGTGCCGAAGTCTTTCCCGACGTGGACAGACATGGAATGGCCCTCCAGGCGGCTGCCCAGGGGCCTTTACGGGTTGAGCTACTGGCTTTGCTGGCAGCGCTGCGCGCCGCCGTCGGTGACATCACCTACTTCACGGACAGCGAGGGAGTGTACCCTAACCTCTGCAGCGGCTGCGTTGACAATTTCGTTGGAGCCGACGCCGGCTTTTGGTTCCGGGTTCGGGGGCAGGTCAGAGGCCGTGACGGTGTTGTCGCAGTTGTTCGCATCATATTGCACATGACAGCTCAAGGTGCCCTAAGCTGAAACATATGCAGCTTCTTCGCCTATAGGAAACAGTTGCTGATGAACTCGTTGAATATTCATCGTCTGAGTACTGACTTCCTGCGCATGCCCTCCAGCAGTTTGTTATCATATTGAGTGTTCGCTGCATTCGCAGTATTATTCACATTATCTTATTATTACACTTCTTGGTACCACCGTTACACATCACGATTATGATGGGCAGGATGGTGATGATGTTGGTGGTGATGATGCTGATACTAGTGATGATGATAGTGGTTGTGTTGATGATGATGATGCTGAGTATTGTTGTTCGGATGGGGATCCTTCGGGCTCGCATCGGGGCTTCAGAGGCTGACTGCGAGGCCCACCCTGCAGGCGCCCGTATTCACTTCCCGAGACCGAAGGCTCCAGCCATACCGCCTGTTCCCGCCTCGTGTGCCCTCTTTTCCTCGTATCACGCCCTCGATTGCGCAGGACAGAACTCGCCCTCGACTGCGCAAGACAAATGCACGAGGTGTTTTGAGTCTTCGACCGAGGCTCAACCCAGTGGCTCCAGACGAGCAGGTGTGACCTTGCTAATGTAGAGGGCACCTATATGAGACCCCCCCCGGGACGCAGGTGCACGTGGCGGGCGGATTTGCTCATGAAACGCATCATTTACGGTTCCACGCTGGGTTGGAAAACTGGTTTTGTTTTCAATGCGGGGCGACCGCCACACAGTTATTTAATCGTTTCGCTCATTCCGCCGGCCCATACGGTCTCATGTCTGCCGTTTGCCCGAGGGCCTGGTGTCAATGCGGCGCTTTGGGGGTTCTTGGGGCCGCTTGGGGGACTCCTGGGGCGCTCGGGGGGGCATTTGGGGGGCCTCCTGGGGCCGCTTGGGGGACTCTTGGGGGCCTCCTGAGGGCCTCGTGGGGGCCTTTTGGGGCCTCTTAGGGGCCTCTTGGGGCCTCGTAGGGGCTTCTTAGGGCCGAGGGCTCGAAATTTTGTTTCGTGTTCCCTCTCTGGGGCCCCTCTGGGGGTGTTCTTGGTGCCCTCTTGGACCGTCTTGGAGGCTTCTTGGGCCGTCTTCGAGCCCTCTTGGGCCATCTTGGGGCCCTCTTGGGGGCCTCTTGGGCCCTCTTGGGGCGATCTTGGGGGCCTCTGGGGCCGTCTTGGGGCGTCGGGAACCGAAAAGGTGGAAGCTCCAAAATCTTTCAAAAACCTAAGGAAAAACAATGAATTTTGCCTCTGGGGGCCCTCTTGGGAGTGCTCTTGGAGGCCTCTTGGGGCGTCTGGGGGCTATCTTGGGCGTCTTGGAGCGATCTTGTGGCATGTCGGACCCCTCGTGTACCATCTTGGGGGCCTCTTGGGGGCCTCTTGGCCTTTCTTGGGGCTCTCGGGGACGTCTCGGAGCCCTGTTGGTGCGCTCATGGAGCGCTCCTGGAGCGCTCTGGGGGACTCCTCCCGGGACTCTCTCAGGACCTTGCCGGGGTACTTTTCGTCCGTGGACCCCCAGGGGCCGCCCCGCGCGCGCGAACTAGAGAATTGTTAACCAGTTACCGGAGATCTTAGCACGCCTCTGGCCCGTTGGGCCGGCGAATTCGGCAACCAGGGCGAGCCCTGCAGTGACCCCACCCCCACGGGGATGGAATCTATAAGAGAACCCAGAGGACAAAAGACAACCAATAATGAAGTTACGGCGGGAGTGAATTCATATTGCTACGCGGCAAGGTAGAGTGTTCAGAGTCTCCTCCCTCCTCCCCCCCTTTCCTTCCACCTCATTCCCCCCCCCCCTTTTCACCTTCCCTCCTCATCCCTCTTTCTCCTCCTCGTCCGGTTTTCCGGCCAGCTTTCAAGTTTGCTCCAGTCACCGCTTCGATGAGCGTGCCATCCGCCATCCATCCTCATTATCCCCCCTCCTTTTCTGAATCTTGCTGAATGTTGAAAGTCGTTTCCTCCAACTGTACTCTCTCGGCCTCGTGTTTCCTGGGTTCTGCCGTCCCTACAACCGTCGTTGTATTGTAATACGGGGCCCCATTCGCGAAACGTCGTTTTTAGTCGACGAAGCGACTGGTCTCTGGTTGGCTTTTTCTCGCGTTCGGCACTCAATCCGATTCACTGCTCACGTCGGCCGCGGCGAGGCGTCTTGAACACAGCTATCACAAGCAAGTGCGCCAACATCGCAGAGCGGATTTCGTTCGAAAAACGATCGGATGGGCCTGGAGTGTCCTGGATAATTTCGTTCCAGATTTCGAAGTGAATTTCGTGCGGATTTGTTGGGGGGCAGGAATGAAGATTAAACAATCCACGCGAAATTCGGTTCGTTCTTCTCTCGCCGTTTCGGGTTTCTGCGCTGGCATAAATTCACGAACAAATCCGATGCAGCACGTCTGCAAGGTCGGTTGGGTGCCAAGTAGATGCGTGCATGCTGGCTGTTTTTTGGCGCCTGTTTCGAGCAGGTGGAGCCTCCCCCATAATGGACGCCCAATTGCAAACAGTCGCACGAAGCAGAGGTCCAGAGCCAGACACCCCCCTCCCTCCCTCCCCCCTTCCGCCCAATGTCGAAACGCCGAAGAAAGGAAACGCTCACCATGCATGCATGCGCGCGCCTTTCGCGTGCGCTGGCTCGACAGGTGCGGCGGCAGCGATGGCACTGCGGGCGGAGCAGCAGCGCGCAGAGTTCAGGAGGGGAAAAAGCACACAGACACAATTAATGGTCGATTCCAATAAAGCATGGGAACATATGGGAAGTGGGGGGGAAGGCACAAACCCAGAAATATTGGAACATATGGGGAATCCTGTTATTTGTGTGTATTGATTTGTGTGTCCCAGGGCCCCTTTCAGAGCGGCAGCCAACCCCGAAGTAATGAACGGCACGGCCTCCGGCCGCCCCCCCACAGAGCTGCATCGAAGCTGCCGCGGCCCTCGTCCTGCACTTCTTTCTCCCCTGCCGCGCTCCGGCGCTCCTCCTCCTGCTCTTCGCCCTCCCCCTTCCTCGTTTCCGCGTGCTCCTCGTCCCCCCCCCCTTTGTGCTCCGTAGCCAGTTTGGCTCAAGATGCCAGGTTCCTGCGGGGATCGCATGGATACCGCTAGTCCGGCCAGGCAAGAGTCTTTGTGCTCTGGCAGTCGGGCGCCTTTCCTCCAGTTTCTCGCGCGCGATGGGGCACGGCGCGGGGCAGGGGCGTGGAGGACGTCGCTCAGACGGACCCGTGGGATGGGTGTGCCAGGCGTGTGGCTACTACAACTTCGCCGAGCGCAAGTGCTGTCGCTTCGGGTGCCAAGAGGGCGGCAAGCCGTCGCAGAGGGTCCTGGGCAGCTTCCTCCCGCAGGGGGCTTCAGGTCGTGGCGGTGTTCCTGGCGCTGGCGGTGGCGGGCGTGGTGGGCGTGCCGGTGCTGGCGCGCCTGCGACCCGTGCGCCGTGGTGGCGAGGTGATGAGGGCGGAGAAGGAGGTCAGCGTGCTGCGGGGGCGGTGCTCAGTGACGATGAGCGCCGCGAGCTTGTCAGCATGTCGGATGTGCAGTTCGCCATTGCGACCGAGCTTTTCAGCGCGAGGATCAGGAACGAGTTCCAGCCCAGCAGGCCAGGCGGCTGGTGCGTGAGGGGCTGGGCGACGACTTGTCCAAGGATGAGGCCGTGACAGCGGCCCAGCTGCTGGCCGACGAGAAGGCGCAGAAGGTCAAGCGGACCGAGCACCTGCTGGAGCTGGCCAGGGCGAGGGCGAGGGCGGCCATCAACGAGACGGCGGACCTCGCGGAGAAGCTGGTGCAGCTGCGGCAGGAGCTGGCTGAGGCAGCCGCCAGGGCGCGCGAGGCGCTGGCGGCTCAGAGTGCCAGGCTGGCGGGGACCGCTGTGGCAGCTGAGGTGGCTACAGCAGCGTCTGCTACCCCTGCCTCCCTGCAAGAGGTCAAGGCGGCGTTTACGGGCTGGGCCAAGTCCAGCGGGGCGGCGGCGAGCCCAGTGCTCAGCGACGAGTTCGTCAAGCTGTCCGAGGTAGAGGCTGTTCAAGTGGAAGAGCAAGGCTGCAGGGGAGGGGCCTGGGGAGCCAGATCCTGTGCAGCCGCCCCCTGCGGTGGCTGGCGCTGCTGCAGCCGCGAGGGCAGGGGCTGCGGCAAGGCCGTCTGCTGGGGCTGAACCTCGGCCGCAGCAGCCACCCCCTGAGGTGCAGCAGGCCTGGAGGGAGCTGGAGGAGCAGTTCGTGGACCCTGACAAGAGGAAGGCGGCTGAGGCCCTCATCAACGAGGCCAAGAAGATGCGCACGGGGGAGGAGGACATGGACGCAGAGTCCTAGTAAGGGGCTTGGGGTCTGGAGGATCTGCGCGGTCAATGTCGACGCGTTCAGCAGCCTGGGCAAGTGCTTGATGGTGCAGGAGGTGCAGAACTGCGACGCCATCCTGGTGCAGGAGACCAGGCTGCTGGAGGGGCGGAGCGGAGATGCCGAGGCTCAGCTCCGTAGTCAAGGATGGCGGGCGAGGGGTTCGCCAGCGGTGCGATCTGAGTCAGGGGGGCTCAGCGCAGGAGGGCTCATCACCATGGTGCGACGTTGCCGCGGGATGGCGGAGGTCCAGGATCACCAGGCGGCGGTGGTGGTGGACGGCAGGGTTCATGTGCACTGGGTGTCGGGCGTTTGTGGCGGTGGTTTTCTGCTTGCCAACCTGTGCCTGGAGGCGGGGGTGGGCCTCAACCTCAGCAACATGTCGAGTCTCAAGCAGCTGGCGAGGAGGCTCAGACAGTGCCGCAGAGAGTACGTGGTTGGTGGGGATTGGAATCTCAGCGAGGAGGAGCTGCAGGCAGAAGGGGTGCTGGCTCTGTTCGACGCGTCCGTGGTCAGACCAGCGGGGCCTACCTGCATGGCGTCAGGGCGGATCATCGACTACTTCCTGGTGTCGCGCGGGCTGCTCGCGCGGGGGGCTCAGGTGGTGGTGGGCTCGCCCGTGCACCCGCGCGCGCCAGTCATCGTCGAGGTCGCAAGCAGAAGATGGAGGGCGCCATGAGGGTGGTGCAGGGGCCTCGGGCTTTCCCGGAGGTCAGGCCGCGCGGATGCTGTGCGAGGGGCCACCGCGGCAGCTGGTTGCGGGCGAGGAGACGTGCGAGGGGGCAGCTGGGACCAGTCCTTTCAGCAGCTGCAGGCGAGCAGGAGAGGGCGCCAGAGGACGGCGCCGATGCCGGGGCTCGCCCGCGCGCGAAGGGAAGGTTGTGGCCCCGAGACGCTGCCGACGGCATCCTCGAAAAAACACGCGAGACGGAGGTGGCGCGCGTGGAGGCGCGCGCAGAGGGAAGGTGGTGGCCCCGAGGCGCTGCCGCGGGCATCTTCGAAAAAAAACACAGGAAGCTGAGGAGGGCGCCGGCCGCGCAGAGGTGGCACGCGGGCTGGTCGACACCGAGGGCCAGCAGGCGAGGCCGCAGAAGGGCGGCGCTGAAGCCGACTGGAGGCCAAACGAAGTGGGAAGGCGGTGGCCCCGAGGCGCTGCCAACGGCACCCTCGGAGAAAAAAAATGAGGTCGAGGGGGGCGCTGGCCGCGCAGAGGTGGCGCACTCGCTGGTCGACGCCGAGGGGCAGCGGGCGAGGCCGCAGGAGGGCGGCGCCGTTGCCAACTGGAGGCCGAGCGAAGTGGGAAGGTGGTGGGCCCGAGGCGCTGCCAACGGCATCCTCGAAAAACCACGAGGCTGACAGGCTTGGCGACTCTGGCCAGCAGCAGCGTGCTAAGGGAAGGTGGTGGCCCCGAGGCGCTGCCGACGGCGTCCTCGAAAAACCGCGGGAGGACCAGCGGGCGAGGTGGGGCCCCCTCAGCAGTGCGCTGCCGCCTCCGCCCGCGTCGGCCGCCGAGGTCTCAGGGGGCGGCCTGAGCAAGTGCTGCGTGCAGCGCGGAGCAGCCGGGCACGACGCGCCGCAGGTCTACGGCGTGCAGCGCGGGCTCGAGGGGGGGGCGGCGACGCAGGAGGGGCACGGGGGCTGCCCAGGGGCACCTCCCCATGCTGGGACTGGCGGTGCGCGCCCGAGTCAGGCACCGTGTGGAATCGCTGGTAGTCCCTTTCAGGTTGAAGTGGCTGAAGGAGCATGCGTGAGGCCCCCCAGCCTCTGGGGAGAGAAGGCCGCCCTCCTCCCGTGGAGGCGCGCGGAGGAGCAGGAGGAGAAGCAGGGCGGCGGTGCAGGCGAGGTGGAGCGCGAGGGTGCCGGCGCCAAGGGCGCCCCCGCCGCCGCCCTCGCCACCTTCCTGGAGCGCGCAGAGGAGGAGTGGCTGAACGTGCGCCAGCTGGAAGACCAGAGGGCCAGGTACGCGGGCAGGGCGCAGGGCTTCTCCACCAAGAAGGCGCGGCGCAGCGGGATCCAGGAGCCGAGGGCGCCGAGGCGCGCGCCTTAGGCGGCGTGGATGGCGAGGGTGGCCAGCGCGCTGGAGGCCGCTGCGAGAGTTCAGGCGCCCCGAGGTAGGATTGACGCGCTCGACTTTCTGCCTAAGCTGGCGGAGCCGGCGCTTCAGAGAGTCAGGCAGTGGCAAGAGCAGGCCGAGAGCGAGCAGGGGGGCAACCACGCCAGCACGGAGGCGGGCAGGTGGCTGCGGGCGCCGCAGCACGCGGGGCTTGCGAGCTGGGGCCCCGCGTGGAGCAGAGCTTCCACCATATCCTCCCGACCAACCACAACAGAGGGGGGTCGCGCCACTTGCCCGGACCGAGAGAATCCGCAGATTCGACGATCTCTCGACACAAGCGTCGCAGACGACGCCCCCCCTCCCCCCCTCAGAAAAACTATGATATGTTTTTCCCGCAGTTGCGGCTGGTCGGCCCTGGGCTTCGCCTGAGTTGCGCGCGCACTCCACAGCGGCCGCGATCGCCGCCCGCCGCGGGGGCGCAACCGAACCCAGGAGCTTGTAAGCCCTGGCGCTCATCTCGCCCAATTTGACGCTGAGGTGAGTGCGCGCGAAGCGTAGGGCCGCCCCCGGCCGGGGGGCGAGCTCCGCCCGCGTCTGCTCCACGAGGCCCGCAAGGGCCAAGCGCGCGAGAAGCAGGCTGTCCAAAACATGGCCGAGCTTCCCGAAGGAAGAGCGCCCGTCTGCTCTCTTGGCCTGCTGCTTCTTCTGCTGCCGGTTGCGCCTGACCTTGGCCAGGTCTTTGTTCCGTTTCTTCAGTTTCTCCTTGTCCTTTGCCAGCCAGGCCCTGGCTCGGAAGCGGCCCTGCTTGGGCCCGCCCCCCTCCTTCAGGAGGTTCTGGCAAGGCGCCCTCACCTCCTCGTTGCCGCGCCGGTTGGACCTAGGCCCCCCCTTTGCCACGGCGGCTTGAAGTCTTTAGCAGCAGGCGAGGCGGGCTTCGCAGCAGGCGGAGCGGTAGCAGGCCGCTTCATCGCTGGAGCAGGGGCGGCGTAAGAAGGGCCTCGGTTAAGAAAGACCGATTGCAGCCGCAGGACACGAACATAAAACCGATAGACCGATCGACCGATAAACTATTTCGGTCGATCGGTTTATCGGCAGATCGACCGATAAACCGATATGATTATATCGGTTTATCGGTCGATCTGCCGATAAACCGATCAACCACTAAACCGACTCATCGCATGCGTGCCCGAATCTCAGCACAGCTTGGCTTTATCAGTTTATCGGTTTATCGGTATATCGGATCTTTCAGTTTATCGGTTGATCGGTTGATCGGTTTATCGGCGCGGCGTTGTCGTGGTTGCTCATTGGGTAATCCTTCGAAATTCTCTCTCCTCTTCCTCCTAGTCCTCCCCTTCCTCTTCCTCCTAGTCCTCCTCCGCCTCCGCCTCCTCCTCCTCCTCCTCCCTCTTCCTCCTCCCCCCTCCTCCGTTCCGATCCTCCCTCCCTCCCTCCCTCTCCTCCCTCCCTCCCTCCCTCCCTCACTGGCCCCGACGCCCATGGTTCTCCTAGTCCTCCCTCCCCCTCTTCCTCCTAGTCTCCTCCGCCTCCCCTTCCTCTTCCTCCTAGTCCTCCTCCGCCTCCGCCTCCTCCTCCTCCTCCTCCTCATCCCTCTTCCTCCTCCTCCCTCCTCCGTTCCGATCCTCCCTCCCTCCCTCCCTCCTCCCTCCCTCCCTCCCTCACTGGCCCCGACGCCCATGGTTCTGCGCGCGCAGGGCCGCGGCCCCCGTGAGCCCCTTCTCGGCGTTCCAGCTGACCACCATTCCTGGGGAGCTCGTCCTCCCTCCCTCTTCCCCTCCTGCCCACACTCTCACATCCGTCCCCCATTCCCCTCCCTTGTTCCCCTCCCCTCCCTCTTTCGGATTGGGGAATTTCGAATTTCCTGTCTCCTCCTCTCCCAGGCCCAGTGCCCAGGCCCATCCAGAAAGAAAAACTGGAAAGGGGGGAGGGCGGGAAGGAGAGATGGAGGGAGGGAGGGTTGGATTCGATTCGGGAAGGGGCATTTGAGAAAAGAGGGGATGGAGGGGTGGAGGGAATAGGGATGGGGGAGGGGGATTGGAGTTGGGAAGGAGGGATGGAGGGAGGAGTGGCGGGGGGAGGGCGGGGTTTGTGGGAAGCAAAATCTGGCGGGGCATTTCGGGCTAGGACGTTTTCGGTTTCTACGGCGCTTTGGCGGGGGTGCCTCCAGCTCCCCCTTCCTCTCCTTCTCTGGGCTTTGGGGGGGTCGCATTTCCCCTCTCCTCCTCCCCCATCCTCCTTCTCCTTCCCCCCTCGGTCTTAGCCGTATCAGGTTATCACTGTAGCGCGAGCTGCGGCGAAAGCTGCTGGCGTCGCGTGTCCTATTGCGGATCCTGGCGCAACTCTCAGCCAAGCGCGGCGGCCCGTATGATAAACCACCCGGGCCTTTAAACCAACGGGACGTCATCGTCTGCTCTTTGTGCGACCGGCGAGTCGGGAAGCCATGCTGGGCCACCCATGTGAGGGATTGTGTCAGCGCTTCCTCTGCGCTCGCGGTTGGGCCGCAGTGGTTGGGCCTTGATCCCAACCGTGCGCCAGTTCAGTTTGTTGCTCAAGGACTGCCTGTTGCCGTTCGCGCCGATATGAAGATAGCGGGGGATAACTGAAACAGTGCTACCTCCGGATGGGGCAAGCCTTCGTGCCCGACCCCCGCATCAGCGGGGCTTGCTACACTTGCGGTTGGAGCTCCTTCAAAGGTGCGTGGATGGGGCCCGAGGGTTGCAGCGTCGGCGCGCTGTTCCTCTGCGCCGCGTTCATCGACTCGCTGTTCGAGACGAAGGCTTTGACGGACGCGGCGCAATTCATGACCAACGTGGGCGTGGATTCTAGCAAGCGCTTGCCACATTCCCGTTATCTGGCCCAAGGTGGGAGCGCGTTCGTGCAGCGGGGTGAGAATTATTGCCATCCCAACAAATTGCGATTCGTGTTCAAGTTCGCAGTGGCTGCGCTGTGCCAGTCTGACAGAACGCCTGTGAGTTCCCAGGTGCGCTTTGTGCTCGGGCACAGGTCGTTCCGAATCCTCGGTGGCCTCATCATAGTTTTCTCGCCATCGGAAGAGTTCGGCATCTGGGCGCCGCCGCGCGTGGACGGCGACAAGTGGCCTTGGATGAGCTTTAGTGTATTCGGCGACTAAGCGGCGACTCGGCTCCGACCCCTGCCGCTTGGCGGGGGCTGCGCGCAGCCACGCCCGCGGGTTCGGGCGCGGTCCGGCGGCGGGGGCCGCCAGCGCGGCGACGGGGGCGTCCTGGGCGGCGAGAGCTGCCTTTGATCCTCGCTCAGCGGCGCGAGCGGTCCGGCGGCGGGAGCTGCCCCCGCCCGTCGCTCGCGCGAGCGGCCGGGGCATTTTTAAGAGGCGGTTTGCGTGGTGAGAGCTGCGCCGTCTCGCTGGCGCGCGCGGGCGCTGTTGAGCGGCGAGAGCTGCAAGCGCGGCGACGGGGGGGTCCTGGGCGGCGAGAGCTGCCTTTGATTCTCGCTCAGCGGCGCGAGCTGCCCGCGCCGTGGAGCGCGTGGTGAGAGCTGCCCCCGACCGTCTGGCATTGGACTGGTGGCGATTGGCTCCGTCTGCTTTCTCCTCCTCCTCCTCCTCCTCCTCCTCCCCCTCCTCCTCCTCCTGTTCCCCCATGTTCATCCCCCGTCCCCTTCATCTTACCCTTGTCCTCTTCTTCCTTCCCCCCTTCCCTCCTCCCCCCTCCTCCTGAGGCCCAGGGGATTGGGCGAAGGACCTGAGGGCGCGCCCGCTCCGCGCCCAGAGGCACGGAGGCCAAATCTCCTCATGGCGGCCCAAGAGGCCCCCGAGAGGGCCCCAAGAAGGCCTCGAGACGGCCCGAAAGAAACCCGAGACGCCCAAGATGGCCTCCAGGACGGCCAAGATAGTCTCCAAGATGCCTCCAACACGGCCAAGATGTACCCAAGACAGCCCCCGGTGGCCCCAAGATGCACCCAAGACGGCCCAAAAGGCCCGCAAGAGGCCTCTAAGACCGCCCACGAGCCTTCCAAGACGCCCCCCAGGAAGGCCCGAAAGGGTACAAATCATTGATTCCCCTTAGGCTTTTAATGCTTTTTACATGTTCTTCTTTTCAGCTCTCCGACGGGCCAAGACGGCCCAAGAGCCCCCCTACATCGCCCCAAGAGCGCCCAAGAGCCCTCCAAGATCGCCCCATGACGGCCCAAGAGGCCCCCAAAAAGGCCCCACGAGGGCCCCAAGACGGCCGAACAGTCCTCCGAGACATCCAAGACGGCTTCCAGGACGGCCCTTAGGCGCCCCAAAAGGGCGACAAGTCCGTTCAGAGAGGCCCCCAAGACAGCTTCCAACGGCGCCAACCGGGCCAGAAAAACTCTAAGACGGCCAAAGAAGCCCTGAAGAAGCCCCCGAAGGCTCCCCGCAGGCTCAAGGAGGCGCCCAAGGGGCCTCTAAGAGGCTCCCAAGAGGCGTCTCAGAGCCCCCCCAGAAGCCCCCAGGAAGTCTCAGCAGGCCCCAAAAGTGCCCCAAGAAGCCGCCTCCTCCTCCTCCTACTGCTATTCCTCTTCCTCTTCCTCTTCGCGTTTACTCTCCCCCACATGTTCCCCGAAGGCTTTCCAAACCGACTTGGGGAACACATGGCCCAATAGCTTGGCCAAGCTTTAGCCCAACCTTCGGCCACATAGGCGTTTCCAAAAGGCAGGGGGCCCGCATCCGTCTTACGAGCGCCCCTTCGTGCGCGTCGTAGCCTCTTCCCGTTGTTTCACTTGTTTGTTGTTTAAGGTCGGTGCCCAGGCGCGGCCCCGGCGCTCTCCGACGCGCCCGGGATGCCGAAGATGGCCTCCGAGACGGATTTGCGAGGTCACCGCAGCGGCCAAGATGGGCTAAGATGCCTCCAAGACGGCCCCATATTCCCTAGTATGTGTCAAGACGGCTTGAGCGAGGCCCCTCTCATGATCATAGTCGTCAATCGTCGACATCATCGTCGCTGCCCCACTGCCGGGCAATCTTCATCCTCTTGTTTTTTCTCCTCCTCCTCCCCCACCTCCTCCTCACCATCATCGTCATCATCGTCGCCGCCATCATCGTTATCGTTATCATCAGTACCATCGCCATGGCGGCCGCGCATGGAGGCGGTGGCCTTGGGGGGTCTCCGCGGCCACGGGCAGCCCTATTTGGCTGGAATTCCGGCGTGCACGGACCCAATCGGGAAGTTCCAGGATTACCTGGACCGCCTGGAGGAGCACCCAGGAGTGCCAGGTGGCATCTGGGCCGCGCACGCCGAGGACGACGACCAGTGCCCGAGGCGATGCGCCGAGGAGGCGCTGGAGGCATTGGGGGCCCAGAATGCGCAGCAGGGCTTCCCGCGGGCGCAGCGCGCGTTGCTGCCGCCGGGCATCCCGCGGGCGCAGTACGAGAACAGCGCGCTCTGGCGAAGGGGGCTGCTCCGCGCGCTGCTGCGCGCGGCCCGCGAGCGCGGCAGCGAAGGCGCCGAGCGTGTGCTGGGCGAGGTTGCTGGCGGCGCGGCCGGCGCGCCTGGCGCCGCGTGCATCTGGCTGCCGTGCGACGCCGACGCGGCCGGCGACGCGGCCTCCCAGGAGCTCCTCGCGAAGCTCCGCGAGGAGGCGGCGACGCGCCGACGCAACCGGAGCAAGAAGCTTCGGAAGGGCGCGCCGGCGCGCCGACGTGGCCAGCCGACGCGCGCGGAGAGGCGGGCGCATCTGCAGGGGTAGTGTCGCGCCCTATCAGATATGACGCGCGTCACTCCCTGCCATCGTCGCCGTCGCCGTCGAGGACGCACGTGGATGACTTGGGGGGGTGACGAGGGAGAGGAGAGAGTGGTCGGTGGTGGGGGGTGGCCAGAGGGGTGGCCAGAGGAGAGAGTGGTCGGTGGTGCCAGCCGTCCTGTGATATATTCGCCCCCAGCCAACCTCTGGCATGTTTGTCCCCGGCCGTCCCGTGGTATATTTGCCCCCTGCCGACCTGCGATGTGCAGATGCTCCGCGCGCAGGCGGTCTTGCGGGAAGCGAAATCTGGCAGGGCACTTCGGGCTAGGATGTTGTCGGTTTCTACCGTGCTTAGGCGGGGTGGGGGGGGGGCTCCTTCTTCCCCTTCCCCCGCCTTCTTTGCGCTTGAGGGGTTTCGCATTTCCCTTCTCCTCCCCCCCTTTCCTCCTTTTCCTTCCCCTCTCGCGGAGTCTTGTCGGTGCTCTGCTCCTCGTGGAGTCTTGTCGAGGCTTTGCTCCTGGAGCCGATCGCCGTCCGTCCTTTCGTGCAACGTGATCCAGACCGACGCAAAATGGCGCGCCAGATGTTGCCCCCCACCGAAATTTGCCCCGCCAGATTCTGCCTCCCGCGCGGCTGCCGCCATCGCCATCATTATCATCAGCATGACCTTCCTCTTCCTCATCTTGAGACATCCTCGCGGCGCTGACCTCTGATATGCCCTGCCCCAAATTGTGCTGGCCATTTCCGCCCGCGCAAAAATTCGCCTCGTTCACCTGGGGGAGATGCGCCCAGCCTTGAAATAGTCTGACCGCCGATCTGCCCCGGGATGCGATGTTCAGACAACTTTCGCCCGGGGCGCCCTCGCACTTCTGACTTCGGAGGTGCCGTGCCCCATGGCGGTCCGACCACTTTCGCCTGCGACATCCTCGCAACAGCGGCTTCCGAGACGCCTATAGCTGACCTCTTCAGGCCATTTTCGTCTAAGGCAACGACCTCGCATATGCCCTGTCCCAAGTTGGTTCGGCCACTGTCGCCTGAGTCCCTCGCAGGCCCTGCACTGCCCGCGCAAAGCATCGCGCGCGGCGGGAGATGCTCGGACCCCTGCGGGACTCCGTCCGCACCAGAGACTCAGGCTAATCAGGCCGAGCCCCCCCGGAGCGGGGTGCGCCGTCCGCGCCAGAGCCAAACGCAAAACTCACGCCGTCGCCGTCGCCGTCGTCGTCGTGGCGGGGGACTGACAACCAGCCGATAACCCGATAAACCGGTAAACCGATATGCGGCGCAAGGATCGCCTCCACAGGTTCCCCCCCAGCGGTCTCAGACCAGCCAGTCAACCGATGAACCGATAAACCGATAAACCGACGAAGAGAGGGGGGCGCGCCAGCAATCGCCTCTATGTTCGCATGCGAAGATTATCGGTTTTTCGGTTGAGCGACCGATCCACCGATAAACCGATCAAATTATATCGGTTTTTCGGTTGATCGGTTTGCAAACCGTTCAACCGATTAGTTTTTATCGGTTGATCGGTTGATCGGTCGGATGGATTTCCGGAAGCCGTTGCCGCTGCACTCGAAAGACCCAACAACTTAAGCAACACGTAGCATGATATATAGTTTGATGAATGCGATTGCATTTCATGCTGCACTCTGCGTGCAGAGCGACACTTTTAGATGAGGTAGGTATCTTGAAGCGTAAAGCACTATTTGGGAGCATTCCCATCAAATGCCCAAGATGGCCCAAGAAGGCTTTTAGACAACCCAAGAAGCCCTCCAAACCGACTCCAAGAGTGTGCCCAGACGGAGGGGGGGAGGGGGGGGGGCGAACATACATTTCGAGCCCTGAGCCCCGAGAGGCTCCGAGGAGGCTCCAAGAGGCTCCAGGAAGTCCCCTGTCTGCTTTCGGGAGACTGGTCTCTCTAAAACCCCATCTGAATCGGAAGGGAAATCCCTTGCCACTTTCGGGCGGTCTCCCTAAAACCCCATCTGAACTTAATGGGAGATCCTCCCATTTTTGGGAAGACTGGTCCCCCTAAAATCAAATCCCGTTTTACGAGCATTTACCACTTTTTAAATCAATCAATAAAATCGAAATTTCGAGCATCGCAGCACCATGTCCCCACCTCGTGGAGGGGTGGGGGGTCAAGGTGGGAGGGCGAAGTTGCCCTTGGCTAGTAGGGGCGTGGCCCCTTCTGGCGACGATGACTCGACGACGTTGGAGTGTTCTCTGAAATTCCTGGAGACAGCTTCCTAATACAAACAACGTCATGAGAAACTCACGGCCTAAGCCCCAGGGGGATTGAAACCTTCATCCAGAATAATTTTTCGACGCTCGCGAGGCGTTGCGAGAGCCTTGAGAGGTCGAGTGGAGGAGGAGGTGGAGGAGGAGCAGGAGGAGGAGGAGGATGAAGAGAAAAAGGATGAGGAGGAGCAGCAGCAACATCAGCAGCAACACGAGCAGCAGCTAGAGAACCTCACATCCACACCGTTCCACAGAGTGCGCTGCGAAGAACTGCTTGCGGGGCCACGCTGGCAACCATCGTCATCGCCGTCGTCGCCACCGCCGTCATCATTTTCATGACTGCCGTTGTCGTCATCGTCATCATTACCGCCACGAGCAGTATCCTCTTCGTCGTCGGCATCACCATCGTCGTCTTGGTCGTCGTCGCTATCGCCATCCTCGTCGTTACTGTTGCCATCGCCACCATCGCTACCATCATTGGATAGCAGATGGCAGAAGGGAAATCCCTTCCCACGTTCGGGCGGTCCCCCTAAAATCCCATCTGAGTTAAAATGGAAATCCTCCCATTTTGGGAAGACCGGTCCCCCTAAAATCAAATCCCGTTTTAGGGGGGCCAGTCCCCTTAAAATCCCCTCCCATTTTAGGGAGACCGGTCCCCCTAAAATCAAATCCCGTTTTAGGGGGGCCGGTCCCCCTAAAATCCCTTCCTATTTTAGGGGGGCCGGTCCTCCTAAAACCTCCTCTGGGAGGGCACAGAAGGCTCCAGACCAATCCACAGGAAGTCAAAAGGCTCCAGATAAGTTTCCGAGGGTTCCTGACGGCATCCAGAGGTGGCTTCAACGTGAGCACAAATAAGTCGCACAATTATCCTGGCCGAGCAAATCATTTACGCAACCACTTATTTTGTGAGCCACTAAAGAGTATCAGACTCTTCTGGGGAAACTTCCGCGGACGTCTGTCCCCCCCCCCCGAGTTCCCAGGCGCCTGGAGGCCTTCAGAAACAGTCTCAAAGCGAACAAAAAGAAGTGGCACAACTGCCTCGCCAAACAAACAATTCGACAATTCATGTTGCGAACTCTCTGAGAATGTCAGACGGTGTTTCTGCTGTTCTTCCTCCTCCGCCTCCTCCCCCTCCTCTTCAACCTCTTCTCCTCCTCCTCATCCTGCTCCTCTTTCTCCTCCTCCCCTATACTCCTCATCCTGCTTTTCTCCTCCTCCTCCTTCTCCTTCTCCTCGCTCTCCCACTGTGCCACCCCTCTCAACGCGGAACGGCCCTGCTATATCGAGCATCGCAGCACCATGTCCCCACCTCGTGGAGGGGCGGGGGGTCAAGGTGGGAGGGCGAAGTTGCCCTTGGCTAGTAGGGGCGTGGCCCCTTCTGGCGACGATGACTCGACGACGTTGGAGTGTTCTCTGAAATTCCTGGAGACAGCTTCCTAATATAAACAACGTCATGAGAAACTCACGGCCTAAGCCCCAGGAGGTCTGAGAGGAGGAGGTGGAGGAAAAGCAGGAGGAGGATGAAGAGAAGGAGGATGAGGAGCAGCAGCAGCAGCAGCAGCAGCTGCAGCATCAGCAGCAGCTGCAGCATCAGCAGCAACACGAGCAGCAGCTAGAGAACCTCACATCCACACCGTTCCACAGAGTGCGCTGCAAAGAACTGCTTGCGGGGCCACGCTGGCAACCATCGTCATCGCCGTCGTCGCCACCACCGTCATCATCATCATCATGACTGTCGTTGTCGTCGTCGTCATCATTACCACCATGAGCAGGATCCTCATCGTCGTCGGCATCGCCATCGTCGTCTTGGTCGTCGTCGCTATCGCCATCCCCGTCGTCACTGTTACCATCGCCACCATGACCAACATCATTGGATACCATATGACAATTAAAAGCTCTAAGTGGAAGAGGACGAAGGAGAGCAGGTTGAAGAATGAGTGATTGGTAACGGTCCTCATCACCATCACCATTATCATCACTATCATCATTAGCACCAACATCAATCAGCATCACCGTCAGCATCAATCAGCATCAGCATCAATCAGCATCAATCATCGCCGAAAGCTTCTAAGCCTCCGAAGAACTTCTGGGCCTCCGAAACAACAAATTTTAAAATTGTATTTTTTCAAAAAAAAAAATCGAATCGCACCAAAATTCCAGGGCCCCAGGCACCGCTGGCCAACCGAGCAGGATCGCCGAAAACTTCTCGTCCTCCGGAAAAAAACAAAAAATAAAGTTGTTTTTTCATTTGAAAAAATTGGGGTCGCACTCTTTTTCCTTTTTTGGTTATATATATATGTGTATATATATATGTATATATATACATATATATATATATATATATATATATATATATATATATCTCGGAGTAGGGCCCCGGGGCGGTGCCTGTCATCTCCATGGGGTGTGCAGGGCGCCCCCGGGAGCGTCCGAAGCGTCCCGGAGGGCCCCTGGGACCGCCAGGAACAGTTCGAGACCGCCCAAGACGGCCCGCGAGCGCTCCAAGACGCGCATAGATAGCCTCAGGAATGGCCAGGAAGGCCCGAAGACGTTCCAAGAGAGCTCCATGAGGCCCCGAAGGCATCCCAAGAGGCCTCCCAAGAGAGCCCCGACAAGCCAAAATCGTTGATTTGTATAGTTTTTTTTCCGAGGTTTTTGGCCTTCCGCTTTTTGTGGGTTCCGACGCTCCAAGGCCGTCCAAGAGTCTCCCAAAACCGCTCCAAGACGGCCGAAGAGGCCCCCAAGACCGCCCCAAGACGGCCCAAGAGACCCCCAAAATCGTCCCAAGACGGCCCAGGAGAGCCCCAGGATGGCCCAGGAGCCGCCCAAGATGGGTCCAGGAGTGCCCCGACAGGGCTTCAAGACTGCCTAAGCGAGCCCAGCGGTCCCCAAGAGGGCCCCGCGAGGCCCCAAGCGGCCCCAAAGAGGCCCCCAAGAGCCTCCCCGAAGGCCCCCAGAAGCCCCCAAGAGGCCCAAAAATTGCCCTCAGCGCGCCCCAAGACGCCTCCAGGAGAGCCCCACAGGCCTCCGAGAGGCCCCCAAGAGGCCCACTGGAGGCCCTCAGAAGGTCGTCCCCGTCATGTTCCCGGAAGGCGGTCCGGGAACATGATTCCGCGCCTTGGAGGAGTATTCTGCGCTTTCCGAGGCGCCTTCCGAGGCGCCTTGGACGACGTACTACGTTTCTATAGATTGTCCTTCTCCTGTGTACACAATCCTACATGTCTTACGTATGGGTCTCTATATCTCTCTATATATATATATATACACACATACATATATATATATATATATATTATATATACACCCCTCCCCCAAGCCCTCCCGAGTCGTGCCACTTCCTTCCACGTATTTCAAATTCTTCCCCATATATAGAGGCCCCCAAGATGCCCAACAATGGCCCTGAGCGCGCCCCAAGACGCCTCCAGGAGAGCCCAACAGGCCTCCGAGAGGCCCCCAAGAGGCCCACTGGAGGCCCTCAGAAGGTCGTCCCCATGATGTTCTCGGAAGGCGGTCCGGGAATATGATTCCGCTCCTTGGAGGAGTATTCTGCGCTTTCCGAGGCGCCTTCCGAGGCGCCTTGGACGACGTACCTATGTTTATATAGATTGTCCTTCTCCTGTGTACACAGTCCTACATGTCTTACGTATGGGTCTCTCTCTCTCTCTCTCTATATATATATATAATACATAATGTATATATACAGGCCTCCGAGAGGCCCCCAAGGCCCACTGGAGGCCCTCAGAAGTCGTCCCCATCATGTTCCCGGAAGGCGGTCTGGGAACATAATTCCGCGCCTTGGAGGAGTATTCTGCGCCTTCCGAGGCGCCTTGGACGACGTACGATTCATATTCTTGAACGCTTTCCGGGAACATGATTTCTCACCGTTTCGGAACGCTTTCCTACTGCTGCGGTGCTCTGGGGGGAAGGGACGGGGGTCCGGGAACATGATTGGGAGGTTAGGGAACGAGGGTTTGAAGAGGAGCAGTAGGACAGACGGACAGGGCCCGGGGGCGGGGGTGGGGTGTGCCACCGGTTGGCATGGCCGCCCTGGGCGTCTTGTGGGGTCCACGCACCCGCCCAAGACGGCCCATGAGGCCCCAAAGGCAGCCCAAGAGGCCCACAAGACAGCCTCAGCGAGGCCCAAGAGGGCCCCAAGACGCTCAAGAGCGCCCCAACAGGGCCCGAGATGGCTTGAAGATGGCCGAAGAGGGCCCCAAGAGGGTCTTCAAGAGGCAAACACCGGCCTATTTCCATTCGTAAAGCATACATTTTCAGCATACTCGTTTGCTTGGTCCTCACAGCGCCCCAGACGCCCCCGAGCCCCAAGATAGCCCAAGAGAGACCCAAGAGGGCGCACGACGGCCCAAACGGGTCGTCCTGTGAGGCTCACGGAACCCCCCCAAGACGGCCCAAGAGGCCCCAAAGCCGGCCCAGGAGGCCCCCGAGACGGCCTCAGGAAGGCCCAAGAGGGCCTCGTTCGAAATCATGTTCCCGGAAGCCTCTCCGGGAACATGATTTCCGGACTTCTAGGACGCCCAAGAGGGCCCCAGGACGGCCCCAAAAGGGCCCTAAAAGGACCTTCAAAAAGGCCCGGATAGCCACAGTTCGTTGATTTGCGTGAGATGTTGTTGGATTTCTTCCGCGCAGAGGAGACGGAGAGGGCGAAGGAGGAGGAGGAGGAGGAGGAGGAGGAGGAGGAGGAGGAAAAGGAGGAGGCAGGGAGGAGGAGTGGAGGGGAGGAGGGGGGGAGAGAGGAGGAGGCTCGAGGGCGATCGACGACGACGATCGACGACGGTCGACGACCGACGACGACGACGATCGACGACGATGACAACAGTCGACGCCGCCGATCGACGATCGACGGCGACGACGACGGCCACGCCGACGGCGGCGACGCTGCCCGCGTGACAGCCCAAGAGGCACACAAGACAGCGTCATCGAGGCCCCAGAGGGCCCCAAGACGTCCAAGAGCGCCCCAAGAGGGCCCGAGATGGCTTGAAGATGGCCAAAGAGGGCCCCAAGAGGGCCTTCAAGAGGCAGAAGTTTACCCATTCCTTTTGTAAAACGTACAATTTCAGCATACTCGCTTGCTTCGTCCTCAGAGTGGCCCCCGAGGAGCCCCAAGACAGCCCAAGACGGCCCAAAAGGCCCCAACGCCGGCCCAGGAGGCCCCCAAGACGGCCTTAGGGAGGCCCAAGAGGGCCTCGTTCGAAATCATGTTCCCAGAAGCTTCTCCGGGAACATGATTTCCGGGTTCCCAGGACGCCCAAGAGGGCCCCAGGACGGCCCCAAAAGGGCCTAAAATGACATTCAAAAATTCCCAGGGGGTCACAGTTCGCTGATTTTCGCGAAGTGTTGTTGGATTTCTTCCGCGCGGAGGAGACGGAGAGGGCGAAGGAGGACGAGGAGGGGGAGGAGGAAGAGGAAGAGGAAAAGGACGAGGCGGGGAGGAGGACTGGATGGGGAGGAGGGGGGGAGAGGAGGAGGAGGCTCGAGGGCGATCGACGATCGGAGACGACGACCGGCGACGGTGATTCACGACGACGACGACGACCACGACGACGACCGATGACGATCGACGACGATGACAACAGTCGACGCCGCCGATCGATGATCGACGGCGACGACGACGACGGCCACGCCGACGGCGATGCTGTCCGACAGCCTCAGCGAGGCCCAAGGGGGCCGCAAGACGTCCAAGAGCGCCTCAAGAGGGCCCGAGATGGTTTGAAGCTGGCCGAAGAGGGCCTTCAAGAGGCACAAATCGGCCCACTCCCGTTGTACAACGTACGTTTTCAGCATATTTGCTTGCTTGGTCCTCACAGTGCCCCAGACGCCCCCGAGCCCCAAGACAGCCCAAGAGAGACCCAAGAGGGCCCAAGACGGCCCAAAAGGGTCGTCCGGTGAGGCTCACGGAACCCCCAAGACGGCCCAAGAGGCCCCAAAGTTGGCCCAGGAGGCTCCCAACACGGCCTCAGGGAGGCCCAAGAGGGCATCTTTCGAAATCATGCTCCCAGAAGCCTCTCCGGGAACATGATTTCCTGGTTCCCACGACGCCCGAGAGGGCCTTAAGACGGCCCCAGAAGGCCCTAAAGGGACGTTCGAAAAGGCCCGGAGGGCCATAGTTCGTTGATTTGCGCGAGTCGTTGTTGGATTTCTTCCGCGCGGAGGAGACGGAGAGGGCGAAGGAGGAGGAGGAGGAAGAGGAGGAGAAGGAAGAGGAGAAGGAGGAGGAGGCGAGAGGAGGAGGCTCGAGGGCGATCGACGATCGGCGACGACGACCGGCGACGCTGATTGACGACGGCGACGACGATAGACGACGATGACAACAGTCGACGTCGCCGATCGACGATCGACGGCGACGACGACGACGGCCACGCCGACGGCGGCGACGCTGTCCGCGTGCGCAGAGCCACCCTGGACCCAGTCTTTTCTGCATCGCTCGAAATCCTGCCCCCGGAAGCGTCTCCGGGAACATGATTTCAGGAGGAGGAGGAGGAAGAGGAAGAGGAGGCAGATTAGGAGGAGGAGGAGGAAGAGGAGGAGGAGGAGGAGGAGGAGGAGAGGAGGAGGAGTGGGCGGGAGGGCTCGGGGCCGATCGACGATCGGCGACGGTGATCGGCGACGGTGATTGACGATGACGACGGCGACGACCGACGACGACGACGACGATGGACGACGATGACAACAGTTAACGCCGCCGATCGGCGAACGGCGACGGCGACGACGACGTCCTCACAGTGCCACCCCGAGGCGCCCCAAGACGGCCCAAGAGGGACCCAAGATGACCCATGAGAGCTACAAGCCAGCCCAAGAGAGCCCCCAAAGGCACCCAACAGAGCCACAACGGGGGCAAGCAGAGCAGCGTATAGAGATTATCGGGAGGCCTCTTCCGCAGCGTCCGAAATCATGTTCCCCGAAGCCTCTATCGGAACATGATTTCCGGGTTCCCAGGACGCCCAAGGGGGCCCTAAGACGGCCCCGACAAGTCCTGGAAGGACGTCCGGGGGGGGGGAAGAACAAAAAAAAAAAAAAGCTAGAGGGACACAGTTCGTTGATTTCCGCGACATGTTGTTGGATTACTTGCGCGCGGAGGAAGTGGAGGAGGAGGAGGAAGAGGAAAGGAGGAATAGGATATGGACGAGGAGGAGGAGGAGGAGGAGGAGGAGGAGGAGGGGGAGGAGGAAGATGAGAACGAGTGGGGGAGGGGAGGGGGGGGGGGGAGAAAGAGAGAGAGAGAGAGAGAGAGAAAGAGAGAGAGAGAGGGAAAAAAAAAGGGAGACGGGGGAAGAGGAGAGAAGATGATGACGATGATGACGTGATGATGTGATGATGATTACGAGGCTGATGATGACGATGATGATGATGGGGAGGAAGGAGGAGGAGGAGGGGGGAGAGGAGGAAGAGGAGGAGATGGGAGGATGGGAGGAGGAGAGGAGGAGGAGGGGGGGAGGAGGAGGAGAGGAAGAAAAGGACGGGGAGGAGAGGAGGAGCGAGTGAGGAGGAGGAGCAGGAGGAGGGGAGGAGGATGTGGAGGAAAAGGAGAAAAGGAGGAGGAAGAGGAAGAGGGAGGCCTCCCCCGAGTGTTCCTTTTTTCCGATGTGGCCCACTGCTTGCGCGGCGTCGCGGAGGAGGAGAAGGAGCAGGATAAGGAGGAGTAAGAGGAGGAGGAGGAGGAGGGGGAGGAGGAGAGGAGGAGGAGGAGGAGGAAGAGGAAGAGGAGAAGGAGGAGGAGGACGAGAGGAGGAGGCGAGGAGGAGTGGAAGAGGAGGAGGAGGGACGGAGGAGGGAGAGAGGAGGAGGAGGATGAGGGGAGGAACATGATGAAGATGATGATGGTGATGGTGATGATGATGATGAGAGGAGGAGGAAGAGGAGGAGGAGGAGGAGGAGGAGGAGGGGGAGGAGGAGGAGGAGGAGGAGGAGGTGTGGAGGAGGTGTGGAGGAGGAGGAGAAAGGATGAGGAGGAGGAGGAGGAGGAGGAGGGAGGGAAAGTAGGAGGAAGGAGGAGGAGGCGGAAGAGGAGGAGAGATGGAGGAAAGGAGGAGGGAGGAAGGGGGCGGAGGAGGCGTAAGGTTTGAAAGGAGGGGGCGATAGGGAGAGGAGGAAGAGTAGGAGGAGAGGAGCAAGAGCAGGGGGACAGAGGAGGACGTGGAAGAGGTGTCGTTTTCGGCCGCCTCGGGCCGCCTGGGGGTGAGGAGCGCCCAAGAGCTTTTCGAACCACGACCGCGAAACTCGACGATTAACCGAAGCGCATTCAGCCTTCAACCTCCTCGTCCGTTGTTTGGCCGTTGCCCCGGACGAAGCTAGAACCTAAGCGCGCGCGTAATTAGCGCGCGCGTGGTTCTAATGTATATATATATCTATATATATTCTATCTAGATATATTAATTATATATATAATAATAATATATATATATCGGAGTAGGCCGGGGGGGGGGCCCGGCTGGCGCCGCTGGTCGCCATGGGGCCCCCCCCCGGCCATTTCTTGGCACCCCTCACGAGGGTCGCGGCCCCCTCGCCGAAAATTCAAGCCTTCAGTCTCAAGAGGCCTCCGAAGAGGCCACAAGAGGCCCCAAGTGGTCCCCTGAGGGCCCCAAGAGAGCCCGAAGAGGGCCCGTGAGCGCCCCAAGAGGGCCTTCAAGAGGCAAACATCGGCACATTTCCTTTCTGTAACACGTACAATTTCGGCATGCTCGCTGGCTTCGTCTCCACAGTGCCCCAGACGCTCCCGCGGAGCCCCAAGACAGCCCACGAGAGACCCAAGAGGGCCCCAGACAGCCCAAAAGGGTCGGCCTGTGGGGCTCCCCGAACCCCCCGAGACGGCCCAAGAGGCCCCGAAGCCGGACCAGGAGGCCCCCAAGACGGCCTCAGAGAGGCCCTAGAGGGCCCCGTTCGAAATCATGTTCCCGGAAGCCTCTCCGGGAACATGATTTCTGGGTTCCGAGGACGCCCAAGAGGCCCACAGGACAGCCTCAGCGAGGCCCAAGAGGGCCCGAGAGGGCTTCAAGATGGCCGAAGAGGGCCCCAAGAGGGCCTTTAAGAGGCAACAATCAGCCCGTCCCCGTAGCAAAACGTACGGACTCGGCGCGAGACAACCGGCAACCGCAGCTGCCGTCCTTTCGTGCTTGGCGAGTGCGAGCCTGGCGTTCAGTTTGGACGGGACGTGTCGGGTCTGTTGCCAATCGGGGCTGCGCCAAGTTTGGCCACCCCCAAGGTCAGGGTCGGGAGTGGGTCGTAGCAACACGACGACGACGACGACAACGGCACGCCCCAACAAGCTCCCCAAGACGCCCCAAACCCATGTTCCAAGAAGGCTTTCTGGGAACCCGATTCATACGGCCTCCGCACCCCTACACAACCGTTTTCCTCGAAGGCCTCTCGGAATGCATATTGGTATGCGTGGACGGTGGTCCACTACTTCAGTGGAGCAGTGAATTCGTCAAGGCCTGGGGCCTGCTAGAACCTGAGCGCCCGCGAAGCGCGCGCGCGATGGTTCTAGTATATTATATTATATTATATTATATTATATTATATTATATTATATTATATTATATTATATTATATTATAGTATATTATATTATATTATATTATATTATGTTATATTATATTATATTATCTTATATTATATTGTGTTATACTATATTATATCATATTATATTATATTATATAATATTATTACTATATATATAAAAAATGAAGCTGTTTGCTGTTGCCAGGGCCCCAGGCACTGCCGGCCAACCCAGCAGGATCGCCGAACACTTTTGGGCCTCCGAAGAAGCATGCTTTTTCTCCCCAAAATTTTGGTCGCACCCAAATTATTCAAACAAATAAATGTTTAAAACTGTTTGCTGTTTCCAGGGCGCCAGGCACCGCCGGCCAACCCAGCAGGATCGCCGAAAACTTCTGGGCCTCCGAAGAAGCATTTTTTAATCAAAGAATTCCACACACAAATTTAGTTTTTTTTTTTTTTTAAAAAAAAAAAAAATGTTTTTTTCAGGAGGCGGAAGAAGAAGAAAAGGAGGAGGACGAAGAGGAGCAGGAAAAGGACGAGGAGGACCAGATTACCAGAGTAAGGAGCAGGAATCGGAGGATGACGAAGGAGGAGGAGGAGAGGGAGAGGGGAGGAGGAGGGGGAGGAGGAGGGGGAGGAGGAGAGTAGGAGGAGGAGGAGAGGAGGAAAGGGACGGAAGAGGAGACGGAGGAGGAGGAGGATGCAGGGGAAAGGGAGAAAGGGAGAGGGAGGAGGAGGAGGTGGGAGGAGGAGCACGACGAGGACAACGAGGAGGAGAAGGGGGGAGCGGTCAGCAATTGGATATCCGTATCCCGTCATGCTCCCACCCCCTGTCTGGTATGTGGTTGTGGTCGTCCGACCCCCCCCCTCCCTGGAGTGGATCTTGGCTGTTTGGGGCGCCTGTTTCGAGCAGGTGGAGTCTCTCCCCCATAGGACACACTGTCGTAAACAGTCGCACTACGCAGAGGTCCGGATCCATGCCCCCCCCTTCCCCCCTTTCCGCCCAGTGCCGGAACGCCGAATCAAGAGAACGTTCACCTAGGCGTCACCACCGCGGCAGTAGTGCCAAGCAGCACCAATGCCGTGAGCGCCAATCACCAGCCTCATTGTGCTGAGCCCTCCCGCTGGGTTCTCTTCCTTCTGACGTTCCTTCTCCCGTCCTTCCCCCTCGCACTCCTCGTTCTTCGTCCTTGCAAGACGCTATTATCTATGGTGCGTCTTGCGTCATCCCGCTCTTCCCCCTTTCCTTCCTCCTCCTCCTCCCCCATCCCGCGTTTTTACTCAAAACTCCCCCTGTCGCAACACTTCGATGTGTCCGAAGGCCTGGTGGCAAGCTGCCTTCGGCCGCCGGCGCTGGCGCCGGCGCTGCCGCCCCGCTTGCGGAGACCACCCTCCAGGCGGGGCGTTCCTCTTCCCCGCCCTTCTCCCCCCCCGCCTTTCGGTTTCCCTTCCTCCCTCCGCGCGCCGCCGTGGCGATCGCGAGGCTGCCGCAGCTCGCAGCCTCCCCACGCGGTCGGGCACCTGGGTTTGGTCTTGCCGCCTGTCCCCCTCCGCGGGCCCAGCATTTTGCTGGTTGCGGTCCAACGTAGACTGCACATGTACTTGACGTGCACTGTCACGTGCCACCCACCTGGGCGGCCTGCGGCCCACTCCCGTTGACCTAGCACCTCGTGTACTACTACCACCCATCTGGGGCGGCCTGCGGCGTCACTGCTTCGTCTACTTGCCTTGACCCGCAGTGGGCCCCATCGGCGCCCGTGGGTGCCCCGGTGCCGCGGCCTGGCAGCTGCCGTGGTTCCCGCCGACGGGGCTGGCCGCGCTATCGCAGTCAGGTGCGAGCTCTGTCGTTCCTGAGTGGCCTTTTCTGTCCCTCCCCCCCGCGGCCGCCTGGTATGCCTTGTCGCCGACGAAAGATATGTCCGAAGGCCTTGTCTGGCGTTTCGCTCGAGACCTTTTGCGCGCTCATGTATCCAGGCAAAGCAAGTCAAACAGTTGCGCGGATGGAGAGCCAGTGGTTTTCATAATGTGGTTGCCCCATATGTCGCCCAGCTGTTGCAACGTTTGCGAAGATGGAGTCCGGTTTGTTTTTGACACGCAGCTGTCGCTTCAGCGCCGCGCACATTGGCCTCGCCTCCAACAGTTGCAAAGATGGAGGGTCAATGCTCTTCAAAGTAATGCTCTCGCCTTCGCACCGCGTGCGTTCGTCTAGCAAGCTTCCAACCGGTGCATGGATGGAGTCGGAGTCGCAGTCCAACTGAGTCCCTCGTTTCGGGCTCTATACGTTACATGACCCGGAGTTTCAAGTGGTGCAACAGTTACACGTGTGTATGGCGGCGGATTTTCACAATCGGGCCCTCGCCAGAGATAGTCGCAACGTTTAAGGATCGTCGCCTTCTTGCACATTTGCAATTTATGCACAAACGGAGTTCCAACCACTTCCACAACGGTGCTACGTCTGGATCGGAGGTTGGGGGGTGAGATCGAAGTGGAACGGAGAGCCCCCCTACCGGGAAATCGATTTCGGTTTCGTGTTCGTGCGTGCCGTGCGGGCGAGGCGAAGCTGCGTGGGCGGGCGAGAGAACGTCTCCTGTGGCTGAGGCGCGGCCGGACCAAATGACTCCCTTCCGGGCGGCCAGGGCCCCGCGGTGTCCCCCGGTGTCCCGCTGGTGTCCCGTGTGGCTGAGGCGCGGCCGGACCAAATGATTCCCTTCCGGGCGGCCGGGGCCCCGCGCGGTGTCCCGCGGTGTCCCGCGGTGTCCCGCGGTGTCCCGCGGTGTCCCGCGGTGTCCCGCCGGTGTCCCGCGGTGCCCCGCGAGGATGATGATGATGAGATGATGATCGTGATGCTGATGATGGTGATGATGACGATGATGAGATGATGATGATGGTGTCCCGATGAAGGATGATGCTGATGTTGATGATGGTGTCGATGATGATGATAGTGTCCCGATGATGGGGGTGATGCTGCTCATGATGATTATGTTGATGATGATGACGATGGTGGTGTCCCGATCATGATGATGATGATTCCGATGATGTTGGTGATGATGATGGTGTTGATGGAAATGGTGTCCTGGCGATAATGATGTTGATGCTGATGATGTTGATGATTATGGTGTCCCGATGATGATGCTGAAAATGATGATGATGATGGTGATGATGATGATGGTGATGCTGAAAGTGTCCCGATGATGATAATAATGTTAATGACGATGTTGATGATGATGATGTTCATTATGATGGTGGTGCCCCAATGATGATGATGTTGTTGATGATGCTGTCGATGATGATGATGCGATGATCATGATGATGATGGTGTCCCGAGGATGATGACGATGTTGATGATAATGCTGATGATGGGAACGATGGTGATCATGATGGTGTCCCGATTGTGATGATGATTATGATGATGTTGATGATGATGATGATGATTGTGTCCCGATGATGATGATGATGATGTTGATGGTGAAATGATGATGGTGATGGTGATGATGATGATGTTGTCCCGATGATGATGCTCACGTTGATGGCGATGTTTATGATGATGGTGACGGTGCCTATGATGATGACGAGGTTGATGATGATGTTTATGTTGATGATGTTGATGATGCAGATGATGATGGTAATGATGGTGATGACATTGATTGCAGGAGCGATTGTGATATCGATAATGGGATCGATATTGAGACCGAATGTGAGATCGATTGTGTGATCGATTGTGATATCGATTGTGAGATTAATTGTGAGATCGATCGAATGCTATAGATCGAATGAGATCGATTGTGAGATCGATCGAGTGAGATCGATCGAGCGAGACCGATCGTGAGATCGATACTGATATCGATAGTGCAACCGATCGAGTGAGACGTTGGTTCCCCCCCCCGAACCTCCTTATCACCCGAAGGGTGGTGGTATAGGTATTTTCCTGACGTTTGTCATCGTCATTCGTTGCGTTTTTTCGGGCTAGAAGGATTGACGGGGATCGATCTTTCACACTAGGGGGATGTACGGGGATGCCAGGCCCACTGGGTGCTCGTCAGTCAACGGGGGCGCTCTTCGCAGCGGGAAGGACTATCTATAGGGAGTCGTCGGGAGGGCATTTGGGGCGGGAGGGTGCCTTGTAACATCGTCGATGCGTCCCGGATTTGCTCTGGTCCTCCTCGTCGTCCTATTTGTCGGTAGCTTTGGGTGTTGGGGTGGCTCGGCTCCATTCGAGGCACTGCAGTGCGGGGGCGGCTTGTCGCCACCTTCCCCATGTTTCCCCCTTTTCCCGCCGTCGTTTTTTTATGACTTTCGGCATCGCCGATTGCACACCAGCGCGGTGCCGACCCAGTCGGGCACCTTCGGCAGCTGCGCGATGTTGCGCGCAGCCCGGGAGGCGAAGTCAGCCTTGTTGGCCGCGGCGCAGCGAAGGCTGCCGAGGAGGAGCAGGGACTGCCCGCGCGGTGACAAGCGGTCCCGCCCGGGTCTGCCCCCGTGCCGTGTCGAACGGTCCTGGAGGAGTTGGCCTCCTCGCCCCCCCCTGCGCAGAGGCCTCTGCACCACGATCGTGATGGTCGTCTGCGCCTTCGCCTTCTTTAGGGAGGACCGCCCCTGTGCCGATCAAGCTCCTTCCTTCCCTCTCCTCCCTCCTCCTCCTCCTCCTCCTCCTCCTCCTCCTCCTCCGCCTCTTTCCTTCCTCATCTGGCCTCTTCCTCGGCATCCGCCTCCTGTGCCAGGCCGCTCGAGCCGCCAAAGCTAGAGCAGCTTCAGCAGCAGGCTGGGTGTGACAACCTTGCCCGTGCTCGCGAGCGGGTCGCTCCCCCCTTTCCCTTTTGCATGTTGACCGGGGTCGCGCCCCTCAACCAGCTTAGGTTTGTGCCTTTTCCGCTGACTGCTCCTGCTCCTCCTTTCCCACAATTGCCGGTGCGCGCTTTGTCTGGCCGCAGATCTTCTCTGTACTGTCCACCTGAAATTGCCATGGGTATCCGTCCAGGCACGACCACGGTCGAAGGAAACTCGAGATTGATGTCTCGAGGTCAGACCACTTCCTCTCCCTCCTGCTTGTTTCCCGCTTCCCGTCCGTATTGTCATCCTCCCCTCCCTCTCTCCCTCCTCCTCCCTGCTACCCTCCCCCCTTCCCCCCTGCAGGAGGAGGGGGAGGGAGGTGAAGTAGCCTCCGCCTCCTCTCTCCCCGAACAATTCCGGCCAGGGCATTCACTTCGCAGTTCATGGTGTTTGGGAGCCGCGTCTGGGCCCTCGGGCCATGCAAACACGACTCGGTGCGCAAGACTGGCTCCACGCAAGGGGTAAGGTCTTCTAGGGGACCCGTATTGATCTAAGAAGTCGTCTTCCAAGACGCCTCATTCCAAGAGGCCTCCTTCTAAGAAGATTGTCCTTCTCCGCCTCCGCCTCCTCCTCCTTCTCCTCCTCCGCCTTGTGATTTCTCAATACGGTATTGAGAAACCAGAAGAATAGCATTGAAGGTCTGGGCCTCCCTCCCAGCCACTATCATGCCCTTCATCTCGGCTTGTGCTCAGCATTGTGGAGTCTTCTCGGCCTCTCGTAGAGGTAAGTCGGGTTTGTCCCTCTATAGGAGGAATCGCCAAACATAGTTAAAAGATATTCAATCGCTTCGCTCATTCCGCCGGCCCATGTTGCATGATCGCTACTGCTTCGCCGTGGGCCTGGGGCCATTATGGCGCCGCCGAGGAGGAAGAAGATGAGGATGGGGAAGGGGAGGGGAGGAGGAGGAGAGGATGAGAAAGAGAGGAGGAGGAGGAAGATAAGTAGGAGGAGGAGGAAGAGGAAGGGGCGGAGGAGGACGCCTCTCGTTGGCATCTTGTGTTGCTCTTGGGGCCAAACAGGGTCGTCGTCAAGATGCTTCTTTGGGAGGCCTCTTGGGGTCTTTTGAGAAACCGTTCGGGGGCGCCTGGGAGGCATTTTTGAAGCCTTCTGGGGGGCCTCCTGGGGGCCTTTTGGGGGCCTCTTGGCGGCATCTTGGGGCCTCTTGGGGGCCTCTCGGGGCCTCCTGGGGCCCTCTTGGGGCGGAAGGCTCGAAGTTTCGGTTCGTGGTCCCCCTCTTGGGCCCCTCTTGGGGCCGTCTTGGGGCCGTCTTGGGCCGTCTTGGGCGCCTCTTGCGCCGTCTCGGGGCCCTCTTGGGCCCTCTTGGGGCCCTCTTGGAAGCTTCTTGGCCCGTCTAGGGGCGCTCTTGGGGGCCTCTTGGGCCGTCTTGGAGCATCGGATGGTCGAAACGGGGACAAGGCCCAAATCCTTCCAAAACCAGTGTAAAATGTATGATTTTGGCCTCTCGGGGCCCTCTTGTGAGGCCTCGTGGAGGCCACTTGGAGGCCTCTTGGGCCGTCTTGGGGTCATCATCGGCGTCTTCGAGCGCTCTTTGGGCGTCTCGGGGGCCCTTTGGGCGGCTGTCTTGGGGGCCTCCATGGGGCACTCTTGGCGCGCTCTGGGGGGCCTGAGAAGCCACACCCAGGAGGAAAACCATCTCTGGGTAGCAGTGGTCGGGCTGCGGTCGGGGTACTTTTCGCCGGGGGACCCCCAGGGGCCGCCCCGCGCGCGCGAACTAGAAATACTGTTAACCAGTTACCGGAGATTAGCACGCCTTTGGCCCGTTGGGCCGGCGAATTATGAGGACGAATTTTCGATTTTTTTTTGAATATATTTAGAGTATTGTTTCACTATTTTTTATTTCCCCCCTCAGAAACCGCCTGTGGGGGGACAGGCCCGACCTAATCGTAGAGACAAATCAATCGTCGCGATTCTTATCTAAAGGCTGCCGCCTCTGCCGCCGACCCCAAAGAAGGCTCTGCAGGTGTTTTGTTGGGACATCCCGGGTTTCGGGTTTTTTTTCGAGGTTTTGGGGAAGTCAGAGATTGTCCATTTCAGTCCTCGCGCGATCACTGTCCCGCTGTTGCCGCGAGTGTCGCGGCGCTCCCGCAGGGTCGTGAACCTTCTGGTGCTTTGCCGTCCGAAACAAGCAGATGGGCTAGTGGGTGGGACTCGCAGGAGTAAGCGTGACCACAGCGGGGTGGGGGCTCTTAGAGAACTACAGAAATTCTGTGGCATAACACGTGGCATTCTTCCAGCTCTCAACGTGCCAGAAGGTACGGTGGCGGATACCTTTGTGTGTACGAGAGGATGACGCGGGCGGCAAGGAGGGCAGGAGAGGAGAGGAGGCGGGAGGAGGCGGGAGGAGGGTTGGGAATAAAGCAAGATTCACAAAGCGAGGAGATATGAGGAGAGAGACGGAGGGCGGGAGGAGAAGGACGGGTGGACCGCAGTGCTCTATTCAAAGCGAGAGTTTCCAACGCAAGGAGGGTTGGGGAAAAAAGAAGTGGGGTCCAGGAACGGCTTTGGAACGCCGAAACTCGCCAAAAAATATGTTCTGCGCGATCCTCTTGAGCCGTCAGGGGTTGGAGCTCCTGGGTGGTCTCCGGAGGTCCCCGAAGGTCCCCGGGGGTCCACCTTCCCGGACTCGATGTTTGACGGTCCCGGGGCCGGCTGAGGGCCTACGAAGGTTGAACATTGGCCAAGATTGGCCGCTCCAATTTTGTTGGAGCGCAGGATCTCTGGGCACGATGTCGCCTCCATCCTCGATCCTCGCTCGACGCCGCCAGCCATTTCTGGGCCAGCCTGGCCGGGCCGAGGGGCCCCTCGGCCCGCGCGGTGCGGGTTCCGCGCCGGCGGCCGGCGGGCGCCGCGGGCCGCGTGGAGACGCTCCAGGTGGAGCCCTTCGAGGCCGCCGCCGCCGCCGCCGCCGACGACGACGACGACGACGACGACTCGGGTGGCTCTCCGTCGCCCCGGACAGATCGAGGCGGCCGTCCCGGACGTGGGGTGGATTGATTTCTTCGATCCCGGCGTGCTTCTCCGTTTCGGCCGTTGGGCCGGGGGCCGCCTTCGGGCTTCCTGGCGTCGAAGCTACCCTCAGGGAAGGGCTCGTCGGGCGGGCCCGTCGTCGGAGCGGCCGCGGCGCCACATTCATCGCCCGAGCCAGCCGACTCTCGGAGATTTCGAATTATCCCGATCCGAATTGGCCCCGATCCTCGCCTGTTTCAGGTCGGCGCCTCTGGGGCCCGCGGAGTGAGCAAAATGAACCCCGTCGACCTAGACATCCGACGCCGTGTTCTTTTGAGCGCGCGGTCCCCGGAAGCCCCGGCCCTTTCCTCCGGGATCGGTTGTTCATCCCGAGGTGCTTTCTGACACCTCCCGGGGCCTGCCGAGGGCCTCGAGAGGCCGAGAGCAGCGGCAGACCTCCGTTCAGGGCTCGACCTCAACGGTGTTTTTTCGTTTCGCTTCCGTCTAGTTCTCGTTTTCTTCTGCCCCTTTCCCTGCGCCTTTCCGCCAAAACGAAAAAAGAAGCGAAGCCCAGCGTCCAACAAAACAGCGGTTAGGTTGGGTCCTGGGAAGCAGCGAAAGACGTCCTGACGGCGTCGGAGGTCTGGGGACGTCATGGGGCCCTTCTGCTGTTGCGGTTCCACCGCTTCCGCGGGGGCCGAGGCCGGGCGCCGAAGGAGCCCGGGTCTGCCGAAAGGGTCCGGGGAGCAAGGAGTGGCGCCAACACCTTCAGAGAGGAGAACCACGATGGTTCCTCGGGCCGTCGACGGGGGATGTCTCGAGCGAAAGGGGGGGCCACGCCACCAGGGGGCCCCCCCGGGCTGCTGGCGGGGGTGGTCCCAGGGCGGCGTTGGTGTCGCCTTTCCTCGCTCCGAAAGGGGGGGGGGGTAGTTTTTTTTGCCCGTCGAGTTTTCGTCGAAGGTTTTCTAAACGTTTCGGGTTTTTTCGGGCGTTCCCGGGGGGCTTCGGGGGCTCCCAGGAGGTTCCCAGGGGTCTTTGGGTGCCGCCAGAGACTCCCATAGGTTTTTTGGTCTTCTTGATTTTTCTGCGATTTTTGGGTTTTCGACGACGAAGGGGGGATTGGGAGAGGAAGGGGCGCCCCTGGCGGCGCCTGCGCGCTGGGGAGAGGGGTGCAGCGCCGATCCGAGGAATCCGCGCGGACCTTTCGCAGTTTATGTTTCTGGCGTTATTTCTTCTGCTACAGCCGAACATATGTTTAAGAAAATTGTTTACGCTTCGCGAATCCCCGCCAGCCCATTCAGAAGCCCTGTCCATGAGAGCTGACAGGAAATGGAAAGAAGAGACACATATAGTGAAACAGAGCGGGCAAGGAGAGGAGGGGGGGGAGGGTGTTGAGCTATCTTGGAGGCTGGCTTGGAGCCCAAGAACAGAGCCCAGAGGCCCGGGGGTGTCGGGGCCAGGTGGGGGCGAGGTGGCGGCCACGTGGGGGGTATGGGCCGATTTTGGGCGAGAAATCAAGGGGTCGGGGGTCCGAAGAACAGGGCCCAGAGGCCTGGGGGTGTTGAGGCCAGGTGGGTGCGAGGTGGTGGCCAGATGGGGGGTGTGGGCCGATTTTGAACGAGAAAACGCGGGGTCGGGGGTCCCAAGAACAGAGCCCAGAGGCCTGGGGGTGTCGGGGCCAGGTGGGGGCGAGGTGGCGGCCAGGTGGGGAGTATGGGTCGAATTTGGGCGAGAAATCGTGGGGTCGGAGGTCCCAAGAACAGGGCCCAGAGGCCTGGGGGCGTCGGGGCCAGGTGGGGGCGAGGTGGCGGCCAGGTCGGCGGTATGGGTCGTTTGTGGGCGCGAATTCGTGGGGTCGGGGGTCCCAAGAACAGAGCCCAGAGGCCTGGGGGCGTCGGGGCCAGGTGGGGGCGAGGTGGCGGCCAGGTGGGAGGTATGGGTCGATTTTGGGCGAGAAATCGTGGGGTCGGGGGTCCTAATAATAGAGCCCAGGACCCGGGGGTGTCGGGGCCAGGTGGGGGCGAGGGCGGGCGGCCAGGTGGGAGGTATGGGTCGATTTTGGGCGAGACATCGTGGCGCCGGGGGTCCCAGAACGAGCCAGAGGCCTTGTGGGTGTCGGGCCAAGTGGGGGCGAGGTGGCGTAATGTGTGGTGGGGGGGGGGGGGTAGGTCGATTCTGGGCGAGAATCGCGGGTCGGGGGTCTGAGGAACAGAGCCCAGAGGCCCGGGGGTGTCGGGGCCAGGTGGGGGCGAGGTGGCGGCCAGGTGGGGTGTATGGGTTGATTTTGGGCGAGAAATCGTAGGGTCGGGTGTCCCAAGAACAGAGCCCAGAGGCCTGGGGGTGTCGGGGCCAGGTGGGGGCGAGGTGGCGGCCAGGTGGGGAGTGTGGGTCGACTTTGGGCGAGAAATCGTGGGGTCGGGTGTCCCGAGAACAGAGCCCAGAGACCTGGGGGTGTCGGGGTCGGTTGGAAGCGAGGTGGCGGCCAGGTGGGGGGTATGGGCCGATTTTGGGCGAGAAATCGCGGGGTCGGGGGCCCCAAGAACAGAGCCCAGAGGCCTGGGGGTGTCGGGGCGAAGTGGGGGCGAGGTGGCGGCCAGGTGGGGAGGTATGGGTCGATTGTGGGCGAGAAATCGCGAAGTCGGTGGCCCCAAGAACAGAGCCCAGAGGCCTGGTGGTGTTGGGGCCAGGTGGGGGCGAGGTGGCAGCCGGGTGGGGGGTATGCGTCGATTTCGGGCGAGAAATCGTGGGGTCGGGGGTCTCAAAAACAGAGCTCAGAGGCCTCGGGGTGTCGGGGCCAGGTGGGCCAGGTGGCGGCCAGGGGGTCGGGGGGTTGGGGGTATTGGTTGATTTCGGGTGAGAAATCGTCGGGTCGGGGGTCTCAAGAACAGAGCCAGAGGC
>CAUYUJ010017842.1:0-12500 GCA_963575745.1 Prorocentrum cordatum
GGGGGGGTCGAACCGGTCGTGAAACACCGCGGTTTTCTGAGGGGGGGGGAGGCGTTGGGGAGGGGGGTTTTGCTGGGGGGAGGATGGGGGAGGGGTTTGAACAAGGGGGGTGGGGGGGGTGGAATTTCCGGTGGGGGGGGACCCCCCGTTTCTGGAGGGAGAGGGGGGGACTTTCACAGCAAAGCGGCGGTGGATCACAATCTCTCTCCATCATTGTCATCATCTTCATCAGCAGCAGCAGCAGCAGCAGCATCATCATCATCATCATCATCATCATCATCATCATCATCATCATCATCATCATCATTAGCATCGTCGTCATCACACGTACGCATCATCATATTCTCCGCTATCATCATTATATGTACCAGCACCATATCATCATCGCCATCAGATTCCTCATGATCATCATCATGCTCACGTTAATCCTCGTCATGATATTCAGCATCATCATCATCATCATCATCATCGTCATCATCATCGTCTTCTGCATCATCGTCATCATCGTCATCATCATCAGCATCATCATCATGTTCGGCATCTTCATCAGTATCGTCATCATCGCCATCATCATCATCACCATCATCTTCGTTCTCAAAATCTAAGTCATCATCATCATCATCATCAGCAGCATCATAAGCATCATCATCAATCATCATCGTCATCATCATCATGTTCTTCATCACCGTCATCATTTTCAATCAGCATCGTCACTATCACCACTATCACCACCACCATCATCATCATCAGCACCACCAGCATCACCGCCACCACCATAAACATCACCACCGCCATCATCAGCAGCATCATCATCATCATTACCGTAATCCTCGTCATCTTTGTCATCAATATCTTAGTCATCATCATCTTAATCATCATCACCACCACCATCACCACCATCATCGTCATCGTCGTCATCATCATCATCATCATCGTCACCATCATTGTCATCATCATGTTCATCATTATCATCATCAGCATCATTTGAGGGAGTTTCTGTGGAACTCACGTCATCCTCACCCCCGGCGCGAAGAGCACGAGCCCAGAGCGGCCTCCGGCACCGTTTCCGGATGGATCCGCTGGATCCGCTGGATCCGCTGGATCCGCTGGATCCGGTGACGAATCCCAAACCGGCGCCCTCGCCTGAGACATCCTCACAAAACGGGCCCTGGGGGGGATGCCCAGAGGAGCCCAGAGCGGCCTCCGGCACCGTTTCCGGACGGATCCGCTGGATCCGCTGGATCCGCTGGATCCGGTGACGAATCCCAAACCGGCGCCCTCGCCTGAGACATCCTCAAAAAACGGGCCCCGGGGGGGATGCCCAGAGGAGCCCAGAGCGGCCTCCGGCACCGTTTCCGGACGGATCCGCTGGATCCGCTGGATCCGGTGACGCATCCCAAACCGGCGCCCTCGCCTGAGACATCCTCACAAAACGGGCCCCGGGGGGGATGCCCAGAGGAGCCCAGAGCGGCCTCCGGCACCGTTTCCGGACGGATCCGCTGGATCCGCTGGATCAGGTGACGAATCCCAAACCGGCGCCCTCGCCTGAGACATCCTCACAAAACGGGCCCCGGGGGGGATGCCCAGAGGAGCCCAGAGCGGCCTCCGGCACCGTTTCCGGACGGATCCGCTGGATCCGCTGGATCCGGTGACGAATCCCAAACCGGCGCCCTCGCCTGATTTGAAAGAGTTTCTGTGGAACTCACGTCATCCTCACCCCCGGCGCGAAGAGCACGAGCCCAGAGCGGCCTCCGGCACCGTTTCCGGACGGATCCGCTGGATCCGCTGGATCCGCTGGATCCGGTGAAGAATCCCATAACGGCGTCCCTCGCTTGAGGCATCCTCACAAAAACGGGCCCCGGGGGGGATGCCCAGAGGAGCCCAGAGTCGGGCCTCGGCATCCGTTTCCGGATTGGAATCGCTGGATCCGCTGGATCCGCTGGATCCGCTGGATCCGGTGACGAATCCCAAACCGGCGCCCTCGCCTGAGACATCCTCACAAAACGGGCCCCGGGGGAGGTGCCCAGAGGAGCCCAGAGCGGCCTCCGGCACCGTTTCCGGACGGATCCGCTGGATCCGGTGGATCCGCCGACGAATCCCAAACCGGCGCCCTCGCTTGAGACATCCTCACAAAACCGGCCCCGGGGGAGGTGCCCAGAGGAGCCCAGAGCGGCCTCCGGCACCGTTTCCGGACAGATCCGCTGGATCCGCTGGATCCGCTGATGTTCCGAGGGGTTTTTGTTTTGTTGTGTTTTTTTTTTTTTTTGGTTTTTTTTTTTTTCTCTTGTTTGATTCCGGTGACCGAATCCCAAACCGGCGCCCTCGCCTGAGACATCCTCACTCCCCCCCCCCTACAAACGGGCCCCGGGGGGGATGCCAGAGGAGCCAGAGCGGCCTCCGGCACCGTTTCCGGACGGATCCGCTGGATCCGCTGGATCCGGTGACGAATCCCAAAACGGCGCCCTCGCCTGAGACATCCTCACAAAACGGGCCCCGGGGGGGATGCCCAGAGGAGCCCAGAGCGGCCTCCGGCACCGTTTCCGGACGGATCCGCTGGATCCGCTGGATCCGCTGGATCCGGTGACGAATCCCAAACCAGCGCCCTCGCCTGAGACATCCTCACAAAACAGGCCCCGGGGGGGATGCCCAGAGGAGCCCAGAGCGGCCTCCGGCACCGTTTCCGGACGGATCCGCTGGATCCGCTGGACCCGGTGACGAATCCCAAACCGGCGCCCTCGCCTGAGACATCCTCACAAAACGGGCCCCGGGGGGGATGCCCAGAGGAGCCCAGAGCGAGTCTCGGCACGCTTCCCCACGGATTGCTTAGGCGTTCTGGGATCCGCTGGATCCGGTGACGAATCCCAAACCGGCGCCCTCGCCTGAGACATCCTCACAAAACGGGCCACGGGGGGGATGCCCAGAGGAGCCCAGAGCGGCCTCCGGCACCGTTTCCGGACGGATCCGCTGGATCCGCTGGATCCGGTGACGAATCCCAAACCGGCGCCCTCGCCTGAGACATCCGCACAAAACGGGCCCCGGGGGGATGCCCAGAGGAGCCCAGAGCGGCCTCCGGCACCGTTTCCGGACGGATCCGCTGGATCCGCTGGATCCGGTGACGAATCCCAAACCGGCGCCCTCGCCTGACACATCCTCACAAAACGGGCCCCGGGGGGGATGCCCAGAGGAGCCCAGAGCGGCCTCCGGCACCGTTTCCGGACGGATCCGGTGGATCCGCTGGATCCGCTGGATCCGGTCACGAATCCCAAACCGGCGCCCTCGCGGGAGACATCCTCACAAAACGGGCCCCGGGGGGGATGCCCAGAGGAGCCCAGAGCGGCCTCCGGCACCGTTTCCGGACGGACGACCTGACTGCATAACACGCCTGGATATGCTGACGGGGGCGAAGGAGGAGGAGGAGGAGGAGGAGGAGGAGGAGGAGGGGGAGGGGGCAGGCGAGGGAGCCCCGGCCCTGGGGGAGGGGCCCTGAGGGAGCCCTGATGGGCTTCGGGCACCATGGAGAGGTCCTGTGGGGCGGCCGCCCCTTCTTCTCTCGGTCGTTTCCCTCTCGCCCAGAAGCGCGCGCCCCTTCTTCTATATATACAGAAACTCCCGATCAACCGCAGAGCGGCGGATGTTATTCCTCATCACCGCCATCATCATCATCATCATCATCATCATCATCATCATCATCAGCAGCAGCAGCAGCAGCAGCAACAGCAGCATCATCGTCATTGTCGTCCTTATCGTCATCGTCTTTGTCATCGTCATCGCCACCCTCGTCATAACCACCACCATACTCACCGCTACCACCATACCCACCCACCCCAAAAGGACGAACGCGGGCACTCCGTCGTGCGGCTCCGCCCGCGCGGCGCGGGCGAGCTGCTGCTGGCGGGCTGACCCACGCTGCCGGCAGGCGAGCCGCCCGCCGGCGGCAGCCGCGGCGACGGAGGGCGCGCTCCGCCGAGCGCGGCGGAGGCCGCGGGGCGCCCGCCGAGGCCGGCGGGACTCCGCCGAGGGCGGGCCCGCGGCGCGCGGTTTCGCCGCGGCGCGGCCGCGGGGCCTCGGCGCCCCGCGCTCGGAGGCGCCAAGACGACGACGACGACGACGACGACGACGACGACGACGAGGGCGAGGGCGAGGGCGACGACGACGACGACGACGAGGGCGGCGGCGGCGACAGCACCGGCGGCGCCCCGGCGCCCCGCGCTTGGAAGCGGGCGCGACAGCCAGGGGCGGCCTGACAGACCCCGAGGTGGCCATCCCCTTCCATGACGTCCCACGTATGATTGCGGCCGGAGGGGAGCTGGGAAGGCGAGGATGGCGGCACTGGTCACGGTAGGGGTCGGATGGGCCGCGCCCGAGGCAGGGGCAAGCGAGGATCGAGGTCCGAGGGTCGAGGTTCGAGGTTTGTTGGCGGTCGAGGGGTCGAGGGCCGAGGTTTTTGGCGGTGGCTGGTCCTCTCTGGGGCCTCCAGGGGGCTGAGGGGGTGAGGAGGCGGAGAAGAATGGAGGGGTGAGGCAGGGTAGGAGGGCAGGGTAGGAGGAGAAGGGCAGGAGAAATTAGGGAGGAGGGAGGAGGGATCAGAATGGAGGGGAGGAGGGAGGGAGGGAGGGAGGGCGGATGAGGAGGAGGAGGAATAAGATGAAGAAAAAGAAGAAGAAGAAGAAGAAGAAGAAGAAGAAGAAGAAGAAGAAGAAGAGGAGGACGAGAACGAGGACGAGGAACAGTGACAGAGGGAGGAGGCGAAGCTCTGGGCTTCCCGCCGCTTTCGCAGGCAGCGGCAATGTTGGGGGTGCCGCAGGGCGTGCAGCAGCAGCAGCAGCAGCAGGTCGTGGACGACGCCATCTCTGGACAAGGAGCAGGTGCCGCCACCTCTTCGGGCTCGCTGACTCTCCGATGGCTCTGTCTGGTGGGGGGCGACACCTTTGAGCAAGGTCCCCGAAGGATGGCTTTCTGTGCGATCCTGGAGTTCCAATTTCCACCTTCGGAGGTCGATTTCGGACCCCCAAAACCACAAACACCAAAATCTGCGACGGAAGCGTGCCCCGGGAGTGGAGACTTATGGGGCCCGCGGATCAGCAAAAAATCTCCGCGCCGCGGAGTGGAGAAAACAACCAGGCTGGGCATTCGGTGCGGCACGACCTCGAGGTGCCCAGGACCCCTGAGGTGCTTGACTCTGATGCACGGTGGGACGAGCGGCAGGATACAAACTATAGCCGCTCAGGCACGTGCAACTGAGCCGAGTCGAGAGAGCTCCAGTGCACCGTCGAGAAGGAACCCGCACATGGGCTCGGAGTGGGTATCGGGCATGTCCCTCTGCAGGAGGAATAATCAAAAGCCAGAAAAAAGTCTGGGGACGATGTTTCTACTATTCTTGACAATTGTTGAGTGATTTTTTATCTATGTTCATTTGTCCTCCAAAATCCGCCTGTAGGACGACATGCCCGACCTAATCAGAGTGACGGCCAGCACAGAGAGCACGCCACGCCGTCACAGCGTGGCGAGAGGGGAGCCCATGGCATCTGTCTCCAGGCCTTGGGCAAGCCACCCACCTGGCAGGAAGTTTCCCCTTTCATCGGGCGACGAAATCACTGCATGTCCACTGCTACCTGGCCAGGCCCTTCCTGGGCCAAGGAGCTGTGTATAAGCCCTCCTGGCCGAGCCAGGAGGGAGTGGCGCATACACAGCTGCTGGGTTCAGGATGGGCCTGACCATGGAGCAGTGGATATGTATAGATTTCGTCGCCCTACCTCAGGCCCCACACGTCGCGATGCCTCTTGACCCATGGACCCCAAGCTCTCGACCCCTTCCCTGGCGACGAGGTTACGCCCATTTGCCCAAGAGGGCCCCAACGCCCAAAAGCTTCGGTCCTCCTTCTCCTCCTCCTCCTCCTCCTCCTCCTCCTCCTCCTCCCACCTTTCCTCCTCCTCCTCCTCCTCCTCATCCTCTCCTCATCCTCCTCCTCCTCCTCGTTAACCTTTTTTTTTTTTTACCTCCTCCTCCTTCTCTCCTCATCCTCCTCCTATCCTCCTCCTCCTCCTCATCCTCCTCTCAGCCTCATCACCATCATCACCATCATCACCATCATATCATCATCATCATCATCATCATCATCATCATCATCATCATCATCATCATCACCACCATCACCATCATCATCATCATCATCATCATCATCATCATCATCATCATCATCATCATCATCCTCGGGGTCGCCTGATAGACTTCCCTCTGCGCCGCTCACACTTGGTGTGCTCGAAGAGGCTGTGACGGCGATCTCTCCCTCGTGGGCGGCAGGCGTCGATGGGGGTCATCGGCGAGATGCTTGGTGGTTGCCGGGGATCGGCCGCCAGCAGTTGCTTGAACTTTCGTCCTGTTGAGCGGCGTGCTGCATGGCCCTCGCGGCGGCTCGCTGCCATCTTTTTGTCTAAGGAAGCCTGATGTGCGCAAGGATCGTGCCATGGGCCTCCCGACTCGGCGGGGTCGCCTGCTGGGCCCCGCGAGGTCTCGCCCCGCGGAGGTCTGGGCCGGCGCTCGGTCAGACCTCTGGGACGCCGCGGCGCGGGGCAGCCGCGCTCTGCGAGGGCTCTGCCGAGATGCCGCGCCGACGAGGCGGCGCTGTCTTCTGCGCTGCCCGAGTTCTGTTCTGCGTCGAATGCTTGGGGCGTCGAGGCCTCTGCGCGAGGCCCCTCGCTGGACAAAAAGTAGCTGCCCGCGCCATCCGCCCGGGGTTCCCTGCCACTTGTTCGTCGTTGGAAGCGCGTCTGCACATGGGCCCCCGTGTCTTGGGGGACTGGATGTGTTGCGCCAGCAGTCTCGCCGCAGAGTGGTCTCGTGGCAGGGGCGAGGCGGGCTCCTGACTTTGCTAACTGTCAGATGTTTTCGGTGTGCGAGATCACTGTGGCCAGTGGCTCATTAGTTCAGCTTCGCGCATGGATCGACGATGTCACCCAGAGGGCGGAGGGGATACGTCGCGACGTCGTGTCCCACCCTGTATGCTCGGGGTTCGTTGTTGCTCAGGAATGTGCAAAGAATAATTTGAAGCTGGCATCAACCATCATCGCTTCTGATCTTTCGTCGGCGCGTGAGATCCAAGCTGGTTTAGGGCTACATGGGGTGATGGTAGATGTCGCGTCTGTGGTTGCTGACCTAGGCATTGAACGGGGCAGTGGAGCCAAGAATTCCAAGCCCAGCCACTCGAAGAGGCTGGCCCAGGCCCATAGGCGTGTTTCCCGAATCAACCAGTTGGCCAGAGCTTCCCCGCGTAAAGTAAGACCCAAGCTCGTCCTCACGGGATCCCTGTCTCAGGCCTCTTATGTGTGGAGAGTTGTTGGCGTGGCGCCTCGAGTCTTTTCTCAGTGGAGAGAAGTTCCGCAACAGAGGTGGGTCGGGGTTTGAGATCGATTTCACCGTGGCTCGCAGCCACCTTGCCCACCTTCGCAAGAAAGACGCGAAGCGAGCTGGCATCCTCAGGTCGATTCTCGCGGGTGCCATCTGGACTCGTTTTCGCGTCCTCAGCGTTGACGCGAATGTGAATGGCAGCGCCATCGCTGCCATCGAGGGCTCAGGACTGACGTGCGCAGATTTGGGGAATGCCCGTGCAGTTCAGAAGTTTCGGAGATCCCAAAGGCTTGCGCGAGGAGGGGAAAGCGGGCCGCGACCGAGCGCCCCAGCTTCTGGCTTCGCGGCCCCACGCCCCGATCTTGGACCGATTGTCCCCGACCCTCCCGACCAGCCTCTCTCCGCGTCTTCAGGTGCTTCTCCGGGTGCGCTGGGAGCTCGCATTTGGGGGGCGGGGGGCCAACTTTGGACATGCGATTGCTAACGCCATGGCTGACCCCACTGCCGACGAATTCGAGGCTGAACTTCGCGTCCCCTATGCCGTCGGTTCGGATGGCTGGCGGTCTCGCTCGCAAAGTCCAAGGACAGCTGCTGCGTGTCATGGAGGATGCGTTACAGAAGGAGGGTCAGAGGCCCCCCCGTCCTCCACAGGTGCGAGCGCGCAGCGCCAATGCCCAGAGGTGGCGGCGCGCCGCTTTGAACTCGCAGCGTTCCTGTCTTCAGATCTCGGGCGATTTGGGCCAATGTCACAAGTGCGGATGCTGTGCCAGTGCCGATTAGTTGATTTCTTCTCTCGGACCCCCGCGCCACCCTATGAGTTGGTCTGGTGCTGTTTTGAGACCTTCGGGGGCCGTTCGTGTCCGAGCGAGAGAGGTACATAGCACGCGCCAGCTGGCCGTTAGGCCCGATCACGAGTGCGCGGGTGCTACAGCATCTCCCAGCTTCGAGTTGTCGCAGGAATGCACCACCAGACTTAGCAAAGCGGGGCCCAGAATCGTTACAGAGTTTCTGGAGACCGTGTGCCTTGGTCTTGCACACTTTCGAGGCCACGGCCTCCACGCGATGCCCTGATGGGCAAGGGCGGGCTCCCCAGTGGAGCGCGCACGACTCCGGCGTTCGCTTCGCTTCGCTTTGTGCCTGGGTCTTGCACGCGGGGCAAGGAGCGCCAGGAGCGTCCGGTGAGAGAGGAGCGCGGGGGGAGGGGAGCGAGCGCCGCGGCGGCCACCCGCCGCGCCGCGTTCTACGCGGGCGCGGCCATCAGGCGCGGCCCCCCGCCCCATCCTCCCAGCCGCCTCGCCACCGACCGCACGCTCCTTCCCCCTTTTCCTTCCCGAAAATGACCGTTGAGATCGCTCCATACATACATACACACATACATACAGACAGACAGACAGACAGACAGACAGACGGACAGACGGACAGACAGACAGACAGACACATGCATACATATGCATACATATGCATACATACATATGCATACATATACATACATATACCTACAGCTACATACATATACACATATACCCATATACATACATATACACATTTAGATACATCTACATACATATATACATTTATACATGCACATCGATATATATATATATATATATATATATATATATATTCTCTGGGGGCGAGGCCGGGGGCCCCAGGACAGGTGCCCCCACCCCCCATGGGGGGACGGGGGCTCATTTTCCTTGTGTTTTTACAGGGTTTCCGCGTCCTGGGCCTCGGAGGCCGCCGCCTCCAACCCTCCATGGAAGGACGGGGCGGCGGGGAAGGTCCAAAATAATCCAGAAGGGCATCCAGAGGCTCCCAAGACGGCCCAAGCGGGCCCCGAGTCGCCGAAAGACCGCTCCAGGACGCCCAAGATAGGCTCAAGACGGCCCGAGAGGCCCCCAAGGCACTCCACGACGCTTCAAGACGCCTCTCCAAAGCGCTTCAAGAGGCCGAAATCGTTTATTTTACGAAGGTTTTGGACACATTTTGCTGTTCCCGCCTTCTCAGCTTTCCGACGCTCCACGACGGCTCAAAGGCCCCCCGCGGACGCCCCAAGAGAGCCCAAGAGAGCCCAAGAGAGCCCAAGAGGCCTCCAAGAGGGGCTCAAGACGGCTCTGGAGGGCCCCAAGACGGCCCCAAACGCGCTCAAGACGGGCGAAGAGAGCCCCAAGACGGCCCAAGCGGGCCCCGAGTCGCCGAAAGACCGCTCCAGGACGCCCAAGATGGGCCCAAGACGGCCCGAGAGGCCCCCCAAGGCACTCCACGACGCTTCAAGACGCCTCTCCAGAGCGCTTCCAGAGGCCGAAATCGTCAATTTTACGAAGGTTTTCGAACGATTTTGGCCTTCCAGCCTTTTCGGCTGTCCGACGTTCCAAGACGGCTCAATAGGCCCCAAGACGGCCCAAGAGGGCCCCAAGAGGGCCCCAGAGTCGCCCAAGACAGCCCAACAGAGCCCCAAGACGGCCCCAAGATGCGCCTAAGACGGGGACCACGACTCCAAGATTCGATCCTCCGGCTTGAAGGAGCCCCCAGGAGCCCCCAAGAGGCCCCAGGAGGCCCCCAAGAGGCACCCAGGAGGCCCAAACGAGGCCTAAAGAGGCCACAAAACAGCCCCGAGGAGGCCCCACAACGGTCCCAAAACGGCTACCGAGAAACTGCGAAATTGCCTTCACGACGTCCCCGACAGGCCAACCACGAGATCCAAACCAACACCCATGAGGCCTCTGACCCACCACCCAGGGCACGGTGGCGGGAGCAGTGACAGCACTTGTGCACAGCATGTTCCAGCGGGAGCCTTCCGGAACACGCTGCAGGAGGAGGAGGAAGATCAGGAGTAGAGAGAGCTGGAGTGGGAGGAGGAGGAGGGGGACGAGGAGGAGGAAGAGGTCTCCAAGACAGCTCGAAGATAGCCGAAGAGGCTTACACGAGGGCCCTGGGCGGCCCACGAGGGCCCCAAGGCGGTGCCCGAGGCGCCCGAGAGGGCCCCAAGACGGCCCCAAGAGAGCCCCAAGAAGGGAAACACGAATCGAGAATCCGAGCTTTCTACCCCGAGAGGTTCTCGGGAAGACCCAAGATGCCCCCAATCGGATCGAAGAGGCCCCTGAGAAGCTCCCAAGAGGGCCGACGAGGTTCCAAGAGATCTCCCAAGGTGGCCCCAAGAGGCAGAACTCATTGTTTTACGATTGGGCTTTGACGGGTTCTACGTTGTTTTCTGCCTTTGGCATCCCGATGTCCAACACGGCCCAAGAGGCTTCCAATACCGCTCCCATATAGAGGAAGAGGCCTCCAAGAGGGCCCCAAGACGGCCCGCGAGGGCCCCAAGACGGTGCTTGAGGCGCCCAAGACGGCCCGAGAGGGCCCCAAGAGCCCCAAGAGGGGCCCAAGAAGGGGAACGCGACCCAACAGCAGATCGGTCCCCCCACAAGGCACACAGGAGGCCGCAAGAGGCCCCCAAGTGGTCCGACGAGGACCCCAAAAGCTTCCCCGAGGGCCTAAAAGGCCACCAGGAGACGTCCAAGAGGCTTTCAAATAGCCCAAGAGTACCCTCGATGCGTCAAAACTGCTTCCAGGAGGCCCATGGGAGGCTTCCGGATTGCCTCAATCTGGCCGCAGGTGGCCTCAAGTCGGGCCTCTACGCAGCCAAGACGGCCAATGACGGCTTCAGATTGCAGAACCGATGCCCCCAAGGGACCCTCAGACGCCCCCCCAAGAAGCACCCAAGAGGTGCCTCCAACAGCAGTTGACGAAGCATGCGGAACACCCTAGAAGATCCTCAGATGCCGTCGCGCGCCTGTGCTTGATAGCGTTGTCCAAGATCGTCCAGCGCCCCCCGGCCTGGGCTAGAACCATGCAGGCCCAGCAGGCTCCAAGAGGCCCAGGAGGGCGCCAAGAGGGCCCCAAGATGCCCAAGATAAGCCCAAGACGGCCACAGAGGCCCCCAAGACGCTCCAAGAGGCCTCCAAGAGGCCCCCCCAGAGGGCCCCAAGAGGCCAAAATCGTTCATATTACTAAGGTTTTGGACGCATTTTGCCTTTCCCGCCTTTTCAGCTGACCGACGCTCCACGACGGCTCAAAGGCCCCCCGCGGACGCCCCAAGACGGCCCAAGAGGCCTCCAAGAGGCCCTCAAGACGGCTCTGGAGGGCCCCAAGGCGGCCCAAGACGCGCCCAAGACGGGCGAAGAGAGGCCCAAGACGGCCCCCAGAGGGCCCCAAGAGGGGACCCGCGAACCGGAAATTCGAGCCTCCCGCCTCCACCGGGCCCCGGGAGGCCCCAAAGGGGCCCCAAGAGGCCCCAGGAGACCCCCAAGAGGCACCCAGGAGGCCCAAACGAGGCTTCAAGAGGCTCCCAAACAGCCCCCACGGGTTCCCCCTTGCGGGCCTCTCCGGCCCCTCCCGGGGACCATCTTGGGCCACCTTCTCCTCGGGCTTCATAGCCCCGAGCTGGCGAGAATGCGAGAACCGTTTAAAGACAAATCAGATATGGTTTTGTCACTTGAGGCTGTCCTGTGGGTTCCCTTGGGGACTGATTCTCCTCGTTCGCCCAGTCTTCCTCCTCACTCCATGGAAGAAGCAAGACTCTCCTTGCGCTGGCTGGGGTCTTCCCGTCCAGGCAGGGCTGGCGTTCCTCTTCCTCCTCCTCCTCCTCCTCCTCCTCCGATCCTTTCTCACCAGAGCCGTATGCTGCAACACTGTCGACACGATTTGAGTCATCAGAATAATCAGGGTGCGGTTGTTGTAGTCCGCGTTTTGATGTAGTTGGTGAAGCTCTCGTTGAGCATGCAATGAGCCCGGCCAGGACGCCGAAGTAAGGACCGCCTTGGGCACAGGAGCGGCTCTGGCTCGTCGTGCTGCTGCCTAGCTCCAGGCCGGGGGACCTCTTTGTGGCCAAGACCCTCGCCGCGGCCGGAAGAGCCCCGCCGTTCTTTCGACAGCGGTCCTTCTGGCAGCGCGCTCCCGTGTGGGGCGAGCTCGCGTTCACAATCGGGGAAGTCCGCGCTAGAACCACGCGCGCGCGAAGCGCGCGCGTGGTTCTAGTACACACACACATATATATATATATATAGATGCATACAGATTGTTTGTCCTCCTATTTATCTTTCTTTGTACCATATATATATATATATATATATACCTGAGACGTGCGCCAGGCTTTGTCA
>CAUYUJ010017842.1:15000-43656 GCA_963575745.1 Prorocentrum cordatum
CTACTACTACTACTACTACTACTACTACTACTACTACTACTACTACTACTACTACTACCACCTCCCGAGCCCGAGCCCGAGCCCGAGCCCGAGCCCCAGCCCGAGCCCATGCACCAGCCCGAGCCCGAGCCCGAGCCCGACTACGCCTACTGCTGCTGCTGCTACTGCGGCACCCAGGGAGGAGGCTGAGAGAGGGAGGGGGGGAGGAGGAGTTTTTTGGCTCGAGATTCGAGCCTGCCGGCGGTTCCATCCACCTCCAATCCAGGAATGGGCGAATGGGTTGGGATACAGTTTTGGACGACGCTGTAGTCGCCAGCGATAGCGAGGCAGCTGGCGAGCCACCAGCCGACGAAGCCAGCGAGGCGTTGCCACCTCTTCTGGACGCCAGCGAGGCGTTGCCACCTCTGGAAGACGGCAGCACAAGGGAACCACCGCCCAAGCGGCGGAGAGGCAGGCCCAAAGGATCAGTGAGACGCTCGTCCCTCTGTGTCGACGACGGCGCGCTCGTTGTTGCTCCTGCTGCTGGACCACTAGTGCGAGCCAGAGGTGCGGGCGGCCGGTTCGTGTCTACGGACGTCGCGCGGCCCCTTGCCCTGCAAGCCAGCGCTGCCACTTCTGGACGCCACGAGTTGCAGTTGGCGCAGCGATCTCCGACTCTGACAGAACAGGCGGCCGCTGAGCTCGCTCTCTCCCGCATCAGCCACCCGCCGTCGCAAGCTTTCACAGTTGGGTTGGAAAGCCTGGTCTTCGCTGATAAGATTCGGCAGGATGGCGCCAGGTTGGATCCAAAAGTTGTGAGAATATTGAATCATTCTGTGGAGACGAGCTGTCACAGCGGCGAGGGGACGGCTGCAGTGTTGGCCAATCACCTCGGTGTCCACAGGGTTACGTATGGCAGGGCATTGAGAAGATTGGCTGCAAACATCGTCTTGGGGGAGCGGGCCGCCTACGAGTCCCTCCTCCGCATCATACAGCAGTTGGTCGACAGCAGCGTGCTTGAGATCGTGATGCTCTTCGAATTCGTGATGTTCGACGAAAGTCCGATGAAGATCAAGGATGCCGCCAGTTTTGAAATCCTGTCTGTTTGGCAATACCAGATGTGTCATGTTTCATATCGTGCGCCCCCAGCTCCAGCCTTCAGCGGCGCTCGAAGGAGTGCACACTTTCAGTCCGAGGCTTGCCCAGTCCCCAGTCGGGGTCCCCAGTCCCGATTCAAGTCCCAAGCCTTGATTCTCTGATCTGCCCAGGGCCTTTGATCTTGTAGGTGTAGGACGGGGACAGGGAGTGCCCAGGGCCGCAGGGCCCTAGAGGGCCTAGAGGGCAAAAGGGGGGAGGGCAGGGCGGAGGGGAAGGGGGTAGGGCCAGGCAGGGGTAGGGGAGGGCTAGCACCTAGAGTGGCGCCTAGGCTCTAGGGTCAAAGCTTGGGCTAGGGTTTGGGCCAGCTTGGACCGAGGCCAATGGCTTCCAGTAAAGCGGTTTGGGACAAATGGCTTGAACAAAATGGACATGAACCAAAGGTTTTGTCAATTTTACCCTAACGACTTTACCCCCTGCCCTGCCTGCCAGGACATTCTCGGCGGCGCCGGGCTGTCCAAACTCGTGCAGTCCGAATTCTCCGTTGCTGTGGTGGTTCGTCATTTGGCATCCGGGAAAGTGTTATGTTTCAGAATGGAGTTCAGTTGCTGGCTGCAGCATGTCGATCGCACAACAGCCGAGTGCTTGGGGCGGTGCGTCGACAATACCGTTTCTTTCCCCACCATTGCCAAGGGCATGCGGCGCGTCAGGTTGCACTGCACAGATGACGCCAGTGCCAACAATAGGATGCACCGGCATCACGCTCAGACCCTTGTTCTTTCTAAAACTCCATGTCAAGTGCACAAGGCGATGGCAATGGCGAGCCGGTGCTCCAGCCTCGTGGACCCATCCATTACAGGTCTCCTCAATTTGACGCTGGTGCTCGGCCAGGTGGCCACCTAGGTAAATCAATGCGTTCCTCATCCCCCCCTCCTCCTTTTCCTCCTCCCTATGTTCCATGTTACTGCTGCTGCTGCTACTGCTGCTGTCGCCCCTGCTCCGAGCTGCCCCTCCTCCTGCTCATAATCCTGCTCCTATTCTTGACGTTTCGCGTAACCCCGCCAGCCCATCCAGCAACGATGCCCTGACGAGTTGCACTGATCAGGGAAGTGGGACAGCATGCAGAGGATCGAAGGGCTGGGGAAGCCGTCGCGGACCGAGGGTGGGAGGATTGAGGAGGAGGAGTAGGAGGAGGAGGAGGAAGAGTCTGAGGTGGTAGAGAAGGAGGCGGAGGAGGAGGAGGCGGAAGAGGAAGTGAACAAAAACGAACAGGATGAGTGGGAGGAGGGAGGAAGGGGAGGGAGAGGAGGGAGGGAGAGGAGGGAGGAGGGAAGAGGAGGAGGAGGAGGAGGAGGAGTAGGAGGTGGAGTAGAAGGAACAGGACGAGGAGGAGGAGGAGGAGAAGGACGAGGAGGAGGACGAGGAGGAGGGTCGGATGCCGCCGCGCGGATGCCTCTCGGAATCCATTCAGATGTGTCTTGGGGGTTTCTTGGAAGCCTAGGACCGTCTTGGGGGGATGGGGGAGGGGAAAGGGGGAGGGGGAGGCGGGCGGGGGAGGGGTAAGGGAGTGGCTGGGGGAAGGGGCTGGGGGAGGGGCTGCGTGAGGGGCAGGGCACAGGGGGGGGGGGGGAGGGCGAGGGGGCAAGGGATCGGGAGGGGCAGGGCCAGGGAGGGGAGGGTGAGGGGGGGGGTGGCTGGGGGAGTGGCATGGGCAGGAACGGGGAGGGGGAGCAGCTGAGGAGCTGGATGAGCGGCGGCGAAGGCAGTGGCAGCCGGAGAGGAATGATACGGAGAATGAAGGAGGGGGAGGAGGAGGAGGAGGAGGAGGAGGAGAAGGAAAAGGAGGAGGAGGATTTCTTTTTAATCGCATCGCAATTGATGGTGAGATCAAGCAAAAATCTGAAAGCTCCGCAGAAACGCCATCGCGCGGAGGGTGGAGTCATTTGGAGAGGCGGGTCGGCACGGCGAGGTGGAATGCCTCGGCGCTGCTCATAAGGGGGTTCCCCCTGTATTGATCTCCGTTCTGGTCAATATTCAAAAAGCGTTCGCCGCCGCACCGTCGGCTTTGCTTGGCTGGCGCGGCGTATCCATGTATCTACATTTATCCATCCCCCCAGGCGCCGTCGCACCGATACGTCTGCGCATCTTCTGTCCGTCTATCTGCCCATCCCCCGGGCGCCGTCGCACCCTCGGCGCGGCTTGACTGGCGGGGGGCGGCGGCCCATTTCTTCCAGTTACCCAAACGGAGGGGAATGGAAATGCTGCTAAGACCTGCCAAGGTTTACATGGCCGCCTCTTGGGCCCAGAGAATAAATTTTTACATTGGGGTTTGATCATTGAGTTTTCAACTTAACATGGCCTCCGATTGTCTAAAACCAATACAGGATGCATCGCGCGCGCGCGCGGGTGACCCGGCCCCGCGCGGGTCACCAGCGCGCCCGCGCTCGTCTCGCATATTGTATTGTGTTTTCTATATTTGACGTTGGCATGGCCGCCTCTTGGGCCCAGAGAATGAATATTTACATTGGGTTTTGATCATTGAGTTTTCAACTTAACGTGGCCTCCGATTGTATAAAACCAATACAGGAGGCATCGCGCGCGCGCGCGGGTGACCCGGCACCGCGCGGGTCACCAGCGCGCCCGCGCGCCTCGCATATTGTATTGTGTTTTCTATATTTGACGTTGGCATGGCCGCCTCTTGGGCCCAGAGAATGAATATTTACATTGGGTTTTGATCATTGAGTTTTCAACTTAACATGGCCTCCGATTGTATAAAACCAATACAGGAGGCATCGCGCGCGCGCGCGGGTGACCCGGCACCGCGCGGGTCACCAGCGCGCCCGCGCGCTTCGCATATTGTATTGGTTTGTATATTTCCCACATTTATATGGCCGCCTCTTGGGCCCAGAGAATGAATTTTTACATTGGGTTTTGATCATTGAGTTTTCAACTTAACATGGCCTCCGATTGTATAAAACCAATACAGGATGCATCGCGCGCGCGCGCGCGGCAGCGCGCCCGCGCTCGCCTCGCCCATTGTATTGTGTTTTCTATATTTGACGTTGGCATGGCCGCCTCTTGGGCCCAGAGAATGAATATTTACATTGGGTTTTGATCATTGAGTTTTCAACTTAACATGGCCTCCGATTGTATAAAACCAATACAGGAGGCATCGCGCGCGCGCGGGTGACCCGGCACCGCGCGGGTCACCAGCGCGCCCGCGCGCTTCGCATATTGTATTGGTTTGTATATTTTCCACATTTATATGGCCGCCTCTTGGGCCCAGAGAATGAATTTTTACATTGGGTTTCGACAATTGAGTTTTCACCTTAACATGGCCTCCGATGGAATAAAACCAATACAGGATGCATCGCGCGCGCGGGTGACCCGGCCCCGCGCGGGTCACCAGCGCGCGCGCGCGCCTCGCATATTGTATTGGTTGTATATTTGCCACGCTTCTGTGGCAGCCTCTTGGGCCCAGATCGTGAATATTTACATTGGGTTTTGACCATTGAGTTTTGAACTTAACATGGCCTCCGATGATATAAAATTACACGATGCATCGGGAGCCCCGTGACCACGTGGAGCCGTTTTGGGGCGGTCTTGGAGCGTCTTGTACGCATGTTGGGAGCTATATTGAGTCATCGAGGGCTATCTTGAGCGATCTTGGAGGTCACCTTGAGCTCTCTTGGGCCCTCTTGGCGCCATCTTAGGCCATCTTCGGTGACCCGACGACCCGCGAAACGCCCCTTCCAGGCCCAGGGGGAGGGGGTAGGGGGAGGGGAAACCCCTCCCCCAGGGCCCCAAGGGGAAGACGGGGGTTGAGGACAGAGAGGGCTCTTTAAACCACTCACGCCCGAAGGGCTGGTGGGATGTTTATATTGTGTTTTGGCCGTTGCGCGCGCTGCAGAGATGTGTGTGCGTGGTGAAGGCCACGTTGGCTTTTCTCGGGCCGACGTCTCCATGTTGCGACGACGTCTCAGGCGAAACGGCCCCAAGCGGCCCTGCAAAGGCACCAGGGGTGAAGCAGAATGGCTTCCCCATCCTTCCCACAGTCTGTCTTAGGAGTTCTCCGGAAACAAACGAACTGTCTATCTGTCGCGGCCTCGCCGGTCGCTGTCGCACCGTCGGCGAACGTGCTTGGTTACGTTCTGTGCATCTGTCTGGCCGCCCGCCGTCGCCGTCGCACCGAAAAAATTGCGCGCCACACATGGTTGAACTTCGCTGTCCACGGCGCGCCCATCGCACATCGCACGACTTTTTACAATAATTTCTCAATAGTTCCGTGCGGCGGGCAGATCGTTTTTGCGCATCTGTCCCCGACGGACCCGTCGCCGCCGCGTCGGGGTGATCATCGTTGGGGGAACCCCCTCATCACTGCTCTTCAAGCTTGGGCTGCTCTTCAAGCTTGGCCAGACGGCCGCCAGTGGAGAAAATAAGGGCACCGCTGGCATGCACAAACGAAGCTCCCGTCGGAGCAGTCGGCGACAACGCACCGATGGCCGAGGGCTTTTAACCGCGTGGGGGAGAGCCTGAGGAGCAGCTGGGGGCAGCGACCTGGAGGAGGTTGAGCCTGGTTCCGAGCGCCTCTTAAACAAGTCTTGCGCTGCCAGCACTACCAACCCCCAACTGCGGCAGAGAGCGCCGGGGAACATTCGGGAAGTTTCCCAGGGGGCCCCATCCAGGCAAGTCCTGAGGGGGCCGGCGGCAAGGAGGGCGACAGCCCTGGAAACCAGAACGTATCAAATTATGATACCACGATCTTCACCAGACAAAACTGGATGGAGCCGAGCTCCTTCCTTGGCCGCGTCGTCCGCTGCTTGGTTCCCAATTGCGTGCAGCTGCGACGAGACAGCGTCGGCCAAATCCACATATTGGTGGCCGCTGGTTTTGGACAAAGAGCGGAGCTTCCCACCATCAAAATGTGAAGCTGGCATAATGATTCCGCTGCGCGGCCTCTTGGGTGAGAGGGCTTCCAAACGAGGGAGGCCCCTTTGCCTCACCACGTCAAGGCAGTCGGAGAAGCCGCCCGACGGCCGTCTAGATTATCGTGCGAATACCCTAGGGCAGCGAATTCCGCCGCCTGACAGTTTGGGGATAAACAATAGCGACTTGCCCAAACAACCGAGAGGACACCCGCCCGCCAGCGTCGAAGATGACGGCCCCGTTACTGGCACGAGACAGTTCCTTCATTGGGTGCTTTTAGCACGATTCATCCATAAAAGCGGGAGCCCTGGGAATCCGAGGACCGTCGGCAGAGGCGACGCTTGCGTCAACGAGCTGCAACGTCACAACATCTGCTGCGGCGGCTTCCGAGAGCGGCCGTGGCGCCCAGTCCCCTGGGCCCCTGGACGGGGGAATGAGCCATTCCCGAGGCGGGAGAACACGGGGCCTTTTTGGTGTTTCCCTGGTGAGCTTGGTGAGTCGAGGCTTGACCAGCTCGCTCCTCTCATCTTCTGCCGCCGTGGGCCGCCAGAGCGCGTGCTCCGTGGCGCGTCCAACCCCGCCACGTCAAGGACAAGCATTGACGATGTCATACTTCAGCTTTACGTGCCCTGCCACCAAGCCAGTAAACGTTGCAAATGCCGTCCTGGTTGTGCCGTTGTGCCTGCGGGGGGAACTTAGTGGAGGCCACTGACGCGTCGAAACAGAGGCCGTCGCCATTGCCGTATTTGCGGCCAGCTTCTCGTTCTAGCTAAGCATACAAGCCCAAAGTCAGCGTTTAAGTCGGGCGCGGTGGGGGAGGGGGCGGGGGGGGGGGGGGAGGGGGGGGGGGGGGGGCGCCTCCTGTCCTTGCCCAACGCAGGCCTACGCGTCCGCAGAGGCTCTTTCCCACGGGTTCCTTAAACGGGAAGGGTGGCAGACATGAGAGATCAAAGTTCTCGCGCTGGCCAGTCGGCCTGTAGCATTTAGACAACATGGCTTCTTCAACAGACGTTTTTCACCAACTGACTACGTACACTTGGATAAACCCACTTCCACCAGCGAGTAGGAGGGCATGAGGGGTGGAACCGAGCGGGGGGTCAACAGGGATCGGATGGGGCTTTTTCAAAGTGAGGGCCTGGGGCCCAGAGCAGTCTTCAGACCGACCGCGCAGCGAGGGGGGCGCCCGCGAGCGCGTTCAACGACGCTGAGCGCACAGCCTGCACGACTCCTAAAGCCTAAAGAGAAGAAGTAAACGCAATACCACATGGGGCCTCGTAAGCCATAGCACGCGGGTTCGCCTGTAGTGGCCGCTTGCCACCGCGAGTACCAAGCGCAGTGCGAGGCGCCTAAGCCTAAATCGCGGGGTCAAACTTGAAATAGCATCCTGCATCCCGCGGAATGCCGCGCAAAGTAAGCTGAACTCCCACGTCGCCGAGGGCCGCCAACTCGCGCCCGAAAGCCTTTCATGCCACAGTAGATACGAAAGGGGGAGGCAGAGGTGCTGACCACCTGGGGCGTGCACTGCAGCTCCGACTGCACGTTGGGGGGAACACTGTTGCCCCACCCATGGGCGAATGCAGCTCCAACCATGATCTGGCAGGAATGCAAACACCAGCCGGGGGCCCTCCTCCTGGGCCGAGGGCGGCTGGCTCTCAGATTGTTTGTCCAGCCCTGCGAGACAGCGAAGCTCGAACTGTGCTGATGGTATCAGCCTGGTGGAGCCAGTGCTCCTGACCGAACCAACACGATGTGGGCAACGGCCAGATGGAAGAACGCCAGGGCAGAGGCCCAGGCTTGTCAATACTTGCAGTTGGCCACTGTCCCAAGGAGGTCCGTCGGCAGGGCTCCTTGGATGGCATTGGATGGTGCGCGAGAGCATTGTGGGCGCGTTGTACCCCCCCCCCCCTTTCCCGTGGGCGCGCGCTAGGCCCCCGTCGGGGGGGGGGGGCTTGGCTCGACAGCGCAGGCCAGCTCCCGCACTTTCGAGATATAATCGGCAAGCTCTGGCGGGGCCCCTGCTGGCTGCGAGGCTGCGGCAAGCTCAGAAGCGGCGGCAGGTGCCCCTGGAGTCTGGAGGTGCGCCCGCAGCCTCCGCTTCTCCAGCAACAGCAGGTCACGCTGCACCGATGCCCCTCTTCTTCGTTGAAAGGCGCGGCTTGCGGGCGGCGCGTTCCTGATTGAGCGCTCGCTTTCTCTCGTCGCCCTCGGAGAACAGTCCTGCTGCGAGGTTCTGGGTGCCCTCGAGGAGTTGTGCGCGGCGCCGCTCAGCGTCTTCCTTGTCGGTCTCGGACAGCTCGACCTCGGCCTCGTCCAGCTGGAAGCCCCCCCCCCCTTCAAAAAACAAAAACACAACGCGCACACACGCACGCACCACCACCACCACACACACCACACCACACCATACACCATACACCATACACCATACACCATACACCATACACCATACACCATGCACCATACACCATGCACCATACACCACACACCACACACCACACCACACCACACCGCACACCACACCACACCACACCACACCACACCACACCACACCACACCACCACACACACCACCCCCCAACCCTCCGAAAACAATGTCCAGGGCGCGCCCCGCCAAGGGGTCGCCGAGCGTGAGCTTGGACCCAGTGGCTGGGCCAGCTTGCGGGGGCGATGGCGCAGAGGCGCCAAGCCTTGAAGCTGGTCCACCAGCTCCTTGCGTTTCTTGCCGAGAGCTCGTCCAACTGCGTGGCCATGGTGGCCATGATGGTCATCTGCGTCGCAACGTCTTTCTAACATGTTCCTAGCTTGTTGGTTCCTGACTCCGGCCGCTTAGTGAGCTCGGACCACCCGCGAGAAAGGTCGGCAACCCGCTGCTCGTAGGCGACATGAGCAGAGAGGGGATTAGTATTGTCGATATGGTCGTACGGGGACTGGTAACTGGTAGCGGGCGGCCACGGCGTCATCATCTGCACGGCGGGCCAGCGCCATGAGCTGCAAGAGCTCGCTGCTTGCCAGAGTTGCGGTTTGGCCTGCGCTCTGCGCTTTACCTAAGAAGCTTCAAGATTGCTCCCAATATGCCCCAAGAGGCCCCGATGACCGCCCCAAGACGGCCCCAAGTGGCCATGAGGCCGCCAAGAGGCACAATTTCTTCAAACACTGGAGGAACATCAAGATTTTGTTTGCCATGTCGCCTTTTCGCTTTGGATGGCCTTCCGAGGCCTCAAGATGGCCCCAAGACTCCAAGCCCAAGGGAGCCCCCAAAAAGGCCCATGAGAGCCGCAAGACGGCCCCCAAAGCGGCCAGGAACCCTCCGAGAGCGCCCCAGGAGCACCCCAAGAGGCGATCTGTGGGGCCCCCGGGGGGCGACGCTATTTTAAGCTCGTCCCTTATGGTGATCGATGTCATCCAAGATGGCTCCAAACCCCGGGCCCGCCACGCCCCCCTTCCCCCTCCCTCCCTCTCCCCCTCCCCTTCCCCCATCCCCCTCCTCGTCCTTCCTCATCCCCCCCTTCATCCCCCCCCCCTTCCCCCTCCTCGCCCCCCCCCCCCCCCCCCCCCCCCTCCCCCCCCTCACTCTCCCTCTCCCCATCCCCCTGCCCCTGCCCATCCCCGCTCCCCACTACCCTTCCCCCCCCCCCCCCCCTTCCCCCCATCCTCCTCCCCCTCCTACCCCTGCGCCTGCCCCTGCCCCCCCCCCCCCCCCCCCCCCCCCTCTTACACCCCATCCACCGCCCAGATCCTGACGACCCTTCCCACCTCCCTTGCTGCTGCTGCTGCTGCTGCTGCTCCCCCTCCTCCTGCACCTGCTGTTCCTCCTCCTCCTCATTGTGCTCCTCCTCCTCCTCCTCCTCCTCCTCCTCCCTCCTCCTCCTCCTCCTCCTCCTCCTCCCCCCCCTCCTCCTCCAAATCCTCATCGTGCCTTTCATCGCCCTCATGCTGCTGGTCCTGCTGCTGCCGTTGCTGTTGCTGATGCTGCTTCTATGTTGGTGCGGATGATTGTTTATATTATTGCTGCTGGTATGGCTGCTGCTGCTGCTGCTGCTGAGCTCGTGTTGTTGATGTTTCTGACTCTGCTGCTGCTGCTGCTCCTCATCCGTGCTCAACTGCACTGAAAGTTGCCACCTTTAAGGTTGGTCAGAGTCGTAAGTACGCCAATATTTTGGGGAATATAATCAAGGAGCAGCTCGTGATTAACTACGGGCCCGTGCCAGTAGGCGAGGCTGCCAGCCACCGTCGCGCAGCCCTGGACGAGTTCATTTGGCGGCGAGACAACCTCAGCCATCTTAGCAAGCAGTGGCGAGAACATGTTTTCGAAGTTCTTCTGAACGGAGATTGGACTGACAGGACGTGTGTGATTCATCATTGCAGAGGATGCTGTAATAACAGAGAACACACAATTCAACAATTCATGGCACATTTTGTTCCAATAGCTATTTCCGGGCTTCGCCACTTCAGTCGTGGCAAATGGACTGGAGCTGAGGAGACGTATTCAGTTGCAATGTTGCTGGAATGCGCGCATGGCTTATTCAGCAAAGCATTCACCATTTTGGCGACGCAACGGCTCAGAGACCTCAGCCCCAATGATCAGGATCTTGCAATTGTGCTCCACGCGTTCGAAGCTAGCTTGAACAGTGGTCTCCCGAACTCAGGCTCCGAATCCACGGAAGAGGTGTACCGCGCGTTGACCACGCGGTGGCTCCGTGTCAGCTCTGCATGGGTCAACACCCAATATGGTGCAGCTGAGATCATGATTCTCAAGATTGTGATGGTTGGGCGCCGCATGTCATTGAAACGTATGCTCCAAACATCTTCCAGGGGCTGGGACAGAGAGCAAACACGAAAGCTTTACCACACCGGCGCACGGCAGTACAGGGCGCTTCTCAAGTACGACGGATGGTATTCCGAACCAGCAGTGTTGCATTTTGGTATGTTAGTTCAGCCGTGTGTTGACGCTGGTCTTCGTTGGAATTGTGTGCCTCCAGCTGCCAGGAGCAATTTCACACGCTGCCTCGCGTTTCGTTTGGTCAGCCGCGCTGCGTTGACGTGCTTCGATCTTCTGGTTTGGCCAGAGAGGCTGTTCCCATTCAGGATATTCCAGCTGCTCAATGCCAGGTCCAAGGAGGACGCTCAGAGGATCAGGAAAGAACTTGTGGCCAAACCATGTTTATTGGATCCCGTTTCTCGAGAGTACTTCACCCGTTATCCAGCCTCGCAGGTGTTTTCGCCTGCGGCCCGAGGGGAGCTGCAGATGCGAGCTGCACTTACTGACATCTGTATCGCACGCGTGGAAGCACGGTGGTCTGAGTGCAGGCGTCTCATCAAAATGCAAGGTTTGCAGACACACGCTCCTGAAGTGGAATACATCTCAGCGAAACTCCTGTGCAGAGGGATCCGGGTCCGGCGCGGAGCCCGCGAGTCTGAGTTCAGTACCCCTGGCATTGGTTTGTCTCAGCGAAGCTCACGCACAGAGAACGCACCCAAATCAGAGAAAAACGAGAGGAAGCCTCGCCAGAGGAGAGCGTATTCTGCCTGGGCGGCATTCCAAGCACAGAGGTTCCGGGACGCTGTCCAAGCTGGTGAAGATTTGAGACATGCGGCGACATTCGTAGATCAGGTGTCAGCTGCCGCCAGGGAGTGGCAGGCCATGGGCCCCGAGGAGCGACAGCCTTTTGTCCAGAAGGCTGCGATTGCAACTCGACGTCGTGCAGCAGGCCTTCCACCCTGGAGCGCCTTGTCAGCAGCCGACCTCCAGTCGCTGGCGGACCGATCAGGCGCCGCCGAGGCGCTCGTGCTGGCCCAGAAGGCCGTCTCAGAAGGCTCCTGCAGGGTAAAATGGGGCAAATAAAATATGATGTAGTATTATATTGTACTTTATAATGTGACACTCCATTTCTGTGTTCCAAGGTTGTTTCATATTTGACTGTCCTTGCCTAGGGCCTATGGGGTCTTCGATCTGATCAGGGTTCCACCTGCCTCCCTCCTCCCTCCCCCCTTCGACCTCCATGGGTCCCGGGCCCCTGGTCACCAGGTCCCTGGGTCATGGGTTCACCCTCTCCCCCCCCTTCCCATCCTGCTCCTCCTCTCCTCTCTTCGACCTTCTCCTCCTCCTCCTCCTCCTCCTCCTCCTCCTCCTTCCCCTCCCTCCTCCCCCTCCCCCTCCCCCTCCCTCTCCTCCTCCTCCTCCTCCTTCTCCTCCTGCTCCTCTCGCTGCTCATCGGAGGCTCCGCAGATTCCTTGAGCACAGCCGTGCTCGTTCCAGCCGACATGATGGACGGTAATTTGGTGGACGTCCGGCGTCGCATCCGGCAACTCACGTACATTGCCGGGCGGGCACAGAGGGCAGCCAATGAGTCAGACGCTGCACAGTACCCACATTATCATAAAACAAATTTCGACCCACCGTGATAATTAATTCCAGACCTATTCCAAGGCTCTGATTCGGGATTCTGGGACTTCGCTCAGGTGTTGTTCAGCATTCAAAGGTCTTCTGGTTTCTAGGGATCCCTGGGGCCCTGGGGCGACCGCAACAACTGTTAGGGTTTTGGTGCTCTGGCCCAGCCCCCTGCCTCCTCCTCCTCCTCCCTCCTCCTCCTCCTCCTCCTCCTCCTCCTCCTCCTCTTCCTCCTCCTCCTGCCCGTCGTTGTCGTCGTCGTCGTCGTCGCCCTCCTCCTCCTATTCCATCCTTCTCCTCCTTCTGTCCCCTTCGCTCGTCCACTCCTTCCTCTTGCTCCTCATTCTCTTCCTGCTGCTGCTGCTGCTGCTCCCCCTCCGCCTCTTCCTCACCCTCCTTCTTCTGGACTCTTGCTCTTCGTCGTCCTGGCCCTCCCCCTCGTCGCCCCACAATCCACCATCATCAATTTTCCTTTTTTTTTTTCTCATCCCACTACCGCTCCATCCTCGTCATCGTCATCGCCGTGTTCCTCCTCCACCTCCCTCCATCCTTCTCCTCCTCCTTCCCCTCTTCCTCCACGTCCTCCTCCTCAGCCTCCCCCTTCCCAGTCCCCCCCCCCCCGCCCCACCTCCACCCCCTCCTCCTGCTTCCCATCCATTTCCTCCAGGCTCCTCCTCCTTCTCCTCCTGTTCCTCTTCCCTCTTCCTTTCCTCCAGCCTCCGCCTCCTTTTCCTCCTCCTCCTCCTCTTGCTCCTCCTCCTTCTCCGTCTCGTCCTCCTCCCCCTGCTGCTGCTGCTGCTGCTGCTGCGCATCCTCCTCCTCCTCCTCCCTGTGATCCACCTCTTCCTCATCCTCCTCCTCCTCCTCCGCGCCCCCCTTCAGGCCCGCTCTGAAAGGGGCCCCAAGGGCCCCAAAGGGTTCCAGCACGAAGGCCCGATATCATTAGATTAGCCACAGGTACAGCAAGATTGTGGAGTCCCAGCGCATCGAGCAAACCGTTGTGCCAGCCCCTGCCGATGGTTTATTTCAATCCCTTCCAGCGCCCAGTCCATCAACGTTTTGCGTGGTGAAGGAGCTCAACCCTCGTGTAATCGCAGATGCAGCGATAGCGAAGATAGCGTCCAAGACTGATCCAGTGGGCCCAGTGGCGGGGGGCGTCTTGGATTCAGACTATACTGCCGATTTTTGGACAGGCCTCCACAAGCTGATAGAACACAATGCCATTCCACATATGGGGGAAGTGCCGATGGTGACACCTGCGTGCGCCCATTTGGGGACGTGCGTGTGCAAGCCCGCCAGCAATGCTACGACTCCAAGCCTAGGCTACAAGTCCTTGCAATTTTCTGGTAAGCTGTGCACGGCGCTTTTTTCTAAGACGCCGTATTCGCCCTCCATGGTAAAAAATGTCGTGCTGGATGGATTTCAGGTGTTGGCTCTCAATGGTTACGACGGAGAGGAGTTCAATATTCGAGTGTGGGCCCACACCGGAATGGTCCAGCACAGGCGGGTTCCGACATTTTGGTTGTTGAAAGGCCCTCAGGAGCCTGATTGTCCACAGAGGTGCTTTGTCAACCCATTACTGGAGAATGGGAAGCCCATGGCAAGATCAAGTTTCCGTCTCGCTCTGAACGACATCCCTTTGAACTTCACATGGAGAGCAGTGTTTTATAAGTTGGTGAGTTCAGACGCTACCTTGCCATCAATCGCCCCTTCAGAGTTGGAGGTCGTCAGGGAGGACTTCGGGGAGATGGAGTTCTGGAGCCCGCGACCACCTCCAAGGCGCAAGCGCCGTCGTCGTGGAGGGCCAGGCCGCGGATGGGACTTGGCGGAGGGCGAGGACGACGCTGGCGACTTCGGGCCCGCGGGCGCTGGAGGCGGGGCCGGCGCAGGCGGGGCCGGCGCTGCTGAGGAGCCGCCGCCGCTCCCGCTGGAGGAGGTCCTTAGGGGGCAGAGAAGCAATTCAGCAATGCCCACTGGCGGCACCCACGTCAAGGGATGCAGAGCCCTCCTCCTCCTAAGCTCCTCCTCCTCCTCCTCCTCCTCCCCTCCTGCTCCTCCTCCTCGTCCTCCTCGCCCTCATCGTCTTCGTCCTCCTCGTCCTCCTCCCCCTGATGATGCTGCTGCCGCTGCTGCTGCTGCTCCTCGTTTGCCTCCTCCTCCTCCCCCTTCTAAAGGCTCGGGCCTCAATGCGAATCAAAATTCTGAGCTCTAGACCTGAATGAGTGGACGAGGGGGTAGGTTTCGCGAGGCGCGATATTAATGGTGGGAGTGCCACAATCAAAATCCCAGGACCCTCGCGCAGCTCAAGCAGTCTCCTTTGGCCCCTTGTCGCAGATGCTTCAAGACAGCACCCATAAATGCCTCAGTACACATACCCAAAGTAAGATCGCAAACTGCGAACAAACATGATTCGAAGTTTGTAGGATCGACGCTATCCGTTATCTATGTTCGGCCTTTCGGCGCTCGACCCTGTGGCCTACTGTTTACTTAGTCTCTGCGTCCTTGGATGTGAACTTTATTCATACATATGTCACGTGCATGTTTATGTTAGCTGCTAGCCTCGCCCACCCCCCAGGGCAATGTCGACGAGCACGCCGACGAGCTTCTGGGAGCCTGGCTTGCTGGGGCCGCTGCAGGGGACCCCCGCGGCGAGGAGGCCGAAGCCGGCATGGATGCTGAGGCAGCAGCCGATGCGGCGTCTGGGGCGTGGGGGCTTGCTGCCGACAAGGACGCCAGAGAGGCTGAGGAGCAGGAGTGGGGCGATGATGCTTTAGACCAGTTGGGCTCCAACGTCATTGAGGACGGTGACTTCGACGACCAGGAATCCTGGAACACAGAGCTGAGTGCCGTCGCGTCGCTGTTTGGCGATTTCGGCCCCGACAGCGATGGCGATGGCGATGGAGATGGCGGGGCGGCTGCCCCACTCACGCCCATCGGAGGTTGTCCGACCCCTGAGGCCCCTGACACGCCCACCGGATGCGGCCTTGAGCCGAGGCCTGCTGATCTGGTCGAGCCTGCTGATGGAGACCCTCCTACTCCAGACGCTCTGCCTGCGGCAGGGTTGCCACCAATGCCAGCGTTTCCCGGAAGCGATGCGCCAGTGTCCCCGCCAGGGCCGCATGCCCAGGATCCTCCGCCAGGGCCGCCAGGGCCTGCTGATATTCTTGACGCTTCGCGTAACTCCGCCAGCCCATCCAGCAACAATGCCCAGACGAGTTGCACTGATCAGGGAAGTGGGGCAGGGGCCGGGGAAGTCGTCGCGCCCCAGGGGGGGGGATGGAGGGAGTCGGATGAGGTTGCGGAGGTGGAGGATGATGAGGAGGAGGAGGAGGAGGAGGAGGGCCAGGAGGAGGGGGAGGAGGAGGACGTGGGGGAGAACGAAGAGGAGGCGGAGGTGGAGGAGGATGAGGACATGATGAGGATGAGGATGAGGATGAGAGGGGGGGGGGACGAGGAAGTGCAGGAGAACGAGGAGGATGAGGAGGGCGACGAGGAGGAGGAGGAGGGAAAAAAGGGAGGGGGAGGGAGGAGGGAGGAGGAATACGCGGATGACGAGGAGGAGGAGGAGGGGGAAGAAAATTAGGAGGATGGCGAGAGGGAGGGTTAGAGGCCGTTTCGGAAGCCTCTCGGAGTCTTTTCGGGAAGTCTCTTGGGAGCTTCTTGGAAGTCCTGGAGTCCTGGGTGCCTCCAGGAGCCTCTTGGGGGGTCTCTTGGGAGCCTCTTGGAGGCCTCTTAGACGCCCCTGGGCGCCTTCTCGGGGCTCTCTTGGGGCACTCTTGGGGGCCTCCTTGGGGGCGCTCTTGGACTAGGAGATCGATCCAAGAAGGGGGGGGGGGGGGTACTACATTAGCGCTGCCCCTCTAGAGTGCATAAAATCGTCAGTTGGGCCCCTCTTGGAGCGATCTTGGGGTGCTCTTGGGCGCTCTTGGGGCCGTCTTGGGGCTCTCTTGGTCCTCTTGACTCTGGGGCATGTCCTGGGGCCATCTTGAGGCTGGAGGTTTCGGAAGGCCATCGGAAACGAAATGGCGAGACGGCAAGTATCTTTGATTTACCTTAGGTGTTTGAAGGATTTGGCTATCTTGGGGGCCTCCGTTGGAGGCTCCGTGGCCACTTGGGGCCGTCTTGGAGCGGTCTTGGGGCCTCTGGGCCAGGGCATCTTGGGAGTTATCTTGAGGCATGTTGGGCTATATCGGGCCATCTTGGATATCATCTTGGGCTCCCTGAGGCCCTCTTGGAGTCCATCTTGGGATATCAATCCATCTTGGACCCGCGAAACCCCCCGTCCAGGTCCAGGCCCCCTGAAACCCCTCCCCTGGACTCCAGGGGAGGGGGAGAAAGAGGGGAAGAGGGAAGAGGAAACGCTCTAAGCCATCTATGCCCGGAGGGCTGGTGGGATTCTTGCCGAGCCGCCTGCTGCAGACCCTCCACCGCCTGCGGCAGAGCCCGCGGCGGAGCCGCCACCGCCACCAGAGTCTGCAGAGCCTCCAGAGCCTTCTCGCGATGGCGGCTTGCGAGGTCCCCGCCAATTCCGGCAGCAATTTCGCGTGCCAGGCGGGTACTTGGTCCATAAACCTGCAGACAACACTGTGTGCGCCCATTGCACAGTGGAATCCCGCGGAGGGGCCCGGAGCTGCAGGCGCACGCGCACATTTAATTTTGGGGTCGCTAGACCTGGCGCTGGGCGCCCATTAGGGCATTTGGTTGCATGGCTGAAGAAGGGGGCCGACATGTCAGCCGATATGCACAGTGAAAGATTTCTCGTGCCAGATTTGGCGGAACGGAGAGAAGCCCGCGAGTTTCTCTGTCGCAATGCCGAGCAATTCAAGTTTTTGCTTGACAAGGAGACGGGGCCACCTTCAACCGTGCCTCCCCATCCAGAGCCTGATGTCATTATGTGATGTTGTTTTTCCTTCGACACTGTACTCCCAACTTTCTTCCCAGTCGGCTTGACAGATTATGTAGGGCATGGCGGTGCGCAGTGCATCGCGGTCAGGGGCTGGTTGGTCTGACCGCCAACTCGATCAGAGCCGATGTCAAATCTAGACAATCGAATATAAACACACAGGGCTAATCAACAGAACAAGTCTACAGCGAGTCGAGTTCTGAGTATAGCTATAGCAGCTATTGCCAGCAATGCCATTTCCAAATGATAACAATTAAGATGGACTAGCTAAGCTTACGTTCGTTTCAACTTCGAGGGCACGTCAGGTTCCAGAGGACCTGCCAAGCAACAGCGAGGAACATGTATAGCAAATAATAGAATGTGGCAATAAAATGAGAGTGGGCGCCTGACCTGAAGACATATAATGAAACTGAACTTCTCATCCAGGCCAACGCCTCCAACCTCTTGGGTCCCAGGTTGTCCCGGAAGGCCCCCCCGCCCACCCCGCCACGCAGTGCCGCTGCGCCACGCGCAGCGCAGGGCCCCAGAGCACCCATGTGATATTAATTGTGCGTCACTAAATTGCCTAAGGTTGGCTAGTGTCACGCCTCGGGCAACGCCATCGGCCATCGGACACCTCTGGGGGGCGGGTGGGGGCACCATAGGGCACCGACGGCACCGACCATAGGGAACCACCATAAGGGACTACTCCCACTGGGGCACCAGACTGATACCAAAGTCGACATGTAACTACCAAAACTGACTTTCAATTTTCTGGAGCCCTTTAAAGAGGGCGACGGAGGCCAGGTCACCCGCGCGTGCGCGCGCGGAGAGTTCTGCATTGTCCACAATATAAAAGTCGACATGTAATTCCAAAAACTGAATTTGAGTTTTTTTTTTTCTGAAGCCCTTTGGGGAGGCGACGGAGGCCAGGTCACCCACGCGCGCGCGCGCGAGGAGTTCTGCATTGCCCACAATATAAAAGTCGACATGTAATTCCAAAAACTGAATTGGAATTTTTCCGGAGCCCGTAAAGGAGGCCGACGGAGGCCCGGTCACCCGCGCGCGCGCGCGGGGAGTTCTGCAATGTCCACAATATATAAGTCGACATGTCATTCCCGAAACTGAATTTCAAATTTCTGGAGCCCTTTAAGGAGGCCGACGGAGGCCAGGTCACCCACGCGCGCGCGTGCGGAGTTCTGCCTTGTCCACAATATGAAAGTCGTCATGTAATTCCCAAAACTGAATTTGATTTTTCTTGGAGCCCTTTAAGGAGGCCGACGGAGGCGCGATAATGGCGATGATGACGATGACGATGTCTGGTGACCCACCCTTTCGTGGGTCACCTGGTGTGCGCGCTTTCGGGGGGGGGGCTAAGTGGTGTCCCACTTAGCCCCCCCCCCCCACACACACACAAACGCACACATGCGCCCCCTCTTCCCCCCCCAACCCCCCGCCCCACCCCCATCCACCCACCCCGCCCCACTCCACCCCCAGCAACAAAAACTGATTCCTGTCCGCTTAAGCGCTTGCTGCGCGTAGCCCAGATAAGCTCAGGTTCGCAAGGGGCATATGGGCACATGGGGCACACGCGCAACAAACGCGCCCCCCCCCCTATACACTTCCAAAAAACAAGAACGATTCCTGTCCGCTTAAGCGTTTGCCCCGCCTAGCCCAGATTAGCCAATTTTCGCACAGCTTAGCCCGCACGCGCGCACGCGCCCCCCCCCCCCACCACCACCGCCACCACCACCACAACACACACACACACACGCACACCCTCAAAAAAACGAGTCTTGTCAGCTTAAGTGTTTGCCCCGCGTAGCCAAGATTAGCTCAGGTTCGCATGATGCATATGGGGGACATGGGGCACGCACGCAACAAACGCCCCCCCCCCTTATCCACCCCCTACCTACCCCCTTTCCAAACAAAAGAATGTTCCTGCCCGCTTAAGCGTTTGCCCCGCCTAGCCCAGAGAGGCCCAGGTTCGCCCCGCTTAGCCCCCCCCCCCCCCCGCGCACACACGCGCACGCGCGCGCGCACGCACGCGCGCACGCACACACACACATACACACACACACGCACACACACACACACACACATCCACACCACCTGAACAAAAACACCCAACAACAACAAAAAACTATTCCTGTCGGCTTAAGCGTTTTGCCCCGCGTAGCCAAGATTAGCTCAGGTTCGCACGGGGCATATGGGGCATATGGGACACACATGCAACAACCGCCCCCCTTCAAAAAAAACAATAAACAAACAAAAAACGATTCCTGTCCGCTTAAGCGTTTGCCCCGCTTAGCCAAATTTAGCCCAGGTTCGCCCCGCCTAGCGGCCTAGCCCCCCCCCCACACACACACACACACACACGCGCACACACGCCCCCCCCCCCCTCCCTACCACACACACACACACTTCAAACGAACAGCAAAAATCCTGTCCACTTAAGCGTTTGCCCCGCGTATCCCAGGTTAGCTGGTTAGCTCAGGTTCGCATGGGGCATATGGGGCACATGGGGCACGCGCGCAACAACCGCCCCTACCCCCACCCCCTTCAAAAAAAACACGATGCCTGTCCGCTTAAGCGTTTGCCCCGCTTAGCCCAGATTAGCCCAAGTTCGCCCCGCTTAGCACCCACCCACGCACACACACACACACACACGCCAACACCCCTCCCCCCCCCCCCACCCACCCTCCCCACCACACACACACATGAACACACACACACACCACACACACACACAAAAAAAAACGATTCCTGTCCGCTTAAGCGTTTGCCCCGCGTAGCCCAGATTAGCTCCGGTTCCCATGGGGCATATGGGGCACATTGGGCACGCGCGCATCAAACGCCCCCCCCCCCCCCCTCTCCCCTTGCCCCCTTCAAACAAACAGCGATTCCTGTCCGCTTAAGCGTTTGCCCCGCTTAGCCCAGATTCGCCCAGGTCCGCCCCCGCTTAGCCCACACGCACGCACACACACGCGCAACACCCCCCCCCCCTCTCCCAAAGTTCCTCGGGAATGTTCTGGGTTCCTCGGGGTTCCTCCAGGTTGCTCGAATGCGGCCTTCTTAGGGTTCCTCAGGATTCCCCCAGGTTCTTTGGGGTTCCTTGGGGTTCTTCTAGCAACGCAACTGCAAGCAGTGCCAAGCAATGCCAAGCAAGCAAAGCAATGCCAAGCAATGCGAAGCGCCAAGCAATGTCAAGCAACTTCAAGCAATGCCAAGGAATGCACAGCACAGCCAACCAATGCAAAGCAATGCCACGCAACGCCAAGCAATGCAATTCTTGGGGTCCAGATTCATTTTATGCGGGTTGTTGCCGTGCGGTGGCGGCTTGGCTTGGTCATTGATCACGCGTTCCCAGACCCTGGCCTGGCCCTCATTGATCACACGTTCCCAGACCCTGGCCTGGCCGCCTGGCCCTCGCAGTCAGCCTCCCCCCTCCTCTCTCTGACTCGCTTCGCCCTCATCACATCCCCTCCTCTCGACTCTCCTCCTCCCCCCTCCCCATCCACTCTCCTCCTCCTCCTGTTCCCTCCCTCCACCGAGCTTCAGGATTATTCTGGATGCGCGTTGCACCCTTTTTTACATCAGGCGAGTTGAACGTTATATTACTTTTCGACTTCGCGCATTGCGAGGTTGAGCCAGCGATTGGCGCAGGCAAGTGCATTGCGCAGTCGAGTGTCCGACGTTGAGGCAGTGCACGTCGTCTATCATGTTTCGCTTGCGCCCTGAGCAGCCCGATCATCTTAGAAGCACAGTGCAGCACAAATAACCTGCAGACGTTGTTATCGCGAGAGATCACAGGATCCAGAAACAAACGCACATAAAACACCCAACTGTCGAGTCGCGTGCCGCACAATGTCTGGCATTGAACGTTGAGGCACTTTGAGTTGAGTCAGTGAAAGCCGCCAGTCCCAGACAATGGACAATGGACTGCTCTTTGGATTTTGCGATGCGTTGCAGTGCTCCTTGATGCCTGCTGCCTGACCCGGCGAGCTTGGCATGTAGACCAGAGGACCGCCAGGGCATCTGTGCAATGCAATGCAATTCTGGTATCAGTGCAAGTCAGCATGAACGCCCCAGCACTGTTTCGATTCTCGCAGTACATCGAAAGATGTATGAAACAAGGGAGTCCAAGGCCTGGAGTTTTTGGGGTCTGGAGTTCGGGCTTACTTCGTAGTCTCTAGGTTTTGGAGCCCAGAGTCTGGGCTCTTACCCCTTTTACCTTGGAGTCATTGGAGGCCTACTCGTATTTCGAGTTTGGTGCTTGGGTTCACGCCGAAATCACAGCTTTCATATGCGTCTGGGTCTGGGCCTGCCTACAATCAACGTTACTGCCGTTGCTTATGTAGCAGCTTGGCTTAGCTTAGCATCGATATCATGTTTGAATCAGCAGCCCCCTACTCGAGCAACTCAGAGTCCCCTGGGCCCACCCAAAAGCGAAGTATAACATATTCTACATGGTGCATGACTTGTTCAGGGCCCAGGGCCTAGGGCCCAGGGGTCCAGCTTGCCGCTTGCCGCGAGCTGTAGTTTGTTTGTGTGTTTTGCCTTGCAGTCGAAAGGACATCGCCCCTCTTGTATGTCAATGCCCCATCCAGCAGCCCAGCAGCCCTCCGGCAGCCCGTCAGTGGTCCAGTGTCCAGGTACTTCCGTTGCCATCCCCGAGGTCCAGGTAGTTTGCGTTACGCCGGTTTGTTGGCAACTGGTTGCGCGGAGCCAATCCCGCAATGGTGGTGGCGGTGACCGTGATGGTGCGGTGGTGGTGGTAGTCATAATGTGGTGGTGGTGATGGTGGTGGTGGGATTGGCTCCGCCCAACCTCCATACACTACGCCCTGGCTGATGTCCAACCTGCAGGCCCCGGCCGAGGCCGAGGCCGAGGCCGACGCCCAGGGGCTCGCTACTAGCAATGGTTGGGCTGGCGTTGAGATTGATGACCCAGACTCGGCGTCCGAAGCTCTTACGAACACCGGCGACCACGAGGAGACCAGCACGCCCCCTCCAGCCCTACGTCGCGGCGACAACGACGCCGCCAGCAGCCCAACTGAGACTCACAGACAGAATCTGGCGTCCTCTTCCATGGGAGCCACTGGGGTAAGTGGCGAGGACTTTGAGGACTGGCCAGATCTGCACGACTGGCCCAAGTACGTCCACCGCAGCACGCACGAGTTCTTCGTGCCCAGAGGATTCCAGGTAGCCCAAGTCATGCGTTTGTCAAGTCTCTTGTCTCTCGGTGACTCATGCCTGCCACCCAGCAGCCCCCTCTTGTTCCTGGGCCTTGGGCCTTGGGCCATGGGCCCAAAAGACTCGGCCCGATATCCTGGGGATCCCTTTGAGCCTTTGGGCCCCCAACCCCTGCCCATCCGCAGGAGAACGTGCACGCCCAGTTAAGATCATCTCCTTGTGCTGCGGCATGTGCTCAGAGGCCTACTGCTGCCAGGCCCTCGGTATAGATTACGAGATAGTTGTGGCCTGCGACCAGAAGTGGGATGTTTGGCAGCTTTTGAAGTCAGGGGAGTTCGTGGGCCGCCCTCAGCACTTCTATTCTGATGTGTCTTCATTGTTGCGTTTCATGGAGGGCCAGGGTCCTCGGCCACAGTGCTTGGCATGCTCAGAAAAGAGCATCGACTGTTCTTGGGAGCCCCCAAACCCTTACACACCAGACGACGACCTCATCGATGTGCTAGTCGCAGGTTTTCCATGCCAACCTTTCAGTGGCACCCGGAACGATCGATATGGCGAAGCAGACACAGTCAGGTGCCATCCCAAGTTCTACCTCGGACAAGCATGTTTGCGAGCTCTCAAGTGTCTCAGGCCACACGCGTACGTGTTCGAAAATGTTCTTGGCTTTCACTCCCGCGTGCCGGGCTGGAGCCATACACCTCTGGAGCACTTCCTGGGCATGCTCAAGCCGTTGCCCTATTGGACCAAGGCATACATTGAGCAGCTGGAGCCTTGGGTGACGGCCTCCAGATCCAGGACTCTCAGACTCTCAGCCTCAGCCCAGCCCACTTGCATATGGCATAGCCCGGGGACCAGGTTTTACGTGCTGCAGTTCGATGCAGTTCGTTGTGTCAACAATTAGCCAAGAATTTAGAAACATTCATCTATGGTGGTTGTGGGGTCACAGGCCAGTTTTGGCTAGTCGACCCCGCTTCCCAAACCAAACAGATTTGTTTTCTGCACGAGGTTCCCCAAGCCTTCGAAAGCAGCCCCTCTCATGATTGTTCAGAGTCTGGCATGGACGTTCTACTCCTCTCATGTTGTTGCTCAGCTGCTCAACTTGTTTGCAGTCCCCCCCTTCCCACACCGAGGATATTCATCAGCGGTCTGAGCAAGCAGGGCCACACAGAGGACGACATGACCATCTACTTGTCGCTCGTGATGGCCACCCGCGAGATGCGGCTGGGCAAGAGCGCGCTGCACTGGGAGAGCGCCATTATGAAGCCCGGCATCGACTTGACATTGAAGCTGATGGAGGTGTTGCCATTCCCGCTTCTTTTGCCACAGTCCTTGCCACGTTTGCTGTAGGTTTCTTGGAGACATCACACAGGGAGTTGGGTTCTGGAACAATTAATACACAGGTCAACACTAGCAGCTGTCAGCCTCAGAAACATTCAGTCGTCAAGTCTCTACAGCAGAGAAGCTGGTTTCCTTCTGGATGCTTTAGGACTTTAGGATATGAAACTCTCACATTGAAGTAACGATCCCAGGCTATGTTACTTTCATATTCAGTTGCTGAGGCTTATTAATAAGACCATGCGTTCAAATTTACTTAACATTTAGTTACTGAGATTCTGACATTTTCACGTTCAGATACTTTTGAAAACCAGTTTAACTTTTGATACCATGCCATACTTTGGGCTCGGGTGCCAGGCGGGCACCATGGGCCCATGGTGGAACCAGAGCCTCCAGGAGGGGCCGCGTTCAGGCATCATCTGTCAGCCTTTCAAACGTCGCTCGCAAGTTTGATCCCTCGAGCTAGGCGAACCCCGCAAATATGTCGCAATACAGCAGCCCCAGGCAGCAAACTCGTTGTTGAGGTTTCCTCTTTTGTTATCCCACCTTATCCCCGCGTATTCTTTCCACCCCCCAGCATCGCCCACCAGCCTGGGCTGCCACGGCGCAACGCCGAGGCATTTTGGGCATGTGCGCCAGGCCCCCCTTAGACCCTAAGGCCTCGAAGCACCGCGCACATGCCTCATTATTCCCTCCTCCTCCTCCTGGTCCTCCTCCTCCTCTTCCTCTTCCTCCTCCGCATCCCCCCTCCTCCTCGTATCCTCCATCTCCCTCCTCCTCCTCCTCCTCCTCCTGAACCCCCCCTGGGTCCCCAGGGATCACCGCCCAGCCCTCATGCCTCTTTTCCTCCAAGTCGTCTTCATCATTTTCGTAAGCCCTAGGTCTGTATTCGGGTTCCACGAAGCTGCTGGGGCTTGGGGTTTGCAACATTGGACACACGCACACGCACGCGCAAACGTACACACACCAACAACAACAACAACAATCCACACCACACCACACCACACCACACAACACACCACACACACACACCACCACCACCACCACCACAACCACCACCAGCATACCCCCACTTAAAGCCCGGGGGAACTTCGCACTACGCTAAAATCGCGACGCCAGCCATGCGTTCGCCCAGATACACTTCACATGCCATTGAGTTCGACACGCGCAAAGCAAAACCTTGTCATGTGCGCATGTACATTCACATGATCAACTGTATATACGTGTAAAGCTCAACATGTTTTCCAGCATTGGCTCCAAATAGTAAGACATACGTAGGCTTCGGCCGCAAGAGAGCAGCTGCCGTCGACGCCATGGCGGCAGCTTCCCTGAGCAAGCGCGCTCGTTTTCTCGCGGAGGCCGCCCCCGATCTCGCTGCGGTGGCGCAGGAAGCGGCCCAGGCAAGCGCGGCAGACCCAGTCCGCCCAGCTGCAACAGTCGTCGCCGCCGTGTCCAAGCGGGAGGCCGAGGTGCGAGAGCGCAATCTCGCAGGGGCGAAGGCCGCCGCCAAGGCCAGGAGTGTGCAGGAGAAGAAAGTCTTGCGCAGTGCCACGCCAGGACCTGTGGGCTGCGACGCCTACCTGGCCCCCGCGCGCCCCCCTGTCCTCATGCTGATTCGCAGGGCAGAGACGACAGCCCTTCACAAGGCGCAGCGTTTGCGCGTCCAGCTGGCTCACGACCCTGTCGACTTCGTGCGCCGCCTGGCCAGGCAGGACAGCCGCGCAGCGCAGAGGAAGGGGAACGTTGGCGTCCCCTTCCGACACGGAAGACATCGCCATCGCCGCCCAGATTGCAGCAGCGTTCACGGGGGCTTTCTACACGACGCCCACTGAGTTTTCAAAGCGGGACTCGCCAGAAGGCACCCAGTATTCTGAAAAGCTGCGGGGCTCTAAGAACAGCTACCACGCCGCTGCAACAGCGGCTCTCGCAGCAGACCTCCCTGCACTGCCCCACATTTTGCGAGCCCTTTTCCCAGGCGCCGAGTGGGTGCGTGATCTGTTACCTGAAACCCAAGAAGCCCCGCAAGTTCTTCAAGAGGCATGCCAAAGCCACGCCCCGACTGGTGCAGCGGTCTTGCGCGTTGTGCCGCTCAGGGGAAGAGGCGGAGGTCAAGAAGGCATGTAAGCAGATCTACAACAGTCCGAAGAACTGGGTTCTGCGCTTCGAAGGGTCAGTTTCAGCACGGTGCCCTGGCAGAAAGGCTGCAACAGCATAAGCGCCACCACGTGGGAGCGGGAGCCACGCTGCCTCGCAGTGTAGCGTGCGGGATGATGGTTCAGAAAAAAAGAACCATCACTTTCTTTGTTCGTTGCCCCCTCTCACGTACATGTGACAGCCATCCGCTGGAGAGCACGCCTGATCCCAATATCTTTGCAAGACAGGTCCGAATGCGGCAAGATGGAACATCTTGCCGCGCAGAGTTCGGCGACATCCCGCTGCGCGCGAGAAGCCCGTTGTCTTCGCTGCTCCATCCTTCCCCGTGCCCCCCGCGCCCCTCAGGGGCGCAGCTGCCGCGGGCGGCGCTGCCCGCCGCTGGGGGCCTCAAGGTCGCCAGTTGCCAGGGGCGGAGGCGGGGGGATGGGGGTTCAGAGCGTCGGGGGAGGGGGGGGATATGGAGGAGCGAGCAGGAGAAGGCAGGTGTGGGCATGGGGGTCGTCTTTCATTGCGCTTGCCCCAGCTTCGGGCGCGCCGCACAGTCCACGGTCTTCTCGCGTTTCTCACCCCGCGGCCCTCAACGAAACCGTGGGAGCGATCCCCGCCGACAGCTGCAACAGCGCAACCTCTGGAGCGATCTCCCCCTCTGGCCACAGTTGCAACAGCTGCAACAGCTCCCCGCCGACAGTGCAACAGCTTCAACAGCTCCCCGCCAACAGTGTCACCTTTTGAGCCGTCGTTCGTCGTCGTCGTCGTCGTCGTCGTCGTCGTTCGTCGCCTTTTTTCGTCGTCGTCGTCGTCGTCGTCGTCGGCAGCGTCGTCGTCGTCGTTCGTTGTCGTTTGTCGTCGTCGCTGTCGTTCGTCGTCGTCGTCGTCGTCGCCGTCGCCCCTCAGGCCCCGAGTTTCCACCTTCCACCCCCTAAGTGGCGGGGGGCGCAAGACAGCGAAACAGTTCACGAACGGGCCCCAGGGAATCGGTGTTCGCCAACGCTTTGGCGTTGCGGCCGCGGGCCGAGTTTCCGCCCCCCAGAGTGGCAGGGGGCGCGAGAGAGCGCAAACTCATGCTTAAGCGCGTGCGCCCAGGACGCGCCAGCCCCGTGAAATCGAGCCCCAGCAGCCAGCGCCGCCCGCGGCCGCATGCCCCCTCATCGATGTTTCGAAGCCATCGGATTTCTTCAGAAACCGCCCCAGGGCGCCTGGCTTCGCTAGGGGGGCGCGCAGCGGCGCGCAAGCAGCTTGGTCCTATTAAGCCTTGCTATGATTTTCCTTCACCTGGTACACGCCTATAGGGCCTATCCATGTACGTCTACTCATACTCCAGTACTGCTCTACGACTACTGTCCCTTGCTCCTACTCTACTACTACTTTCGCTATTTCCATTACTGTAAATATTCACACTACTACTCTACGATTACGTTACACTATAGTAATACTGGTACTCTACTACTGTTGTACCCTGCCCTAATTTCACTGCTCTGCTGCTATTACTGCGCTGCTCCTACCACTACGTTGCTACTATATCACATATTTCTCTACTGCTGTTCTACGACTTGTCTATTACCGTCCCACTGCATGTCTACTATCACCGATACTCTACTACTGGCCTACCACTGCCCCCCCCCCCCCCCCCCCCCCCCCACCCCGCTTACCACTGCTCCTCATGCTCTATTCGCGCTCCCGTTCTATTCCGACTTGCCTCATGCCCTGCTCACGCTCGACAACGACGCTACTCCCCCATGCAACTACTCTTCTCCTGCTCAGCATGGCTCTGGTATGCCAACTCTATTCCAACTGCAACTGGTCCACTCCGTCTCCTACTGCATATGCTAGTGATACTCGACAAGCACTGCACGACCCATGCTCTGCATTATTCTAATCCATAGCCCCCCCATACTCAACCCCCGATGAAACTCTTACTCTATTACTTATGCTGTCGACGTCAAACGCCATTACTACTCTGTTGTATTTTTATGTTGTTATTCTGATGTTGTGCCTTTCTTGGCCAATTTCCATTCGTGCAATGGGGTCCAGTGTTGAAGTTATATGTAAAAGTCTTTTGTAGCGGGGCAGGGTGCGCTAATGTGGCCCAGCGTTGCAATCTTCCGTTCCTCACGTCCGAACGCGGTTTGCGCCCGTTTTCTTCTTTCCATCCATTGCTTCGCTTGCGTGCCCTTCTTCTTCTAAGTTGATCTTCTCTATTCGCTGCCGCGGGTCACCTTTTCTCACGCGTGTTTCTCTGCCGTCCTCCTCGGGCTTTAACGTGCGTGCGTTTCGCGCGGGGCCCAGCATTGTTTCCCTTGATTTGTTCCGAGGCATTCACACCCCCAACTGATTTGTTTCCAGAGATTTCTCGCCCAGCTTTTGTTTGTTTCCCAGGCCGGTTTTTTTTCCCAGGATTTTTTTAAGGATAACTGCGTTGGTTCAGGTTTTTCCCAGCTTGTTTCCCAGCTATTCCAACAACGACCAAAAATGCAATACATCGTCCCCCCGTACGAGACATCCCTGCATAAAAGCTGTTTGAAGACCTGAAATTAGACCTGCGATAAAGGTGAAATAAGACCTGATAGCTGAAATTAGACCTGCGAGAACAGCTGCGAGCTGAAATCTGACCTGCGAAAGAGGTGAATTTAAATTTGAAAGCTGAAAATGGACCTGCGAAAAAGGTGATTTCATTTCTGAAAGCTGAAATCAGAAAATTGCTGTTGG
>CAUYUJ010017842.1:43756-163756 GCA_963575745.1 Prorocentrum cordatum
TCCTGTGTTTCCTGTCTTGGTGGTGATTATTATTACTGTTAGGTGTATATATATATATGTATATATATATATATATATACACACACGCACGCCCTCCCCCCCGCCCCCGCCACGCGCGCGCGCGGCCAACAGCTGGCAGGCACATGCAGCGGGCGTGCGCGCGCAGGGTCCTCGGGCCCGCGGCCCTGGGCAGCAATTTGGGCGAGCGCCCGAGCGCCAGGCGCCCCCACCTTGCGAGCTGGGGTTCAAGGGGGGGGGCCGCTGCTGCAATGGGTCATGGTCCAGGGGCGCTGGTCAGGGCCTAAGGCCTAGGCCTGGGCCCTGGGCCTAGGCGCCAGGCCATAAGCAGATGCGTGCGCAATCAGCCAGTGGGACTAACGCCTGAGGCCAGCTGCGGCCCAGGGCCAGCCACGGCCTAATAAGGCTGATGGGGAAGGGGGATGGGGGACGGGGAGGGAGGGGGGGGGGTCACCAGGGCTTCCCCCTTCGCGCATTGCTGCGCAAAAGGGCGCAAAGGCGTAGGGCGCAGGGCAGGTTGCCCAAGGCTCAACAGCACAGGGCTGCGATTGCCCAGCGCCGAGGGCAGCGACTGGGGCCCTGACCAGCTGAAGACGCGGGGCGCAGTAGAAGCGGGCGCAGGGCAGCCTGGGCCCCAGGCCCACCTTGCACAACACTCTGGGCTGCGGGGAAAGAAGGGGGGAGGGGGGAGAAGGGGGGGGGGGGGGCGCAGGGGGATGGGGGATTGGGGGGGCTGGGGCCAAGGAGGGATGAGGGGGTGGTGTGGGGTGGGTGGTGGTGGTTGGTGGTGTGGTGGTGGTGGTGGTGGTGGTGGTGGTGGGGGGGGGCGGGGTGGGGCGGGCTGGGGGTGGGGTGGGGCGTGTGTGCGTGGTGGTGGTGGTGGTGGTGTGGGGTGGGGTGGGGTGGGGTGGGGTGGGGTGGGGTGGGGTGGGGTGCGTGTGCGTGTGCGTGTGCGTGTGCGTGTGCGTGTGCGTGTGCGTGTGCGTGTGCGTGTGCGTGTGCGTGTGCGTGTGCGTGTGCGTGTGCGTGTGCGTGTGCGTGTGCGTGTGCGTGTGTGTGTGTGTGTGTGTGTGTGTGTGTGTGTGTGTGTGTGTGTGTGTGTGTGTGTGTGTGTGTGTGGTGTGTGTGTGTTGTCTGTGTCTGTGTCTGTGTCTGTGTCTGTGTCTGTGTCTGTGTCTGTGTCTGTGTCTGTGTGTGTGCGTGTGTGTGTGTGTGTGTGTGTGCGTGTGTGCGTCCATTTCCCCCTTCCCCCTGGCCTAGTAGATGGAGGCACGCCAGAGCCCAGATGGGGAGAGCGGAGAGCGCAGGGCTGGGCCGGAGGGTTGGGTGGTGAGTGGGCCGAGTGACAGAGTAACTCGGGGGGCGTCTGGCAGGAGTGCCGCGGGCCTGGTCTGAGTCTGATCACGGAGAACATAATGTAGAGGGTGGAATTGCGCGCCACATCAACATAGCAGGCATCGCCTTATTAGACGCTGTCCTGGTAATGAAGGCTATAGATGGGTAATAGCTGCGCCAACCCTTTCATTTCGGTCAGCAACACATCCAGTGGTTCCTTTAAGTGAAATGCGCAAGTGAGTCACTGCCCCCAAGTGTTCGTTTTGTGTTGCCCTTGTTATGAGTTATGTGATTTGGGGCTGTGGCATTTCCGTGCTGTGTGCGCAATCGCCCTCCCTGCGTTTTACAATTTGCTACGCAGCGCCACCTGGCAAGGCCTTGGTAACGCGCAGGCCGCACAGGCGTAGGTTACTCCTTAAAGCACCGATGCCCCTTTTGGCAGCCCGCATCCAACCCAATGTTTTTGGAAGTCAGCGCCCAAGTAGTAGGCTTGCCTAAGGTGTCCCACTTGTTTTTTGAAAAAGAGCAATGGCAACATTGCCTGCTATATTCAGCGTGGCCCCGCCTTCCCCAGGGGTACTCAATTACGCCTTCCTTGGATTTCCTCGCCCCCCCCCCCCCAGTTCCTCCAATGCGGCCTTCCTTTGGTTCCTCGGGCCTCGGAGGTCCCCCATGGTCCCCTGGGTTCCCTCGGGGCTCTCCCAAAGGCAATGGCAAGCAATGCCAAACGATGGCAAGCAAGCAAACGAATGCCAAGCAACGCCAAGCAATGTCAAGCAATGCAGAAGCAATGCAACGCAATACCAGGCAATGCAAAACAGCCAAAACAACGCCAAGCAACGCCAAGCAATGCAATCCCTAATTGCGGTTGCGTCGGGCCCCGACGTGTTCATTGATACTGAATGTGGCCATCGCAGCCACCCGCTCCCCCCCCCCCCCCAACCTTTACACATTTTCGCCCCTCCCTCCCCCAGGGCCTCAGGGCCCCATCCCCTCCCTTCCAGTCCCCCCCCCCTTCCCCCCCCCCCATCCGCCCCCTTCCCCTCCCCTCCCCTCCCCCTTTGTCTCCCCTCTCCTTCTGTCCCCTTCCCTCCCCTCTCCTCTCCTCCCCTTCCTCCCTTCCACCCTTTCCCCTCGTCCCCGTTTCCCCCCATCCCCTCCCATCCCTCCGTCCCCCTCCCCTCCCCCTCCCGTTCCTTCTCCCCCCCCCTCTCCCCTCCCTATTTCCCCCCCCCCCCCCTCCCCCATTCGCCCCATTCCCCCCCCCCCTCGCCGGCAGCCCCCAAGCCCCCAAGGCAGCCCATGCACCAACGTCACAAAGGAGGAGCGGGCCCAGCCTCGCCGCGTGGCAGCGGGACGAGGTGACGGCGCTCAAGAAGCTGGGCTTGCAGAGCAACAACAGGCCATGGACCGGACAGCGCGGGGTGTGCCTCCGTGGGATGCAAGGCACTCTCCGCGAGAAGAGTGTACTTGACCTTGCGTATTATTTTGCTTCTCAGAAGAAAGGTGTGGCCATCGACGACCCTGCTCTGAAAGAAGGTTTGCTAGTTGATGTATCGCAGAGCATTTTCCGTTGCAATCTATCGTTTGGCAAACCCAGTGCCCACATAACAAACACTAAGCGTTATTCTTGACGCTTCGCGTAACCCCACCACGCACCAGCCCATCCAGCAATGATGCCCTGACGAGTTGCACCCATCACGGGAGTGGGGCATCATGCAAAGGAACGAAGGGCTGGGGAAGCCATCACGGCCCGAGGGAGGCAAGATTGAGGAGGAGGAGGAGGAGGAGTCGGGGGGGGAGGAGGAAGAGTCGGAGGTGGCGGAGAAGAATGAGGATGAGGAGGAGGAGGAGGAGGAGGATTAGGAGGAGGAGGAGGAGGAGGAGGAGGAGGAGGAGGAGGGGGAAGAGAACGTGGAGGAACGCGAAGAGGATGAGGAGGAGGAGGAAGGGGAGGGGGAGGGGGGAGGAGGGAGGAGGGAGGAGGAGGAATAGGCGGGCGAGGAGGAGGAGGAGGAGAGGGAGCAGAAGGGTCAGAGGATGCCACTCGGAATCCATTCGGATGTCTCTTGGGAGTTTCTTGGAGGCCTCTAGGAATGTCTTGGGGGCTTCTTGGCGGGCTCCAGGACCTCTTGGACTCTTGGAGCGTCTTGCGTATCTCAGGGGGCCTCTTGATCTTGGCGCCTCTGGGGGTGGGTCGGGGTGGGGTGGAGTGGGTGGGTGGGGGGGGTGGGGAGGGGGTGGGGGTGGGGGCTCTTGTTGGGGCCTCCTGGGCGCCTCGCCCTCTTGGGGCGCTCTTGGAAGCGTCGGGGGCGCGTTTGGAGCCATCTTGGGTGACATCGATCAAAGAAGGGAGGAGCTTGCATTAGCTGCTTCGCCCCTCCGGAGCCCCAAAGAGCGCCCCTTGGGGCGCTCTTGGGGGCGCTGTCAGAGCGCTCTTGGGCGCACTTGGGGCCCGGGGCAGTCTTGGGGCTCTCTTGAGCTTCTATTGGGCTATCTTGGAGCCTCCTGAGGCCACGGAAGGCCATCAAAAGCGAAAAGGCGATATGGCAAAATTCACTGATTTCCTTGAAGTGTTTGAACGTGATTGGCCTCTTGGCGGCCTCCTGGGGAGGTTCCGTGGCCACTTGGGCCCGTCTTGGAGCGGTCTTGGGGCCTCTTGGAATATCTTGGGAGCCATCTTGAGTTATTGAGGCATCTTGGGTTATCTTGGGATCTTGGGCCATCTTGGAGGTCGTCTTGGGCTCTCTGAGGCCCTCTTGGAGTCTTGGAGTCTCGGAGCCATCTTGGGCCATTTTTGACGCTCCCATGGGTCGCGGCACACCCCGTCCAGGTCCAGGGCCTGAGGGGGAGGGTAAACGCAACCCCGAAGGGCAAGAGGGAGGGGTGGAAGAAGAAACGCTCTAAGCCACCTACGCCGTGAGGGCTGGTGGGATTCTTATAAGCATGATCGCATTTTGCTTGCCGGTGATGCGCTGGGCATCATGGGCTATCCACCTGGAGCCCTCGATATGCTTGGGTCAGAGTCTGCTCGCCGTGACATTGTGGGAGAGAGCGTGGCGGCCCAATGCATGGGGATTGCCATGAACTGTTTGGTAGGATTGTTGAACGCACAAGGTTTGTACTCTAGGAGCTACGCTAGCTTTGTCAGGGATACGGAGCAGGCGCGGGCGCGCATGCTTGGCCAGGGCGCATCTGTGCAGTTGGGCCGTCAGCCAATCCCAGTCCCAGCGCAGGCCGAGGCCGAGCGCCATGCCCCCCCTCACAAAAGGCAGAGGGGGGAATCGTGACGTGCTCTTGCGGCGGCGGCCAGGCAACCCGAGCTCCCCAGTGCAGGTCGCATTTTGCACTTGCAATAGAAGTTGCACGCTTGCCCCTTGCGTTTTCGAGTATGGCCAAGGACAGGCTTGCTTCAATACATCTGGATATGACAGTGTTGAAACACAGAAAATGTGGCACTAGCAGACCCATGACCCAGGGATCTAGGGCCGTGAGTGAGTTATCTTATGTTTCAGCAACTATCTACCTACTAGGCTCTTTATGTCCTGGCGTCTAGACGTCCAGAGTCGATAGTATAGCTTGGATCTCGACTATCACTCAGTGTTGTATCGGCAATGTGCAAAGCGTTTATCATTGAGTCTGGCGCGTGCACCCCATCCAGAGGAGAGTTGATATGTTTTGGATGTTATTCCTTGTTTCTGGAATCGTAAACGCTCGACTCTGCGCCCAGGTCCTGAGACCTGAGAGGAGGAGGAGAAGGAGTAGGAGGGGGAGGACCAGGAGGGAGGAGGAGGAGGAGGAGGAGGAGGAGGAGGAGGAGGAGGGAGGAGGACGAGGACAATCCACAGCCCTTTACCAGCCAGAGTGAACAAGTTTCGGGTCTCATCTCTGAGACTTACTGCTTCTACAAGCAAGCTTTCACTTGCGGTCTGATGGAAGCCCCAGCAAGTGGACCTGAACAGGTGGCCAAGCGTCGCAGGGTCCAGGACGATGCGGCTGCCCCGGGGTCTCCAGCAGCCAGCGGTTGTGTGGGTTTAACCGAAAGAATTGGCCTTTGCATCGTCAGGTCGTCAGGCCACCAGTCACCAGCCCCGGTGCCCAGGAGGTCCTAGGTCCTAGGTCTTAACGTCTAAGGCGTAGGCCCAAGGCTTGAAGGCTAGGCCTTAGGCATTAAAGGCATTGGGCCTTATTAGGCCCGAGGGGTTCGAAAGCCCAGTGGCGCAGGCCACATTCAACATGGGCTTGTCATGATATGTTGTTGCTTTTCTACATCGTTCTATTTCTCATTCCAACCTCACATCACTTACGAAAACACCTAAAGACTTGGATACCTAAGCCTTAGACTTGGGCCCCTTAGGCATAGGCACCATGACGTCAAATAGTCATTGCTCGCACACGTACGCTAACATGTGCACAGCTGTTCTTGCTGGGTTATTTGTCTTCTGAGGTTACGGTGGCGCTGATGCCGAGGACGATGGCATCGCCAGCCGCATTCGGGAGTGCGGGACATGCGGCCAGACATCTGACAAGGTGGAGTGGAACAGCTACATCAACAAGGGCGGCAGGAAGCAGGCAGTTGGTGAATGGTGCAAAGCATGCCCCGTCGGCGCCAAGGTAGGGCAGTATTGCATGCACGGCCACGAGATCCAGCAGAAAGCCCAGAAGGACCAGACGTTCGGCCAGGAGGTACGCGCAGCCGGGGCCAAGGCGTTGGCCCTCAAAATCCCCGTCACCGAGGCTTGGCCAGTGCAGGACGCGACAGAGGAGGAGGGGGTGAAAGTGGAGCTCAAGGAGTTCGGCAAATTGCTCGAAACCGACGAGGCGTTCATTTCGGAGTGCGGGTTCTCCCCCAAGGACAAGCAGCTGTCCATGACGACTCTCCCCGGCTACTTCGGCCAAAAGACGGGGTACCTCGTCGAGGACAAGACCAAGCCAGCACAAGTCGTGATGACTTCCAGCCTGGGCGTCCAGCTGAGGTCCTGGGCAGCCATTCCAGGCCGCCAAGTCCGCAAGGACCAAGGCCGCGACGTGTTCGAGGACCGCGCCTGCGGCACCCGCCCCTTCTTCACGGACCACGCGGTGACCGCTTACAGCCAGCACGACTTATCCGAATACGAGGCCCAGATCAAGCGCGAGCAGGACGACGCTGCCACAGCTGCGTTGCGACGATTGGATCCACAGGCAGCCCTTGAGGTCATTCTTCTCGTCCAATGCCAAATTTACAATGCCAATGTGTGTTCAAGTTGTATGTGTGAGGTAGCTTACAAACAAATGCGTCCGGAGTCCTGGTTTGGGGAATGTGGGCCTTTGTTTCGTGAGATTCTGTGCCCACTACCTGCTGTATGTTTGTTCAATGCGTCTGACGGGTTTGTTCGTCGCCCCTCCTGGGCTCCCAGCATCAAATCGATGGGGTTCGGGGTGCATCAGATCAACTCGGTCAGAGCTTATTATTCCATATTATTGAGGCTTCGCGTAAGCGTAACCCCACCAGCCCATCCAGCAACGATGCCCAGACGAATTGCGCTGATCAGGGAAGTCGGGCAACATGCAGAGGAACGAACGGCCAGGGCACGCCCCGAGGGACGGAGGATGGAGGACGAGTCGGACGAGGAGTCGGAGGTGGAGAAGAAGGAGGAGGACGACGAGAACGAGGAGGAGGGGGAAGAGCGAAGAGGAAGGGAGAGGAGGAGGTGGAAGAGGAAGTGCATGAACACGAGGAGGGAGGAGGAGGAATAGGCGGAGGAGGATGAGGAACACGAGGAGGAGGATGGTGAGCAGCGGCCGCTCAGTTGGATTTCAGAGTCGCTTTGGATGTCTCTTGGGAGCTTCTTGGAGGCCTGTTGGAGCGTCTTGGGGGCGTCTTGGCGGTCCCGCGGGCCTCTTGGAACGTCTTGGGTGCCTCGGGCCTCGGGGAGCCTCTTGGGGCCTGGGGGTCTCTTGGGAGCCTCTTGGAGGCCTCTTGGGCTCTCTTGGGGCGCTCTTGGGAGCCTTGGGGGCGCTGTCATCTTGGAGGAGATCGATCCAGAAGGGTGGGGGTGTTCAATAAGCGTTGCCCCACTCGAGTGCCTAAAATCGTCTCTTGGCTTTTGGAGCGCTCGTGGAGCGCTGGGCTCTTGGGGCCGTCTTGGGGCATCTTGGTGGGCCTCTCTTTGGGCTCTTTGGGGCAATATTGGAGCCATCTTGAGGCCTCGGAAGGCCATCCGAAGCGAAAAGGCGCGAAGGCACACTTCACTGCTTTTCATTTGGTGCTTGAATGATTCTGGCATCTTGGGGGCCTCCGCCGTGGGAAACTCCGTGGCCACTTGGAGCCATCTAGGATCCGTCTTGGGGCCTCTTGGAGCATCTGGGAAACCATCTTGGGATCTTGAGACATCTTGGGCTATCTTGAGCCATCTTGGAGGTCATCTTGGGGGCTCTGAGGCCATCTTGGAGTCTTGGAGCCATCTGGGGCCATCTTGGACGCTCCAAACTACCAGCGAACCCCCCGTCCATGTCCAGGGAAGGGGGAAAGGGGAGGGGTAAACCCGACGGGGGAGAGGGGGCGAGGGAAGAGGACACGCTCTAAACCACCTACGCCCAGAGGGCTGGTGGGACTCTTATCTCCAGGCAGTCTTAGGCTTCTGAGTCCAGTCTCAGAGGAGGAGGCAGAGGAGGAGGAGGAGGAGGAGGAGCGGGAGCAGGAGGAGAACGAGGAATAGGAGGACGACGACGACGACGACAAGGACGAGGAGGGCTTGAGGGGAGGGAGGAGGGCTTCAATACATGTTGACTTGATGCCCGGGAGGTCGAGGACGATCACGACGACCTGGTGGAGGTCCTGGACACAGGCGTGGACATGAGCGAACCAGCGCCAGCAGCTGGCAGGGGGCGCGGGGGCGGACGGCGCGGTGGAAGGACCCGCGGTGGCCGCAGCCGCGGCGCCCCCAACAGCAGCAAGAGCAGTGCCGTGGGACGCCAGACGCAGCAGCAGCAGGCCCCGCTCCGGACGCCAACAAAGTCCCTTGCGCAGCAGCTGGACTCGGGCAGCCCCACAGTGCCACCGTCCGACGCAGGGGCCGCGTCCGTTGTCTCCTCCTTGGAGAAGATGCAGAGCGCCGGCTCCGCCGACAAAGTCAGGAAGTACGTCGGTATCCTCAGCGACGCCCAAGGCATCATGGAGGGCAAGTCGGGGGGGATCACGACCAAAAGCGCGTTGTTCAACGCGAACAAGGTCCTGAAAGGTGCCACGCTCGACAGGGAATGGGGGGGCGGAGGGCCCGGGGATGGGAATGGGGGGGAGGGGAGGGGAGGAGAGGGGAGGGGGATGGACGGGGGAGTGGAGAGGAGGGGAGGGGAGGGGAAGGGAAAGGGGAGGAGAGGGAGTGGAGGGGAGCGGAGCGGAGAGGAGGGGCGGGGGGCCTGGGGGAGGGGTGGGAGGGGGGGGGAGGGGATGGGGGGGGGAGGGGGGGATGCCCAATGCATCATCCCCGTAAGGCCCTCGACTGAATAGATTCCCACTGGAATTGAACTGCTGTCGAGCCCGGGGGGGCGAGGGGCGACAGGGCCTATTTCCATTGGGGGGCCATTGGGCCCATGTGGGCCCATGCCGTGCCCGGGGTTCCAAACCGAGATCGCCCAAGATACTTTACTTTTCAGTGGGGCGGCCTACGTAGTCCCCCCTCCCCTCGCCCGGCCCAGGCCGCCAGGGCCGGGGTCCAGGACCTGGGCCGCCCGGCCCTCCGCCCTCCCTCCCCCTCCCCCGCTGCCAGGGCCCTCCCCTCCCCTGCCTTGCCCTGTTCTTTCCTGCGCTGGCCCTGGCCCTTCACTCCCTTCCCCTTCCCCTCCTCTCCCCTCCCCCCCCGCCTCCCCCCCCCCCCGTCTATCCAGTCTATCCCCTCCCCTCCTCTCCCCATCCCCTCCACTCCCCTCCCCATCCACCCTCCCCTCCTCCCCCTCCTTCCACGCTCTTCCCCTTCCCCTCCCTTCCCTTCTCTTTCCCCGTGCGTTTCCCCTCGCGATTCCCCCCCCACATTTCCCTCCCCGTTTCCCGTTTCCTATTTTCCATGTTCTTTTTCCCTTTCCCCTCCCCTCCCGTTCCTCTCCCACCCCCCCCCATTCCTCCCCTCCGCCCTCCTCCTCTCCCTTTCTCTTCGCTTTGCATCGCGGCTCCTAGGTTTGAAGGACAAGAACGGTGTCATCACCAACCCCGCCGCGTACCAGGAGCTGAGGAACGTCATCTATAAGGCCAGCAACGCCTACGAGGTCAGCGTGGACCGTTCGTTGATCATCCCCCTGATGGACCTGAAGGAGTCCATGTTGGCCCTCAGGAAGTTGAACGTGCAGATTCCACTGGCTGCGCTGGAGCAGATCTTCACGCGCAGGATCGCAGACGCCCGCGCGGAATCCAACTTCCAGCTGCTCGCCTACCTGCTCGACGCGAAGGACGCATCTATTCAGCCAGATTCGCAGGGTCAGAGGGTCAGAGAGGGGGCCAGGGCGTCGATGAGGGGGAAAGCCAGAGAGAGGCAGAGATGGGGGGGTGGCGCAACAAACAGCGACCATGAGGGCGGGGGGAACTCGACCGCACATTTCAATGCTGGGTTTTGTGTGCTGGTGGACAACACATATATGCACAAGCGAATGTATTAATACGTAAGGGTCCCAGGGTCTTCTGGCGATTACAATTGACATTCGTACCCCGCCCGCCATGCCACTATATCGGAGTACCCTTTTGGTGAGAATATGATAATGCCAGGCGGCGCTTTAAATCATAGTTGGGGCAACATAAGAATGCGATACTATACAACAAACGTTGGCGGTGTTTGCAAAATGGGCCCAAGCTTTCATTTCTGTCACTGTGTAACAGCGACGTCAGGACCCGAGCCCAGGGTTCCAGATGGCGACTTGCGAGCGCCAGTGTTTGGGAACTTTGTGACATACCATCTATTTTACCTTGGAGCGGGAGGCGCCAAACATGTGTTGTATAATGCGAAACCAACCAAGAAATGAAAACGTTTTAATTTTTCCTCAGTCGTCATTTTTGTTTATGGGGTCATCGTTACTAATTGTACTTTAAAGAATTTGAATTGTGAGGCGCGGCATAGCGCGGTGGCCGCAGTGCGTGAATAAATGTATGCATCATTGTTTCCACAACGTGACTTTGCGCATGGTTCCCCAACCAGTGTTTGCAGTAAGGGCCTAAAGGGTCCTAATTGTTCTCGAAAAGACTAACTGGACGGGGGTGCCAGGGTTGCCGCCCCAGGGTCCCAGGGGCCACGGTGTCGCTGACTGCCGGACGTTGCCGCCTTGTTGCAACTGCTTGGCGTTGCCCATCCCCCGCCCCTCCCCCCCCCCCCTCCACCACCACCGCCACGCGCGCCACGCGCACACACCCACCCACCCACCCGCCCGCCCCACCCACCCACCCACCCACCCACCCACCCACCCACCCATACACACACACACGCACACACACACACACACACTCTCTCTCTCTCTCTCTCTCTCACACACACACACGCGCGCGCGCGCACACACCCTTCCATTGGTCTCGCCGCCACACGCGCACACACACACGCACGCACAATAAGGGGGTTCCCCCTGTATTGATATCCGTTCTGGTCAATATTCAAAAAGCGTTCGCCGCCGCACCGTCGGCTTTGCTTGGCTGGCGCAGCGTATCCATGTATCTACATCTATCCCCCCAGGCGCCGTCGCACCGATACGTCTGCGCATCTTCTGTCCGTCTATCTGCCCATCGCCCGGGCGCCGTCGCACCCTCGGCGCGGCTTGACTGGCGGGGGGCGTCTATCCATTGGTGGCGGCCCATTTCTTCCAGTTACCCAAACGGAGGGGAATGGAAATGCCGCTAAGACCTGCCAAGGTTTCATGGCCGCCTCTTGGGCCTCGAGAATGAATATTTACATTGGGGTTTGATCATTGAGTTTTCAACTTAACATGGCCTCAGATTGTCTAAAATAATCTAAAACCAATACAGGATGCATCGCGCGCGCGCGCGGGTGACCCAGCACCGCGCGGGTCACCAGCGCGCCCGCGCTTGCCTCGCATATTGTATTGTGTTTTCTATAATTGACGTTGGCATGGCCGCCTCTTGGGCCCAGAGAATGAATATTTACATTGGGTTTTGATCATTGAGTTTTCAACTTAACATGGCCTCCGATTGTATAAAACCAATACAGGAGGCATCGCGCGCGCGCGCGGGTGACCCGGCACCGCGCGGGTCACCAGCGCGCCCGCGCGCCTCGCATATTGTATTGTGTTTTCTATATTTGACGTTGGCATGGCCGCCTCTTGGGCCCAGAGAATGAATATTTACATTGGGTTTTGATCATTGAGTTTTCAACTTAACATGGCCTCCGATTGTGCAAAACCAGCACAGGAGGCATCGCGCGCGCGCGCGGGTGACCCGGCACCGCGCGGGTCACCAGCGCGCCCGCGCGTTTCGCATATTGTATTGGTTTGTATATTTCCCACATTTATATGGCCGCCTCTTGGGCCCAGAAAATGAATTTTTACATTGGGTTTGGACAATTGAGTTTTCACCTTAACATGGCCTCCGATTGTATAAAACCAATACAGGATGCATCGCGCGCGCGCGCGGATGACCCGGCCCCGCGCGGGTCACCAGCGCGCCCGCGCTCGCCTCGCCCATTGTATTGTGTTTTCTATATTTGACGTTGGCATGGCCGCCTCTTGGGCCCAGAGAATGAATATTTACATTGGGTTTTGATCATTGAGTTTTCATATTAACATGGCCTCCGATTGTATAAAACCAATACAGGAGGCATCGCGCACGCGCGCGGGTGACCCGGCACCGCGCGGGTCACCAGCGCGCCCGCGCGCCTCGCATATTGTATTGTGTTTTCTATATTTGACGTTGGCATGGCCGCCTCTTGGGCCCAGAGAATGAATATTTACATTGGGTTTTGATCATTGAGTTTTCAACTTAACATGGCCTCCGATTGTATAAAACCAATACAGGGGGCATCGCGCGCGCGCGCGGGTGACCCGGCACCGCGCGGGCCACCAGCGCGCCCGCGCGCTTCGCATATTGCATTGGTTTGTATATTTTCCACATTTATATGGCCGCCTCTTGGGCCCAGAGAATGAATTTTTACATTGGGTTTTCGACGATTGAGTTTTCACCTTAACATGGCCTCCGATGGAGTAAAACCAATACAGGATGCATCGCGCGCGCGGGTGACCCAGCACCGCGCGGGTCACCAGCGCGCGCGCGCCTCGCATATTGTATTGGTTGTATATATTGCACGCTTATGTGGCAGCCTCTTGGGCCAAGATAGTGAACATTTACATTGGGTTTTGACCATTGAGTTTTGAACTTAACATGGCCTCCGATGGTATAAAAACAATTACACGATGCATCGGGAGCCCCGTGACCACGTGGAGCCGTCTTGGGGCGGTCTTGGAGCGTCTTGTACGCATGTTGGGAGCTATATTGAGTCATCGAGGGCTATCTTGAGCGATCTTGGGGGTCACCTTGAGCTCTCTTGGGCCCTCTTGGCGCCATCTTAGGCCATCTTCGGTGACCCAACGACCCGCGAAACGCCCTTTCCAGGCCCAGGGGGAGGGGGTAGGGGGAGGGGTAAACCCCTCCCCCAAGGGGAAGAAGGGGGTTGAGGACAGAGAGGGCTCTTTAAACCACTACGCCCAAAGGGCTGGTGGGATTTATATATTGTGTTTTGGCCATTGCGTGCGCTGCAGAGATGTGTGGGCATGGTGAAGGCCACGTTGGCTTTTCTCGGGCCGACGTCTCCATGTTGCGACGACGTCTCAGGCGAAACGGCCCCAAGCGGCCCTGCAAAGACACCAAGGGTGAAGCAGAATGGCTTCCCCATCCTTCCCACAGTCTATCTTAGGAGTTCTCCAGAAACAAACGAACTGTCTATCTGTCGCGGCCTCGCCAGTCGCTGTCGCACCGTCGGCGAACGTGCTTGGTTACGTACTGTGCATCTGTCTGGCCACCCGCCGTCGCCGTCGCACCGAAAAAATTGCGCGCCACACATGGACAGGGTTGAACTTCACTGTCCACGGCGCGCCCATCGCACATCGCACAACTTTTTACAATAATTTCTCAATAGTTCCGTGCGGCGGACAGATCGTTTTTGCGCATCTGTCCCCGACGGACCCGTCGCCGCCGCATCGGGGTGATCATCGTTGGGGGAACCCCCTCATCACACACACACACGCACACACACCGCCCCACCCCACCCCACCCCCCCACCCCCCATCCCACCACCACCACCGCCACCACCACCACCAACCAACAACACAACAACAGCAACAACAACACCACCACCAACAGCACACACACACACAACCCACCCTCCCCCCCCCCTTCAGCCCTCCCTCCCCTGCCCTACCCTCCCCCCCCCCCCCCCCTCTCCCCATCCCCTCACCGCCCTCCCTCCGCCCACCCATCCCCCCTCCCCTTCCCCCCCCTTCCCCCCCCCCCCCCCCCCTCCCCATCCCATCGCCCCCCTCCCCTCTCCCCTCACCGTCCCCAATCTCACTCCCTCACCGCGCCCCCCCCCCCCTCCTCTCCCCTTCCCCACCCCCATCCCAGTCCAGTCCCCATCCCGATGCTCTGCTAGGGTCTACTTAATACAGGGTGGTCGAGTAATCCGACCAGGGTTCTTCCGAATTGGCTTCCAAGATATTCTGGAGAACCTTGTTCAAATTATATCACAACCCTCCAACCCGCCGCCCCCCCTCCGCGGGCGCCCAGAAGAATAATACCTTCAAACTGTGGGTCACCCCTATCCCAAATAGCAGACGTACCCCCATGCATCGACCCAGGCCCCCAGGGGCCCCAGGACCCCCCCCCCCCCCCCGACCACCACTCCCCCTTATCACTGCTCACTTTGCCCCCAGCCTTCGAGATTGCCTCAGGCAGCCCAGCAGAGCACAATTGATTCCTATAAAGCCCAGCAGAGACCTGGGCTGTGGCCAGACTGCGACAGCGGCAACGCACATTGCACATTGCTGTATGCGCCTGTGCGTTACGCGCTACACAGGGGATGCGTCACTCATGTCGAAGGCCCAGAATGCAAGTGACACAATTGGTTGTCCTAAACCAGTTACGAATTTTCAGGAGGCCCGCCCGCTGGTGTGCCTGTGTGTGTTGTTGTTGTTGGTGGTGGTGTTGGTGTTGTTGTTGTTGTTGTTGTTGGTAGTGGTGGTGGTGTGTGTGTACGAATTCTCTTCAACCATTATCTCCATCATTTGCCTGTGCCCACAGCCTCTACCATTGGCCCTGTTTATTTAGCATTTACCAAGTATTTTGCCGAATCTGTTCGTTGTCGACACGGAGACGAGGGATATCCAAGGCAAAACATAAACAACTACACAAACATAAGCTTTGTTTACCAAGATTTTACCACACATTCACCGAAGCTCGTCATCGATGTGGAGACGCAGAAATAAAGAAACTCAGGTCGAAATGGATTCAGCGTCGGAAAAAAAAAGGGGTCTCGGGGACCAGAGAGTGTAGGAATGAGTTCGTGTCCGATGGGGCCAGTGGTCGATGCTAGGTGCATTCGCCAACAAAGACCACCAAGCGTCGACGTGCAAACGTACCTCCGTGCACAGACGGCGGGGTATCTGGGGCTGATTGTAGCATGCGGGGATATACATTGCAAGCGCGTGCGTCAATGTAGGCGGAAAGTACGGTGGAGCGAAAGTTGCGCGCGGGGGGGGAACTCATGGGGGAGGGTCAAGGGACGGGGGCAAGAGAAAGAACAATGGGATGGGAAGGGGACGGGGGAAGGGCGGGGGAGGGGGGGGGGAGTCGAGACGTCTCCGCGTTCTGTGCCGCCGCCGGCCCGCTGGTCGGCGGGGGCAGGATCCGTGCTCTCGCCGGGGGGTGGGGGGGCTGTGGCCTCCGCCGTGGTCTCCTGGGGCCCGTGCGGCAGCACCACTGCGTGAGGCTGCTGCTGCTGCTGCTGCTCCTCGTCCTCCTCCTGCTGCCCCTCCCTCCCGTTCCCACTCCAGGAGCGTGGTGGGCGACGCGCGGGGGTAGAAATTGTGGATTTCGACGCGTTTTCTATGTGTGTTCTCAGACGTCGTGGGCGACGCGCAGGGGTCGACACATTGAATTTCGTTGTGTTTTCGTTTCTGATTTTTTATCGTGCGGCGCGCGGGATTGCAGGTAGGGAATTGCCGTTTTCGATTACAGTAGCTTGGAGAGCTCAAAGGCACGAGATGTTTTATCCCACAACATGGGATTGTGCATCCTGCAGACGCACCAACATGCTCAGACCAACAATCCTGTAGACGCCCCCCAAAAACCAGAGCAACACTCCAATCTCTAACCAATATTTCAAGTGCCTGCGTGTGTGTGAGTGTTTGTTTTCGGAGGGGGGGGGAGGGAGGGGGGGCATGCGGGCCCTGCCGCTGGGGCCTTCGGAGGAGCTCCCGATAAAGGGGGCACGAAATGTGTGAGGGGGCGCGCCAGAGTGGACGGGGGCGGCAGCATGCAGGCCCGCCCCCACAATCGGCTGCCCCCTCCCCCATCGGCTGCCCTGCACCCGCCCCCCCTCCTATCCCACCCGGTCCCCTGAACGCCCTCCCTCCGCCCCCACCCACGCAGGCTGCACCGCCCATAGGCCATAGGCTGCCCACTCCCCTCCCCCCTCTCTCACCCTCGCAGCCCCTCTTCCCATGCCCCCATCCCCCCTTCCCCCGAAGGCTGCCCCGCACTTGCTGCTCCCAATCGGCTGCCCTGTCTAGCCCCCGCCCCTCCCCCCCTCTCCCCCGCCCCTCCCTCCCACCCCACCTCTCCCCCCTCCCTCCCCCCTGTCTCCCATCGGCTGCCCTGGCAGGCTACTGCCCATGGCCTGCCCCCCCCCCCTTTACCCCCCCCCCCCTCCCCGCCCCATCCTCCTTCAGAGGCTGCCCCGCATAGGCTGCCCACTCATCGGCGCCCCCCCCCATACGCTCCCCCCCCTTCCTTCTTCCCCCCCCCTCCTCCCCCCCTCCATCCCCGCCCTGCCCCCCCCCCCCCTCTCCCCCCCTCCCCCCACCGCCACCACCACCGCCACCACCACCACCACCACCACCCACCACCCACCACCCCAACACCCCCACCCACCCCCACCACCCACCACCCACCACCCCACCACCACCACCACCCACCACCCACCACCACCCACCACCCACCACCACCACCACCAACACCACCACCACCACCACCACGACGACCACCACCACCACCCACCCCCACCCTTCCACCCACCCACCCACCCCACCACCACCACCACCACACACACACACACACACGCGCACACACGCACACACGCACACACGCACACACACACACACACACACACACACACACACGCACACGCACACGCACACACACACACGCAAGCACGAACGGACGCACCCGCACACACACACACACGACCACCACGACCACCACGCCCACGACCACGACCACTACCACGACCACGACCACGACGACGACGACCACCACCACCACCACCAGCACCACCACCACCACCACCACACGCCACGCACGCACACCCCACCCCTCCCCACCATAGGCGAAGTCATGGAAACCGCCCTTGCCTTGCATTGCCACCAACCCAGCCAAGAATACTTTATGTAGCGCTCCACCCTTACTTGAAATGAACCCTCCAACCCGAGAGCCAAGACCCCGAACGCCCAAGAATCATATTTGTATTTTTTTATTCTTTGTCGGCAAACCCTGGGTCTCACTGAAATTTGAAGCTCAAGACCCGCCCCCGGGCCCCAGACCCCAGAAGAGATAGAGAGAGAGAGAAAGACAGAGAGAGAGAGAGATATAAAAAAAGATAAAAACATAGAGAGAGAGAGAGAGCGTGTCCCAGGAGGGACGGGGTGGAGTGGAGGTCCAGGAGCAAAATGAATTGCATCGGCAGCGTCGGGCGTTCGGCCCGTCGTGCGAACATTTGGCTGAATGCGTTTCGTCAGGGTTCCACCGAGAGTTCCCACCGTTCCCACCGATGTCCGTGCACGAGGGCCCTGCCACATGTGTTTTTCCCCCTCGCCCTCCCCCTCCCCGTCCTCCCCCTCCTCCTCCTCCACTGTCTCCAGGTCCACGAAATTGGGACTGTCGGGAGTGATGTGGAGCATTGCAGCCGCCCTTCGTTCACACTGGGGTGCAGTTTTGGGTCGCCGCACGCAGTGGTACTCGAGGACCTCGAGGAGCAAGCAGCAAGGTTTCAGATCCCCCAGCCCCTTCCACTTGCGTTCTGCCTTCTGCAGGACGCCAGTGGCAGCAGCACCCAAACTGGGGAATACGAGGGCGACGTCCTCAACGTGACCTTCAAGAGCTTCCAGTCCCAAATGGCAGTACACTTGCAGGCTGGATTCTTAGCCTCCTGTATCTGCAAGCAGCTCATCGTGCCCGCCGTCTTGAGCGGCGTCAGTCACCACACGACCTTAAAGAACATCGTCCATACTGTCTTGGAGGCGACGCCTGGCATCAAGGGCGAGGACATATCAGAAATAATGCCTTAGGAGCAAAGCAGGTTCCCCGTTGTTTGGGTCCAGAATCTTGGGTCTTAGGATGTAGGCTTGTCAGCTTTAGGTTTGTTTGCTGCCGCATCGGGGTTTTCTGGGGCCGTATCCTGAAGGTGGTCAGCTTGCAGGCGGCGCTGCGTATCGATGGTGACAAGTTTGTGATCTTCAAATTGTTAGTGCGTCGCCAGCAGCCATCTTTGGTTTCTTATCTTCGGGACCTTTGCGGCCTCCTGGATTTGATGGCCTTGAGCCTTGGGCTAGCTGGTCAGTCTTTTTGTCTTGAATGCAATTCATGTTGCTGTGGGTTTTGAGTGACCTGTTACATCTGGGTGGTTGGGTTTTGCTCGATGCTATGCGTGGTCGGCCAAGTGTTTTGTCGTCCAGATGATGGGCCCATGGGCGTTGAATGGACTGCAGCATATTCCCAAACAGTGTTTGCGCTGGCAGGAGTATTACTTATTTTGTTATGTGAACCTGGCGTTCGGGCTTTTGGGCAATATCCCTGCCATGCCCCGGTGCGTCCTGAGTCTTGGCCACGTCTTGTGCCAAGACGTGGCTAAGTCGTGGCCAAGACTCTTGGCCATGTCTTGGTTCCTGGGTCCGTCGCGGCCTAGCTGTATCCCACTCCCACGCCCCACGAGTTTAATGGAAGTCTAATCCCACCCCCGTGCCCCATGCCCATCGCGCACGCAGAATGCAAGAATTTACTGTTTGGGGTCCACGCCGGAGGGTTGGTTGCTGCAACATAGAACATATTATTTGGTATGTTGCGCAAGTGACATTTTGTCCTGTATGTGCCCTTGGCGCCCAGAGGAGATCAACGAGCTCAATTCGGTGTGCAAGAGCATCGCCCACCTCATCGACGCCCACACGCCCGTGACTCAAGAAGACATGGATTTCACCTTCAGCGTGTCTCCCGGGTATGGTTCCATCGACGAGCCAGCCGACGGAGGAGGGGTTCAGGTGGTGGCCCCCCCAGACACTTACTGCCACATGATGGTTGGCTTGCGCCAGACCATCGTCGCCGACCCGGACATCAAGAACTTGCACGACGAGTGGGAGATGTCGTTGCTAGCCGGTCCAGATCTCATGAACAAGGTCAGTGAGATGGAGCGCAATTTGCGGAGCGCCAACGAGGAAAAGAAGAACGCAGCAGGCATCGAGGCTCTCAAGGAGCTCCCAGCCATCATCCTCCAAGTCCGCAAGGACAGCACCCGTATGCTCCAGCACGACCTCTTGGAGTTCGTGAAGACCCGTTGCGAGGACATCCTCAAGTGTGGCGACGACCCATCGAAGCAGGAAGTCTTGATGAGAATTTTTTTCACGAGTGCTTGGGACTGCGCCAAGCAGTGTCCAAGCACAGAGTCATATTTCAAGGCGACTTTGAAGGCGCATCTCAGCTCCATTGCCCACGTGGAGGAGGCCACCAGGACCGCGCGCAAGTTGCGCGGTGTTACCACGGCAGCAACAGATATCATGGACGCCCTCGAAAACACCACCAGCAAGCACTGGAGCGAACTCCAGCAGGCGCTTGATTCGGCAAAAGGATTGGTTTTCTCCACTGGCAACTCCGACAAAGCCTCCGCCTTGTGGACGCATTTCTACAACGTCATGGGCACTTCTGCCAGCGACAGCTGGAAAGATATCAGCTTGGAGAACGTCGCGATCTTGCATGACCTCTACAAGCTGCTCCCTGTGGAGGACGACGGCAGTGCGGTGTCCATGAAGCTCGTGGTCCAGCACGACATCAACATCTGCCAGGACGCGCTCACCATCCTGGGCGCCATCAACGATTTCACGAACCTCGGCGACACCTTGGAGGCCCAGACCACCAATGACGTTCCCCAGAAGGGCGAGTTGAGCAAGGCGCAATGCGTTTATTTTTCTTTCATTCCCAGGTCGTCTTCTTTTCCCGGAGCCTGGTGCCCATCAGTTTTTGACCTGGAGTGCCCCAGAGGATGGGACATAGCAGTTTGTTTGAAAGCCTTGTTTGACCAGGCGCGCCCAGGGAAGGGAGAGGTGAGGGGGGGGCGGGAGAGGGGGGGGGAGGCGGAGGAGGGGGAGGGCGAGGTGGAGAGAATAACAGGGGGACAGAGAGCAGAGGAGGGGAGGGACCAAGAAAAGGGGAGAAGGAGGCGAGGATGGGGGGGCTCTGGAGGGAGGGGGCGGGAGGTGCAGGTGCAGGGCAGCGAAGGGAAGGACATGCAACGCCCCAGACCCCAGGCCCCCTTTGCCCTTGCTTGAAACAGCTCCCAGCTGGATGGGCTGACCCGCGCGCTCGACCAGCGCCAGCCGAAAGCCCCTGACGGCTACGGGTGTGATCAACCTCAGACGCAGCATCTGATTTCGGAGACCGCTCGCATTCGGGAGCAGGGCAATAACCTCAAGGTCCAGATTTTGCAGCACATGTGAAGGGCGTCGCCCATTGTCTCCGGCCCCTTATCTTATTGAACTGCGGTTTGCAGGCAGCTCATCTGGAATCGTGGGTTGTGGTGGCGGGCCCCTGGGGCCCAGGGGCCAGGAGTGGGGAACCCTTTAGGTGGGCCTGGAACGCATTTTCGGGCCAAAGGGCACGGGGCCTGGAGCCTGGAGGGGCATTGGTGGGCCCTTGGGGAGTGTTCTTGAGGGGCCATGGGCCAAGGGACTTGGGAGTGCCGTGCGGATCCTTAGTAGCCTTAGTATTTCCAGCGATTCCGAGGCCCATAACATTAAACGAAGAACATCAGAACCATCTCAATTGCAAATGAAAATTAAAATCTGAAGCACCGAGGACTGGGCAACCTGTTCATCACAGCCTGGTGGCCCTTCCAGGGGTCTGCGGATGGCCCAGAATTGCAATTCTGACTTGCTGGCGAAGCACAAACAGCTCTACCCGTCGGCAAGCGGAGCCAAGAAGGCCCACGAGTGGACAGGTTTGTAAACCTCCAGCCGGCAGCCCGCCATCTCCCCCCCTTCCCGCCCCTCCCTTCCCTCGCCTCCCCAAGACACCCCCTTCCCCATCCCCGATCCCCCTCCCTCTCCCCAGCCCTCCCCTCCCTTGCCTTCCCTCCCACCCCTCCCCTCCCCACCCTTCCACTCCAAGCTCGCCCCCTTCCCCCCCCCCTCCCCGGGGGCCAGCCCCCCTCTCTCCCCCCAACCCTCCCTCCCCCCTTTCCCCCTTGATTCCAGCCGCATCCCTTCCCAGCTCCCTCCCCTCTCCCCTCTCCCGTGTCCCCTCCCCGCTCCCCCTCTCCCCTCTGCCCTCTGCCCTCTACCCTTTCCCCTCCCCTCCCCTCGCCAGCCGCCAACCCTCCCTCCCGCCCCTTGGAACTCACGTCGTCGCTCAATGACGCACTCCTGACTACCTCCGCCTCGCTCCTCAATCCCGTCTCTTTTCTTCTTTAGTCCGTCCTCTTGCCGGGCCATCATGTGCATCCCGCGACTCGCAAGAATAACATTCACCAAAACAGGTTTGCCGATAGGAGATCTAATTATCTAATTCAGCACATAGAGAACATGTCCATGGCCACCTTTTCTTGTTTGCCCTTGCGCGACCTTGCTTTGCGCATGGTTTCCTTGATTTTCGCATGTGTTGTTCTGCATGTATGTTGTCGAATTGCTTTTCGCGAGGCCTTGGCTGACTACTCTACTCTACCCTCCTCTACCTATCGACTCCTACTCGACCTACCCCTAACTCTACTCTACCTGTCTATCCTACTATTCCGACCCACTCTAACTCCATTGTGCTCTATTCTACTAAACCCTATTCGGCACTCTACTATACCGACTCTGCTCTTGATCGAAGCCGTCTCTACTCTACTCTGCTCTGTCCTACCTTATATATCATCTTAGTCTACCTGCAATATACATGGTCTACTCTATTTCTGCTTCTCCCCCCCGCGCTCCACTCTACTCTGATCCACTCCTACTCTAGTCTACCTTGCCTACCCGACCCTGCTCTACTCTACTCGTTTCAACGTTTTTCTACTCTAATATGCCCTACCCGACCTGCTCTATGCCAACTCTACTCCGACCCTGCACTAGTCCTTCTCTTCTCTGCGCTACTCCTATTCTACTCCTATGCGCAGTCCACTCTATTCATGCGAAACGCCGTGCGAGCCATGCGATCGTAGAGCCGAGTGGGTAGGTTTGTATGGCCAAGTAGGTAGAGTATATAGACTATAGAGCAAGGACTGTAAAAAGGATTTTCAAAATGGGGGGGGGGGGGCGATTAAGCAATAGTCTCGCCAGCCTGGATGCCGCCACAATAAGGGGGAGAGGGATCTCGGCCCACGGCGCGGTGGCAATTCGGGTTGGCCCCCCGGCCGTCTGGAAAGCCAGGGGGGGCGAGGGCTGACAAGTCGGGGCGGGGGGGGGGGCAATCCAGACCGGTGATAAGGCGCCCCCTGGCGAGCCATGGCCCTCCCAGGGCGCCCCATCCTCCTCCTGTCACCCTCCTGTCCCCCCCGTACCTGCTCATTCGTCCCTCCCCGATTCCCTCCCCTCTCCTCCCTCCCCCTTTTCTCTCCTCTTCCTCCTCCCTCCTCCTCCCTTTCCCTCTCCCCCTTCCGTCTCCCCTTCCCCCTCTCCCCTTCCCTTCCCCCCCCTCCCCCCTCCGCCCTCCTGTCGCTGCCGCGCGCCCGCCCTCCTGTCGCTGGCGCTTTGGGCCTCGGGAAGACGGCGGCCGCGCCTGGGGTGGCGTGGTGGTGGCGCGTGTGTGTGTGTGTGTGTGTGGGTGTGTGTGTGTGTGTGTGTGTTTTGTTGTTGTTGTTGTTGTTGTTGGTGGTGGTGGTGGTGGTGGGGGGTGTGTGTGTGGTGGTGGTGGGTCCTGGGAGGTGGTTGTGTGTGTGGTGGTGGCGGTGTGGTGGGGGGAGGGGGGGGGGGGGGGGGGGGCGTGGGCTGATTATTGTTGTTATTGCTGACTAATTAACTGATTATTACTACCGCGGCGGGTGGGTGGTGGGTTGGGTGGGTGGGTGGGGGTGGGCGAGTGGTGGTGGTGGTGGTGGTGGGGGTGGGGTGGTGGTGGTGGTGGCTGTGGTGGTGATGGTGGTGGTGGGGGTGGGGGTGGGGGTGGGGTGTTGTGTGTGTGCGCGTGCGTGTGTGTGTGTGTGTGTGTGTGTGTGTGTGTGTGTGTGTGTGTGTGTGTGTGTGTGTGTGTGTGTTGTGTTTTGCGTTTGTGTGTGGTGTGTGTGTGTGTGTGTGTGTGTGTGTGCGTGCGTGTGTGTGCGAGGGAAGGGGGGGGGGGGCGCCGCCGTCGCGGCGAGGCTGGAGACCCGCGCTCCCTTGCGCCGTTCGCCCTTGAACAGAAACACCAGTCAGGGGCCGAAACAGAGACCGCTTACTGGTGTCACCATCCCATCCTCGTTAAAAGGGCCTTGGTTTTGGGCCTGGCAGGGCCTGCGCATGTCACGCGCACGAAAACAGGAGCTTCTGGACGTCATAGCTTTCGCGCCGCAAGAAACTCCCAAAACAAGGCCCTGATTGTTCAGTTGACCTGAACAAGCGTTCATGTTTTACAGCTTTCTGATTGAGTTGTGCGTTATGCTGGGTCTTAACAACACGAAACTTTTCCCAACCGTTTCTGGATCGTTCCATATATCAATTTCAGTACGCTTGCCATTCCCATGTCCCCAACTCTGGTTGGACCATTATCCTTTGTAGCCACAACAGCGTTGTCTTTATCGTCGTCTCCATTGCCTCAAACGTTTGAATCACCTTTGTCAAACAAATCAATCACAACTTTCCATTTGGTCCCAGATTCCAACTGATTCATGATGGCCCGGCCTCTCGTCTCTGTCTCTTCTCCCTCGCCCTCCTTCGCTCGTCTGTCCATATGTTATTCTGCCTCTGTTGGTCTCTCCCCATGTCTCCCCCCTCCCTCCCATCTCCTCTCCTCTCCCTTCCCCTCCTCCCCCCTCCCCTCCCCTCCCCGGGCCATCCCCCCCCCATCCCCAGCCCTCCCCTCCCCCGCTCAACCTCCCCTTCGCCTCCCCCTCCCCTCCCCTTTCCCCCTCCCCCTCCCCTTCCCTTATCCGCTCCCTTCCGCTCCCCTCCCCTCCCCTCCTCTCGCATCCCCTCCCCCTCCCCTTCCTTCGCGTTCCCCCCCCTCCTCCCCTCCCCCCCCCCCTCCCCGCACCCCGCCCCCCCCCCCCCCTCCCTCGCCTCACCTCCCCTTCGCCTTCACCTCCCCCTCTCCCTCCCTTTTCCCATCCACTCCCTTGTCCTCCCCTCCCCTCCCCATCCCTCCCCTCCCCCCCTTCTCCCCTGCCACCCCCCCCCTCTCCCCTTCCCCCTCCCCGCCCCTCCCCTCCCCCGTGGGTGCATTTGTCAGGGCCAGCTGGCTGTTGGCCTTGCGGGGAACTACAAGGAAACATTCACGAGCTCCCACAATAAGAGTCATAAGGGGAGGGCAAGGTGCTAGACGAGCTGCCCCCTTTAACCAGCCTTTTCGAACATAAAGCTTGATTTGGAGGGGCCTTGGGGGTGGATCAAGGGGTGCGCGAATTGTAATCCAGCGCTCGTTTCAAATGTCAGACGCTTCAGCCGAGGGTTGCACCCCAACCACACACTGGTCAGTTGCCCACTGTCGAGCTGATGTCGTTTGCCTAGGTCCTGTGAGGACTTGGCTTAGCGAAGTGTTCAATCAATCCTCCTCCTACATCTCGTCGTCGTCCTCCTCCTCCTTTTCCTCCTCCTCCCTCCGCCTCCTCCTGCTCCTCCTTTCCTCTTCTTCCCCCTCCTCCTCCTCCTCCTCCTCCTCCTCCTCCTCCTCCTCCTCCTCCTCCCTCTCCCTCTCCCTCTCCCCCTCCCTGGCCCTCCCCTGGCTTTCCCCCAGGCCTTCTAACTTCTCCTCCTCCTCCTCATCACCCCCACCTCCACATCTTCCTCGTCCTCCTCCTCGTCCTCGTCCTCCCCCCCCTCATCCTCCTCCTCCTCATCCTCCTCCTCCTCCCCCTCCATCCTCCTCCCGCCTCCTCCTCTTCATCATCCTCCTTCCCCATCATTCCACCCCTCCATCGCTCTCCTCCTCCTCCTCCTCATCTTCCCTCCTTCTCCCTCTCCTTCTCCTCGTCCTCCTTGTCCCCCCCTCCTCCCCCTGCCCCTCCTCCTCTTCCTCCTGCGCATATTCCTCTCCTTCTCCTCCTCCTCCTCCTCCTCCTCCTCCTCCTCCTCCTCCTCCTCCCTGACCCTCCCCTCCTCTCCTGCCCTCCCCCCCCCTCCTCCTCCAGCCCCTCCCTTTTTTCCCCCCCCCCCTCCCCCTCGCTCTCCCCTCCACCTCCCCTTCCCCTCCCCCCCCCCTCCCCCGCCATCCCCCCGCCCTCCCCTCGCTCACCCGGCTCCGCTCCTCTCTCCTCTCTCCTCCCCCGCCTCTCCCTTCCTCCCTCTCCTCCCTCTCCTCTCCTCTCCTCCACTTCCCCCACCTTCCCCCCCTCCTCCCCTCTCCCCCCCCCTATCTTCACCCTCCCAAAATCTTGCCCGTGCCCTCTCCAACCTCTCCTCCCCTCCCCTCCCCGCTGAGCCCCTCCCCAGGGCAATTCGTGGAAGAAGGACTTGGACAACAACGCAACCACCGAGGACGCCATTGCCGGTGCCACACAGTCGCTGTTGAAACTCGACGGTCAGACTTTGATTAACGAGTGGAACAGTTTGCGTCAATCGCACGCCGCATGCAAGAAATTCTTGGCCAAATATGAAGGCTCTTCTGGACTTCCGGATGACATTTTCCAGGATTTGAAGAGCACGTATGACGATGCAAGCGAGTTGTTGAAGATTGGCAGGTTGACCATTACAGAGGCCCAGGTCTTGAAGTTGGGGTCAGAGGGCATGGGGTCCATCGACAAGGACACCGCCATGAGGCACCTGAAGAACATCAACGCTGCCGGCGCAGACCCGCAGAAGTTGATCGGGGTCGTCTACAAGGCCCTCCAGTCAGCAGTGCAGAAGAAGTGAGCTACCAGGCCCGGTCCTTGGCTGGACCGCTGCTGCGTCTGCTGCTTACTCATCAGTCGGAGTCGTCAGAGGGCAGCCGAGAGTTTACTTCTTGTTGTTGTTTGCCAGTGCTTTGATTTCAGACGGTCGCCATTCGTCAGCGTTTTGATTTTGAATTCAGAAGTCGAAAAGCTTGACGCCCAGTAATACTTGGAAGTTGGGCTGATTAGGTGTCGCAGTTCATTGATTGTAGAGGGGGTAGCAGAACGGCCAGGTCCAGGTCCAGCACGTGATTCAAACCAGGGCCCATTCCAGTCCAGCCTCTTTAGAATATCGATTCACGCTCGAAGCCTTCGAAGCTCCGCCTGGGGGTCCCAGTTGGGCTTGTCCAGTAATAGCCAACTCAGCCTCAGGCCTCTGGGCCTCAGGGTCGTTCCGTCCAACTAGTGGCCTACTCCCCCAAATGTATTTCTATTGTCTAGATGCTTGGGCGCGCCGGTGGCCTCCAATGGCCCGTCGTTTCAGTGGGCCAGCGACGGCCCAGTACAGATCACCACTAGATGAGCTCATGAATCCACGGCCCTGTGATCGGAGGTTCAAGCAACCTGAGGCAGAGATGGTCAGATAGCTCGGCTGCGGCGTGCTCCTGCCGTGCCCACTCCGCTCAGTCAGGCATCTTCTTTCAAGCAGCGCAGCAGCCTATAGGGATGGAGGTCAGCAGTGGTTCCATTCCATGTGGATCCATGCCATAGGAATGTCTCGAAATGCTCATCTAGGTAGTGCGACTCATCTACCGACAGTTTCAAGCGTTATGGAATGTCGGCTGCGGCAGAGTCACTTTTGTTTTTCCCCGCCCAACAGGTTGGGGTGGTTAGATTTTAAGAACAGACCTCTCGGCCCGCCCGCCCACCCTGCATACCGCAGCCGCCAGATCCCCAGATGACCCAGTGATCCCGATGCTCCCGCCCTCGCCCCCCTCGACGAACCCTGCATGCCGCGGCCGCCAGATCCCCAGATGACCCAGTGATCCCGATGCTCCCACCCTCGCCCCCTTGACGAACCCTGCATGCCGCGGCCGCCAGATCCCCAGATGACCCAGTGATCCCGATGCTCCCACCCTCGCCCCCTCGACGAACCCTGCATGCCGCGGCCGCCAGATCCCCAGATGACCCAGTGATCCCAATGCTCCCACCCTCGCCCCCTCGACGAACCCTGCGTACCGCGGCCGCCAGATCCCCTGATGAGAATGATGATGATAATATCATCCGCTACGCCGTTGACATCACGTGTGTTTGTTTGAGTGCCCACGCAGATTTTTCAGAATCTTTTTGATCGGACAGAAAATTCTGGATTTGGCAAATATGCCTTCTGTCATTTTCCTCCCTTTTCCCATTTCCCTCCTCTCCTCCCTCCCCTTCCTGATCTGTCTCCCTGGACCCCGAAAGGCAATTCCAGGTTTTTTTATCTCTGAGGTTCATAGGTCTAGTAACTAGTAGGGACTGAGGAGAAGGAAAAGGGACTCAGGAGGGAGGTTTCTGTTGGGATCGCTCTAAGCAAAATAGTCGGTTTCTATGGTATGGGGGTAGTTGTCCCCAATTCCCCACGCGAATTATTTGACTCTGCAGCAGCGCATCCAGCCACCGCTGCGGCAGCGCGTTTGGTTGCACATGTGTTGCCGAGGGGGCAATTTGTGCACTGGCGTCTTCCCTTAACTTTAGTTCTGTAGCCGTCGCGCTGCCAACATTTTAGTTCGGCCAGCCAGGAGTTGAGTCAACCTGAGTTGAGCAGAGTAGAGTATAGAGGGCGAGTGAAGGAGCGGGGAGGGCACAGTTAAATTGTTGCCACTCCCATGTGGGCCCCCCCCCCCAGTCCACCCCCCAAAACGAATGCCCCATGAGACTTTTCCACCGCAAATTGTTGGACAGTCACGCAGTGTAAATTGTTGCAACACTTGTCGCTACTGGAGCTTCTAACTGAGCATGGGTGTTCACTCCAGCACGCGCGGCTTCGAATAGGTCAGCAGCTGAGCAGCCAAGTGATTTGCGTGACGGTGGTCTCGCACATTCGTCGCGACGTCTCGTGGCAATGTGTCCTCACCTCATTGCCCAGCCGTTCGCCTCTACTACATCTTACGGACTGCTGTTGCGAAGCATTGCCAGACCATGTAAGTCAGCAAGTCGTGGGAGGCCATGTGGCAAGGATGTGGCAGAGAATGCAGATTCCAGGATGCAATATTTGGAAAGGGGATGCGCAAAGATAAAGTTGCAACCATTTGAGTATCTGGAGCGGCAGAAATGCATTATTGTTATGCAGTTGTAGTTAGCCTCCAGCGTGGCTGGCACTCTGTATATACAGATTCAGCCTCTTTCTGTAGTCCCTGGGCTCCAGGCCCTGCGCATGCGTTGGGCACAGAGGTGCGGAGCAGCGTGCGCATCTGACGTGACATCGGAAAAACAAAAATATTGAGCATGCCCTCCCCGCCACTACGTCTGCGCGAATGTAGTATGGTAGCGAATGGGGGATTCGACCTGCTCGGGTGAACGTGCTGTTGATTAATGTTTTTGCTTTGGGTGGCCTGCGGGGCGGATCCACTCCATGCGTGCGTGGTTCATGACCGGCAGTTGGACTCTAATCCCATTCTACCCCATGCGCTACTCCGACTCTATTCATACTGCACTCCTACTTTTGTCCAACTCTACCCCGACAGTCCTGTGGCGTTCAGTTGTCCCAGGGCGCCAGGGTCCCAGGGTCCCAATGACGATCTTGTTGGTTGCCTTGTGGTTGTCAATCCCCATGGTGGTCCTCTTGGCGATCCCGATGGTTGCCCCCGAACTCTCTCTGATCTGTGGAGGCGGAAGGAAGGGCCAACGAGGAGGAGGAGGAGGAGGGAGGACGAGGAGGAGTTGAGGAAGGAGCAGCACAAGGGACCCCATCCTCCTCCTCATCCCCCCCCCTCGCGCCCCTCCCCGTCTTCCTCCTCGTTGCCCCCCCCCCCCCCCTTGGCCGAGCAGGATCACGTGGAGGAAGAGGAGCCAGGCAGCAGCAGCAGCATGAGTTACGATCAGGAGAATCAACAGTATCATCAGAAACTTACTGCAGGGAGGCGCGCACTGTTCGGGTTCTTACTCTTTCTCCCCCTCCTCCTCCGCTCCCCCCTTCCCCCTCCTGCTCCTGCTGCGCTGCTGCTGCTGCTGCTGTTCCTCCTTTTCCCGCCCTCCTCCCGCCCTCCTCCTCGTCCTCCTCCTCGTCCCCCCTGTCTCCCCGACGTCTGGCCGCGGTTGCCCCATGGCTTGTCCCAGGGCTGTTGTCCCGTGGATGTTCCGAAATAGGCCCATAAAATATACATGAAATGATAGCAGTGGGTATGTACATGTACATATCGATGGGCACATTTATACACTTAATTTGATGTGGTTGCCCCGCTGTTGCCCCGTGTTTGTCCCAATGATGTTGCTGATGCTGGCCCCCTCTTCCTGAAGCGTGGGGGCGATCAGCTTTACACCACATTGTACCACGCCAATAGGCGTTTCATCATAACACGCATACCACGTCAATTATCATCATTGACACCAATCTGTTGCATCGTAATACATTGATTGGTAGACAACGGTCATATATGCAATGTTCAATAGAGCGCGCAATACGATGCCATCGAATTCCATCTCATATGACAAACACGTTTTGCGCATTCTTACATTTTACATTATGGTTACATTGTGCATTGATACAATGGTTTTGCATTACGTCGTTGTTATATCCAGTTCTAGTGTACAACATGACAATGTTGTGTTTCAATATATGGTGGCACTATGACGTCTGATTGTTTTCCAGCTTATTTCGTTGATATGACATTCGCTTCCTTTACGGCGTCCCAGCGCACCAGAGACAATTATTTTTTAATCGAAAAGTTTCGAACTTACGAATTATGTATATGTTGCAACCCATATATATATATATATATATATATATATATATATATATAATGCGAGCGTGCGACAACATACATTAAACGAGTACACCTTGTCTGACAGCTTTGCTTGTATACGTATGAATATTTACATGTTATTACTACAGCTTTTTCATACCCGCAGTTCTGGGGCAGATTTTACGTCATTTTCGTTCGCCATGATTATCAGCTTTTGGAAACATGGGTGCGTCTTATAACTTTTATACATGTTTTACACAGGTTTTTTGTCAGGTGTTAAAACAGGTTTTTTACAGGATTTTAATTGGTGTGGTATGATGTGGTACAAAGGGCAAGAGCACGTCTCAGGAATAAAGCCCGCCGCAGGCGCCGAAGAACATGAATTATGAAATTAACGACATGCGGTAGGGCCGGGACGCCCGGGACACCCGGGACACCGGGGACACCGCCCGGCCCAAGTGGGACACCTCCCGGCCACCGGCGGACGGGAAACGGACTTTTCGCTCCTATTGACACCCGGGACACCCGGGACACCGCCTGGCCCAACTGGGACACCTCCCAGCCACCGGCGGACGGGAACGGACTTTCGCTCCTCTTTCGGCCTAGCTACAGGAGGATCAGGCGCAGTTTCGCCCCGCCCGCACGCACGACGCGAACACGAAACCGAAACCGATTTCCCTGTGGGGGGTCTCCGTTTCGCTGCGATCTTACCACCCAGCCTCCGATTATTTCACAAGTTGTTTTGCCCCTCCCACCCCTCAAGGGCGGCCCTGGCAGAGCGAGAGGGGTGTTGCGATACCATACCTATACGACCGCCCTTCGGGCGATAAGGAGGTTGGGGGGATTGAGATCAAATTCTTATTCTGACTGACCTCCAGCCTGTCAACTTGATCTCATCGCTCTCTTTCTCTCTGTGTCTCTCTCTCTCACTCTCTGTGTGTCTCTCTCTCTCGCCCTCTCTCTCTCTGCCTGTGTCTCTCTATCAGAGTCTCTCTCTCTCTCTCTCTCCCTCTCTCTCTCTCTTGCCCTCTCTCTCTCTCCTTCTCTATGGATTGGATTAGATAGGAGGGGTTGGATTGGAAGAGATGGATTGGAGAAAATAAGATGGATCGGATTGGCCCGCCGCAGGCGCAGAAACAAATGAATTGATGGATTGGGTTGGGTGGATCGGATTGGGTGGGGTAAGATAAGGTGGGACAAGATGGGTTGGATAAGATAAGATGTATTGGATTGGTCAAGATGGATTGGACAAGATAAGCTGGATTGGATAAGAAAGGTCGCCGCAGGTGCCGAAGAACATGAATTATGAAATGTGCGACATGCGTCAGCGCCAGGACGCCCGGGACACCTGGGACACCCGGGACACCGCCCGGCCCAAGTGGAACACCTCCCGGCCACCGGCGGACAGGAAACAGACTTTCGCTCCTATTGACACCCGGGACACCCGGGACACCGCCTGGCCCAACTGGGACACCTCCCAGCCACCGGCGGACGGGAACGGACTTTCGCTCCTACTTCGGCCTAGCTACAGGAGGATCAGGCGCAGCTTCGCCTCGCCCGCACGCACGACACGAACACGAAACCGAAACCGATTTCCCTGTGGGGGGTCTCCGTTTCATTGCGATCTCACCCCCCAACCTCCGCTACAGTCCCTGTTTTGTTTTGCTCCTCCCACCGCACCCGAGGTAGCTCCGTCAGAGCGCCCGGGGTGTGGCTACCTATACGACAGCCCTGCGGGCGATAGGGAGGTCGGGGGGTGATTGAGATCAAATGCCCACCCTGACTGAGTTGGGTGGTCTGGACTGGATGGGATAATATGGATATGATAAGATAGGATGGGTTGGATAGGAATAAATGGATTGGATAATATAAGATGGATTGGATTGGCCCACCGCAGGCGCAGAAACAAATGAATTGATGGATTGGGTTGGGTGGATTGGATTTGGTGGGGTAAGATGAAATGGGACAACATGGGTTCGATAAGATAAGATGTATTGGATTGGACAATATGGATTGGGTAAGATAAGCTGGCTTGGATAAGAAAGGCCGCCGCAGGCTCCGAAAAATGAATTATGAAATTTGCGACATGCATTAGCGCGGGGACGCCCGGGACACCCGGGACACCGCCCGGCCCAAGTGGGACACGTCCCGGCCACGGGCGGACAGGAAACGGACTTTCGCTCCTACTGACACCCGGGACACCCGGGACACTGCCCGGCCCAACTGGGACACCTCCCATCCACAGGCGGACAGGAACGGGTTTTCGCTCCTATTTCGGCCTAGCTACAGGAGGATCAGGCGCAGATTCTCCCCGCCCGCACGCACGACACGAACACGAAACCGAAACCGATTTCCCGGTAGGGGGTCTTCTTTTCACTGCGATCTCACCCCCCAACCTTCGATACCATAATTTTCCTGAGGTTTCGTGCTCTTCCCTCTCCTCCTGGGCAAGCCCCGCCATAGCGCCAGGTAACCACCACCAGAAAGAGCAGGGCATCCTTACACCATATAATTTCGCGCGATTCTTGCCCTTCCCACCCTTGCAGGGCGGACCCGCCCGAGCGAACGGGGTGTGGCTTTGCTATTCTATACAATTTCTCAGGTTTCGTGCCCTTCCTTCACTTCCAGAAAGGCTTCGCCAGAACGCCAAGAAGGTACCGCCAGAGGCCCCGTCAGAGCTCCAGGCAGCCCCATACATGGGACTTGCCATGCAAATCGTTGAGCGTCCCCCGTGCGCCCGAGCCTTCTGATCCCACGGGTGCAGTTATCGCCAGGATGTGGTTGGGCGTCCAGCACAAAAAAACTTCCCCATATCCGTGGATGGACTCGACAACAACTGATTGCAGAGAAGGGCACTGATGACCGGGACATCTGCGCGCGCCTTCTGCAAATACCCGACAGTTGAATGACCGCTGAAAACGAAAACTTTGGAGCAGAAGGAAGACGAACAACAAACAACGCGTTACCACGCGCGCGCAACGAGGCCCCGAGCAAACCCCAACATCAGGAGCCGGTGTCTGCGTGATCGGGCATGGGGAGACCGACCAAATGCGCAAACGATTTGAGTGTCACGACGGGGCAAAGCGGAAGTGAAAGTGGAGAAACAAAGCGCCGTTCGATAAACCAAACAAAGGCGGCTGCGATATTGTGGGATGCGGGAACTTGGCGCCCCGCGTTCTGGCTGCGCGTTTGATTGCGTCGATGGCATGGGCCCGAGAAGGGTGGAACCCGTCGTTGTGGCCACAGAAAAGCTTACTGCGGCACCCGTGGCTCATCTGCGACTAGAACCTGAGCGCACGTGTGGCGCGGGTGGTTCTTATACATATATATATATATGTATGTATGTATGTATATATATGCATACCTACATACATACATACAAACATACATACATACATACATACATACATACACACATACATACATACATACATACATACATACATACACACACGCACACACCAGGGCACACGGCCCCCTGGCCGCGCCCAGGGACCTCTGCGGGGCGTGGGTTCCGGGGACGCCCCCAGACGGCCCAAGGCAGTCCCGAAACGTGTTGAACAAAAAAGCCCAACAGGCTTCCAAAACGGTCCAAGTGAGCCCAGAGTCGCTGACACACCGCCCCAACACGCCCAAGATGGCCCCGAAACGGCCCAAGAACGCTCCAAGACGCTTCAAGAGGTTCTAACAGGCTTACCGAAATGCCCCCAAGAGGGTCAAATCTTCAAATTCCGTGGGGGAAACATGCAATTGGGCAAAAGCATTGGTTCGCTTTTCCGATTATCCCAAACAACCGGAGACACCCCGAAGACCGCCTTAACGCTGCCCGTGCGGGCCCCAACAGGGTCCAAAACAGCCCAAGAGGGCGCCCAGGACGGCCCAAAAACGCCCCAACACGGCCCCAGGAGAGGGCCAATATGGGCAGCACGGACAGAACAAGCCTTCCGCTCCAAGACGCCCTTGGGAGACCCCAGGAGGCCTCCGAAAGGCTCCCAAGATGCCCCAAGAGGCCACCAACGGTCCGAAAAACACCCCCCAAGGGCCCCCCCAAAAATCCCAACGCGGCACAAAGGGTCCAAGACGTCCCCCAAGAGTTCGAGCATTTTCTCCATGAAGCCGCCAGAGTCCTCCTACGACATGCTTGCGAACACCCAAGTCAGCTCAGCCCAAGAACGCTCCAAGACGCCCAGAGGTCTGGACCCCTTTTCCAAGGGACTGGGTTTTCATTATGTGTCGACTTGAACTGACGCTTGTTCTCGAACGCATAACGCGCGTTATGGGGCCTCCAACCCATCCACCCACTTGTTAGATAACATGATGCCCCCCTTTGCAGCAACGCTTAATGTGTAGCGCGCAGGTATGCTGTTCGTAGTGTGCGCGAAACGTGTCCCTAGAGGCCCTTAAGAGGCCCCACGAGGTCCCAAAGAGGCCCAACAAGAGGCACCCAAAACATACTCCGAGTTTCTTAAAAAGCGTCGGTGGGGCGTCACCCCCGCCGACCCCTCCACATCGACCCCCGTCGCGGGCAGCCACCGCGCGCCGAAGGCGCTCCGACCCCCGTCGCGGCGCGACGACGAGGCGAGGTTGGCCCCCGTCGGGGGTACCCCCCACACTTATTAAGACACCCAGAGTGCCGGTACAAAGCAAAGGATCGCCTAGCCTATCGTGGAGTCGCAGCTTTGCATGGCATGGCATGGCACGGCACAGCACGATATTGCTAACCGTGTCTGCGCATATCACAGTACGGGTCAGCATGCCATAGCATTGCATTCCATAGCAGTGCCCAGCACCGCACGCCATGACGTAACATTTCCTAGCATGGCATTGTATCTCATGACGCATCGGGGCGTACTACGGCATTCCAGTGCACATAAATGATCGAACAGCACCATATTGCTCTGCGCAATAGTAAACATACTTCCTGCACATATCACACCCCCGTTGTTGTTCTTACTGTCGTCCTGTTTATTCTCGCCTAGCAGCTCATAACATGGCATAGCATTGCATTGCATTGCATCTCATTGCATAGCCTGGCATTCCGTGTCTGTTCATACCATGTAATGCGGTAGCAGCGCTCTTCATAGGAAACATAACAGGATATGGCTCAGCGTATCATCCCATACATTATCATATAATTTCACAGCACAGCATGGCGTGGCATGCACTGCGCACTGTAGAGTATATCATGTTACAGCATTCCATACTGCATCGTGGTATTGCGCTTATTGTTTGAGCCGGACAGGGTTTTGTTTTGATGGGAGAGCACGCTCCTGCTGCCTAGTGTCCTCTTCCTCGTCCACAGCGTTCTAGCAGCCGCTTCCCATGTCGCCTCCCAGATGTTCTGAAGATCTTTGGGGAGGGGGACGTGCAGGGATGAGGATCCAGGGAGTCCTTATCGAGGCTCGAAGCTTCGAACCAGTTTGGCGTTCTTGTTTGAAAGTTTGAACGCAGCGAGCCGCAAACTTGCTGTGGCGCAGCTGGGCTGTTGCAGGCCCATTTCCTGGACTCGCTGGTTTATTGTTTGACTCGTTGCCTGCTGTTCCTCATCATTGGCCTCTCGTTCTTGCCCCTGTCCCGTTTCTTCTCTGCTCCCTCTTCGTCCTCTTCATCTTCTTCATTCTACCAATGCCATACCCGCCAGCATGCAACGCGCATTTTCGATGCGAGGTGGGTCAGGACATCGCGGGAGAAAGCGTGATCAGTTATCACCCGAGCTGCTTAGAGACAAGGGAGCACCAATACGGCCATAGACGACCCCCCAAGAGTCTCCACAATTCTGCAAATTCCCTCCTCTCTTCTTCTCGCGGTATTGCCCCTCCGCTGCCTTAGCATCGCATTGCATTCCACAACAGTGCCCAGCACTGCGCGTCATGACGTAACATTTCCTAGCATGGCATTGCATCTCATGACACACCAAGGCGTACTGCGGCATTCCAGTGCACATAAAATGATCGAACAACACCATACTGCTCTGCGCAATAGTAAACATATATCCTGCAAATATCACACCCCCGTTGTTGTTCTTACTGTCGTCCTGTTTATTCTCGCCTAGCACCTCATAACATGGCATAGCATTGCATTTCATTGCGTAGCCCGGCATGCCGTGTCTGTGCATGCCATGTAACGCGGTAACAGCGTTCTTCACAGGACACATAGCATGCTATGGCTCAGTGTATTACCCAATATATGTTCATAGCATGTCATTGCACAGCAAAGCATGGCATGCATTGCGCACTGTAGATTATATCATGTTATTGGATTGCATACTGCATCGTGCCATTGCGCTTCACAGCGTAGCATGGTGTATCATGGCATTCCAGAGCATAGACCATAGTTTTGCCTTGGCCACAGCTTGGTGACAGATCACCAGTCGACTGGTCGATGAGAGCGGAGGAGGAGGAATGAGGAAGAGGCGGGAGGAAACAGAGAATGTTGACCTCATTATTCATGACCGCCTTTTTGTCTCAATGCGGTCAGCAATCGAGCAGCTAGAACCCAAGCGCACGTGAAACGCGCGCGAGGGTTCTATGTGTAGATATTTATGTATATTATGTGGACGATCCTGGGGGCAGGGCTCCATCGAGCTGCCCCTCTTGTGCGTTTCCGAGTTCCCTGCATTGGGGGCATGTGAGAGGGATGGCCCCTAAACGCTTTACACGGGCACCAAGGGGACCCCGAAGAGGGCCCCAGGATGCCCAAATCATATATTTTCTGTTGTTTTTGAAAGTGTTAGCGTTCTCGTTTTTACGGCCTTCTCATGCTCCACGAGGGGACGGCTGCGTGCAGTAGTGAACGCAAGCATGTCTGAATTTATTTTAAGCATCACGGCGCTGTCTATGGCCTGCTATGTATGTATGTATGTCATTATCATCATCATCAGCGGAAGCATCAGCATCATCATCAGCATCACCTTCACTATCATCATAAGTATCATTTTTCGTCATATCATCACCATTGCCACCATCGCCACCACCATCATCATCAGCATCATCATTATCATCATCGTCGTCATCATCATCAACGTCATCATCATCATCATCATCATCAGCATCATCATCATCATTATCATCATCATCATCATCGTCGGCGTCGTCGTCCTTTTTCTGCTACCCGATGCTCCTCCGCCCCCTTCCCCTCCGACTCCCTATCCTCTCTGCTCTTGCTGCTGTTGCTGCCCCTTCCCGTCTCCACAATTACACAATATGAATACTACTACGTATCCTCTCTCCCCTGATGACTTCCGGAAGATGTCCGGCCCCCATCCGCGTATTGTTTTTAACGCAAAAGATTCCCAGGAATTGGGTTTTCGCGTGGTTGTTTTTTCAAAATGTTGCTCCCGTTGAAGCGCGGGCCTCATTTTCGGGATTCCGCTCATTCCAAATCGTGCTGCTGCTGCAGCGTTGGCCTTACCTCCGCGCTTCCGCTCGTTCCGAATCGTGCTCCTGTAGCGCTGGCCTCATTCTGCGCTTCCGCTCGTTCCGGATCGTGCTCCCGCTGCAGCGCGGGCGTCATCGTTTCCAGTGCCATGCCACGAAATGCAAGGCAATGCTATGTGGTGTTCCGCTGTGCGGTGCCATGCCCAAAAATCAAAAAAATGCCCCCCCCGAAACAACCATCGGAAGTGATTCCACATTCGGTGTCGATTCGTTGATGCTTTGGGTCGCAGAAGCCCCCCCCTTTTGGCGCGTCGTCGTTTTCAGGAAGTATCAAGCGGGAGCCCAGTTTCTGCTTTGAGAAGGCGATGTTGAAAGCAGAGCCAGCTGGTGCTCTCCGTCAGCCCCGCCTTGTGTAGAACGTCTCGGGGAGCCCAAGGAGGTAGACATGGAGCCACGACTCCAGACCGGCCCAGACCCCTCGAAGACGATCCACTTACCCTCCAAGGAACCCGGCGCCATGCCATGACATGTTGTGCGGTGTTGTGTTCTGTGCCGCTGTGCGATGCAATTCTTTGCGTTGCATTGCTTTGCGATTTTATTCTTCACTGCGCAACGCCACGCCGTGCTATGGTATGCTACGCTCTCTCGTGCTCTTCTACGCCCTGCTATGCCGTTCCCTGCTATGACGATTATTGTCCTGCTCGACATCCGACTGTGAATAGAAGGGAGATCTACGCCATGGTAATGGATGGGAGGGAGGGGTAGGACGTCAAGTATGACGCGAGCGCAGCCAGCTCGTCCTCTCCTCCTGTGCCCCTTCGTCCTCTCCGCTCCCCATATGCCCCTGTCCCCTCCTGCCTGCATCTTTCTCCTCTCGCCTGGTGGTGCTCCTCCTCCTCCTCCTCCTCCTTGTCTCCTCTCTGGCTGCTGCTCGTCCTCCTCCTGTCTCCCGCCCCCTGCCCCACCTCTCCCTGCGCAGCGGGGCGGGCCCTGCAGTCGCAGCCGTCCTGGCCGCCGCCCGCTCCCCGCCTTCAGGAGCGCTGAGCTCGAGCGAGCGGCCAAGGGCGCTGGGGAGGACTTGGTCGGGCGCACGACGGGCGCCAGTGGCGTCTTTCCGACGACGCTGTCGTCGTCGTCGTCGTCGTCGTCGTCGTCGTCGTCGTCGTCGTCGTTATCGTCGTCGTTATCGTCGTCGTTATCGTCATCGTTTCCGTCGCCGTCGCCGTCGTCATCGTGGTCGTCGTCGTCGTCGTCGCTTTCGTCGTCGTCGTCGTCGTCGTCGTCGACTCGGGTTCGTGAGTGTCCGCCGTCGTCGTCGTCGTCGTCGTCGTCGTCGTCGTCGTCGTTGCCGTTGCCTTCGTCGACATGTCGTCGTCGCCGTCGCCGTCGCCGTCGCCGTCGCCGTCGCCGTCGTCGTCGTCGTCGTCGTCGTCGTCGTCGTCGTCATCGTCGTTGTTCGCCGCCGTCGCCGTCTTCGTCGCCGCCGGGGAAGGATGAGGAGGAGGAGGAGGAGGAGGAGGAGGAGGAGGAGGAGGAGGAGGAGGAGGAGGAGATGAGGAGGAGGAGGGAGGGAGGAGGAGGAGGAGGAGGAGGAGGAGGAGGAGGAGAGAGAGGAGGAGGAGAGAGGAAGGAGGAGGAGGAGGAGGAGGAGGAGGATGAGGAGGAGAGGAGGAGGAGGAGGAGGAGGAGGAGGAGGAGGAGGGGGAGAGACATCGGGGTTTTCATCCCCCCCTTCGACTTCACGTGCGTCTGCGGAAGGTCTCCTTGGCGCAATCGGGGCCTCTTCGACGGCGCCCAGTGTGCCCAGCTCCGGCGGGTGTCTCGCTTCGGCTCGCCCTCGGCGGCGGGGCCTCCTGCGCCGCCGCGACTGGGGGCCTCTCCGACCTGCCCGGGATCTGGCCGTCGGGCACGGGGCCGCAGTTTGGCCATGAAAGTTTTTTTACCTAGCAGCTTGTTCTGATAGGTTTCTAGTGGGGTCAAAAGAGAGCAGCAGATGACTCCACAGGGGGGTCTGGGCGGGTGCCGGACAGGGTGCCGCAGAAGTCGTTTTAAGCCAACAGTCACACACTTCGTGCTCTTCGACCTCCCAGAACTCCATTCCCGGGCCACATTCTGAATGCCCGGAGCCAACTGTAGGCCACTTCGTGCTCTTCGACTTCCCAGAACTCCATTCCCGGGCCACATTTCGAATGCCCGGAGCCAACTGTAGGCCACTTCGTGGTCTTCGAGTCCCCAGAACTCCATTCCCGGGCCACATTTTGAATGCCCGGAGCCAACTGTAGGCCACTTCGTGCTCTTCGAGTTCCCAGAACTCCATTCCCGGGCCACATTTTGGATGCCCGGGGCCAACTGTAGGCCACTTCGTGTTCTTCGAGGTCCCAGAACTCCATCGGGCCACATTTTGGATGCCCAGAGCCAACTGTAGGCCACTTCGTGGTCTTCGAGTTCCCAGAACTCCATTCCCGGGCATGATTTTGAATGCCCGGAGCCAACTGTAGGCCACTTCGTGTTCTTCGAGTTCCCAGAACTCCATTCCCGGGCCACATTTTGAATGCTGAGGCAGGCTGATGCTGAGGCTGAGGCAGGCTGAGGCTGAGGCAGCAGCTGAGGCTGAGGCTGAGGCAGGCTGAGGCTGAGGCTGAGGCAGGCTGAGGCAGGCTGAGGCAGGCTGCAGGCTGAGGCTGAGGCTGAGGCTGAGGCTGAGGCTGATGCAGGCTGAGGCTGAGGCAGGCTGAGGCTGAGGCCGAGGCTGAAGGCAGACTGAGGCTGAGGCTGAAGCAGGCTGAGGCTGAGGCTGAGGCAGGCTGAGGCTGAGGCAGGCTGAGGCTGAGGCTGAGGCAGGCTGAGGCTGAGGCTGTGACTGCGACTGCCGTTGCCACTGCGACTGTCATCGCGAATGCGACTACGACTGCGAGAACAGCACAATTCTACAATTGGATTCTCATCTGAATCTTAAGGGGAATGCTTCCAGATATGCTCCTACACATCGCTGTTAGGTTGCTTTGCCGGGATAATTTACCTAACAGCTTGTTCTGATAGGTTTCTAGTGGGTCAAAAGAGAGCAGCAGATGACTCCACAGGGGGGTCTGGGCGGGTGCCGGACAGGGTGCCGCAGAAGTCGTTTTAAGCCAACAGTCACACACTTCGTGCTCTTCGACCTCCCAGAACTCCATTCCCGGGCCACATTCTGAATGCCCGGAGCCAACTGTAGGCCACTTCGTGCTCTTCGACTTCCCAGAACTCCATTCCCGGGCCACATTTTGAATGCCCGGAGCCAACTGTAGGCCACTTCGTGGTCTTCGAGTCCCCAGAACTCCATTCCCGGGCCACATTTTGAATGCCCGGAGCCAACTGTAGGCCACTTCGTGCTCTTCGAGTTCCCAGAACTCCATTCCCGGGCCACATTTTGAATGCCCGGAGCCAACTGTAGGCCACTTCGTGGTCTTCGAGTTCCCAGAACTCCATTCCCGGGCAGATTTTGGATGCCCGGAGCCAACTGTAGGCCACTTCGTGGTCTTCGAGTTCGCAGAACTCCATTCTTGGGCATGATTTTGAATGCCCGGAGCCAACTGTAGGCCACTTCGTGTTCTTCGAGTTCCCAGAACTCCATTCCCGGGCCACATTTTGAATGCTGAGGCAGGCTGATGCTGAGGCTGAGGCAGGCTGAGGCTGAGGCAGGCTGAGGCTGAGGCCGAGGTTGAAGGCAGACTGAGGCTGAGGCTGAAGCAGGCTGAGGCTGAGGCTGAGGCAGGCTGAGGCTGAGGCTGCAGGCTGATGCTGAGGCAGGCTGAGGCTGAGGCTGAGGCTGATGCAGGCTGAGGATGAGGCAGCTGAGGCTGACGCCGAGGCTGAAGGCAGACTGAGGCTGAGGCTGAAGCAGGCTGAGGCTGAGGCTGAGGCAGGCTGAGGCTGAGGCAGGCTGAGGCTGAGGCAGGCTGAGGCTGTGACTGTGACTGCCGTTGCCACTGCGACTGTCATCGCGAATGCGACTACGACTGCGAGAACAGCAGAATTCTACAACTGGATTCTCATTTGAATCTTAAGGGGAATGCTTCCAGATATGCTCCTACACATCGCTGTTAGGTTGCTTTGCCGGGATTTTTACCTAACAGCGAAGACTGATAGGTTTCTAGTTGACTCAAAAGAGCTCACAGATCACTCCACAGGGGGGTCCGGGCGGGTGCCGGACAGGGTGCCGCAGAAGTCGTTTTAAGCAAACAGTCACACACTTCGTGCTCTTCGACCTCCCAGAACTCCATTCCCGGGCCACATTCTGAATGCCCGGAGCCAACTGTAGGCCACTTCGTGCTCTTCGACTTCCCAGAACTCCATTCCCGGGCCACATTTTGAATGCCCGGAGCCAACTGTAGGCCACTTCGTGCTCTTCGAGTCCCCAGAACTCCATTCCCGGGCCACATTTTGAATGCCCGGAGCCAACTGTAGGCCACTTCGTGCTCTTCGACTTCCCAGAACTCCATTCCCGGGCCACATTTTGAATGCCCGGAGCCAACTGTAGGCCACTTCGTGCTCTTCGAGTTCCCAGAACTCCATTCCCGGGTACATTTTGAATGCCCGGATCCAACTCTAGGCCACTTCGTGCTCTTCGACTTCCCAGAACTCCCATTCCTGGGCCACATTTTCAGCAGGGGCAAGAGCACGACGAGGAGGAGGACGAGCAAGACCAGGAGGACGAGGACGAGCAGGAGCAGGACGAGGAGCAGGAGGAGCAGGAGAAGAAGGACGAGCAGGAGGAGGAGGAGGACGAGCAGGAGGAGGAGGACGACCAGGAGGAGGAGGACGACCAGAAGAGGAGGAGGAGGAGGAGGGTTGGAGGGGGGGAGACTACCAGGAGGAGGAGATGAGGAGGATGAGGAAGGAGGAGGACGGAGGAGGAGGAAGAGGGAGGAGGAGGAGGAGGAGGAGGATGAAGAGGAGGAGGAGGAGGAGAGGAGGAGGAGGGAGGAGTAGGAGGAGAGGAGAGAGGAGTAATGAGGAGGAGGAGGGAGAGGAGGAGGAGAGGAGAGGAGTGAGGAGAGGAGGAGGACGAGGATGAGGAGGAGGAGGGGGGGTGGGAGAGTAAGCAAACCAGGAGGAGGAGAACGAGGACCAACCCACCACCGGAGGAGGAGGAGGAGGAGGAGGAGGAGGAGGAGGAGGAGGAGGAGGAGGAGGGGGAGAGAACATCACGAGGAGGAGGACGAGCAAGACGAGGAGGACGAGAACGAGGGCGACCAGGAAGAGGAGGAGGAGGAGGAGGAGGAGGAGGAGGGGAGGGGGAGGACTACCAGGAGGAGGAGGAGGAGGAGGAGGAGGAGGAAGAGGAGGAGGAGGACGAGGAGGAGGAGGAGGAGGAGGAGGACGAGGAGGAGGAGGGGGGGGGAGAGCACCAGGAGGAGGAGAACGAGGACCACCAGGAGGAGGAGGAGGAGGAGGAGGAGAGAGCACCAGGAGGAGGAGGACGAGCAAGACGAGGAGGACGAGAACGAGGACGAGCAGGAGGAAGAGGAGGAGGAGGAGGAGGAGGAGGAGGAGGAGCAGGAGAAAAATGATGATGAGGAGGAGGAGGAGGAGGAGGAGGAGGAGCAGGAGAAAGAGGACGAGCAGGAGGAGCACGAGGACGAGCAGGAGGAGGAGGAGGAGGACGAGCAGGAGGGGAGGGCGGCCGGCTGCCCCGGCCGGCTCCTACACATGGCTGTTAGGTTGCTTTGCCGGGATAATATCACTTTTTTACCTAACAGCTTGTTCTGATAGGTTTCTAGTGGGGTCAAAAGAGAACAGCAGATGACTCCACAGGGGGGTCTGGGCGGGTGCCGGACAGTGTGCCGCAGAAGTCGTTTTAAGCCAACAGTCACACACTTCGTGCTCTTCGACCTCCCAGAACTCCATTCCCGGGCCACATTCTGAATGCCCGGAGCCAACTGTAGGCCACTTCGTGCTCTTCGACTTCCCAGAACTCCATTCCCGGGCCTTTTTTTGAATGCCCGGAGCCAACTGTAGGCCACTTCGTGCTCTTCGAGTCCCCAGAACTCCACTCCCGGGCCACATTTTGAATGCCCGGAGCCAACTGTAGGCCACTTCGTGCTCTTCGAATTCCCAGAACTCCATTCCCGGGCCACATTTTGGATGCCCGGGGCCAACTGTAAGCCACTTCGTGTTCTTCGAGGTCCCAGAACTTCATTCTCGGGCCACATTTTGTGTGCCCAGAGCCAACTGTAGGCCACTTCGTGGTCTTCGAGTTCCCAGAACTCTATTCCTGGGCATGACCGGAGCCAACTGTAGGCCACTTCGTGTTCTTCGAATTCCCAGAACTCCACATTTTACCTGACAGCTTGTTCTGATAGGTTTCTAATGGGGTCAAAAGAAAGCAGCAAATGACTCCACAGGGGGGTCTGGGCGGGTGCCGGACAGGGTGCCGCAGAAGTCGTTTTAAGCCAACAGTCACACATTTCGTGCTCTTCGACCTCCCAGAACTCCATTCCCGGGCCACATTCTGAATGCCCGGAGCCATCTGTAGGCCACTTCGTGCTCTTCGAGTCCCCAGAATTCTATTCCCGGGCCACATTTTGAATGCCCGGAGCCAACTGTAGACCACTTCGTGGTCTTCGAGTCCCCAGAACTCCATTCCCGGGCCACATTTTGAATGCCCGGAGCCAACTGTAGGCCACTTCGTGGTCTTCGAGTTCCCAGAACTCCATTCCAGGGCCACATTTTTTTTTTGAGGGCCGGGCAACTGGAGGCCCCACTTTCGTGGTTTCGAGTTCCCAGAACTACATTCTGGGCCACATTTTGTTGCCAGAGCAAATGTAGCCACTTCGTGGTCTTTCGAGTTCCCAGAACTCCATTTTCCTGGGCATGATTTTGAATGCCGGAGCCAACTGTAGGCCACTTCGTGTTTCTTCAAGTTCCAGGAACTCCATTCCAGGGCCAAACTTTTTGAATGCTGAGGCAGGCTGATGCTGGTGCAGGCTGAGGCTGAGGCTGGGGCTGATGCCGGCTGAGGCTGAGGCAGGCTGAGGCTGAGGCCGAGGCTGAAGGCAGACTGAGGCTGAAGCTGAAGCAGGCTGAGGCTGAGGCTGAGGCAGCTGAGGCTGAGGCTGAGGCAGGCTGATGCTGAGGCAGGCTGAGGCTGAGGCTGAGGCTGATTCAGGGTGAGGCTGAGGCAGGCTGAGGCTGAGGCCGAGGATGAAGGCAGACTGAGGCTGAGGCTGAGGCAGGATGAGGCTGAGGCTGAGGCAGGCTGAGGCAGATGCAGGCTGAGGCTGTGACTGTGACTGCCGTTGCCACTGCGACTGTCATCGCGAATGCGACTACGACTGCGAGAACAGCAGAATTCTACACTGGATTCTCATCTGAATCTTAAGGGGAATGCTTCCTGATTTGCTCCTACATATCGCTGTTTTAGGTTGCTTTGGGGGATAATTGAATGCTGAGGCAGGCTGAGGCTGAGGCTGAGGCTGATGCAGGCTGAGGCTGAGGCAGCCTGAGGCTGACGCCGAGGCTGAAGGCAGACTGAAGCTGAGGCTGAAGCAGGCTGAGGCTGAGGCTGAGGCAGGCTGAGGCTGAGGCTGAGGCAGGCTGATGCTGAGGCAGGCTGAGGCTGAGGCTGAGGCTGATGCAGGCTGAGGCTGAGGCAGCCTGAGGCTGACGCCGAGGCTGAAGGCAGACTGAAGCTGAGGCTGATCAGGCTGAGGCTGAGGCTGAGGCAGGCTGAGGCTGAGGCAGGCTGAGGCTGTGACTGTGACTGCCGTTGCCACTGCGACTGTCATCGCGAATGCGACTACGACTGCGAGAACAGCAGAATTCTACAACTGGATTCTCATCTGAATCTTAAGGGGAATGCTTCCAGATATGCTCCTACACATCGCTGTTAGGTTGCTTTGCCGGGATAATTGCCGAACAACTTGTTCTGATAGGTTTCTAGTGGTGTCAACAGGGAGCAGCAGATGACTCCACAGGGGGGTCTGGGCGTGTGCCGGACAGGGTGCCGCAGAAGTCGTTTTTTGCCAAAAACAGTCACACACTTCGTGCTCTTCGACTTCCCAGCAGAACTCCATTACCGGGCACATCTCTGAATGCCCGGAGCCAAATGTAGGCCACTTCGTGGTCTTCGAGTTCCCAGAACTCCATTCCCGGTGTACATTTTGGATGCCCGGAGCCAACTGTAGGCCACTTCGTGGTCTCCGAGTTCCCAGAACTCCATTCCCGGGCCACATGTTGGGTGCCCGGAGCCAACTGTAGGCCACTTCGTGGTCTTCGAGTTCCCAGAACTCCATTCCCGGGCCACATTTTGGATGCCCGGAGCCAACTGTAGGCCACTTCGTGGTCTTCGAGTTTCCAGATCTCCATTCCCGGGCCACATTTTCTGTGCCCGGAGGTGTAGGCATCTTTCGTGCCTTCGACTTCCCAAAACTCCTACTATTCATGGGCCACATACTCAGGCAACGGGCACGAGCACGTCGAGGAGGAGGACGCAAGACCAGTGTACATGAAAGAGGGACGGAGGAGCAGCAGGACGAGGAGCAGGAGGAGCAGGAGAAGAAGGACGGCAGGAGGGAGGAGGAGGACGAGAGGAGGAGGAGGACGACCAGGGGAGGAGGACGACCTGGAAGAGGAGGCGTGCGGAGGTAGGAGGGAGAGGAGAAGAGGGGGAGGAACTACCAGGTGCGGCCCACCATAACTGGGGCATGTCCGGAGGATGAGGTGGAGGTGAAGAGGAGGTGGGCGGAAAGGAGGGGTGGGGGAGAGCCCAGGAGGAGGAGAACGGGGACCCCAGGAGGAGGAGGCAGGAGGAGGAGGAGGAGGAGGAGGAGGGGGGGGAGAACACCAGGAAAAGGAACGAGCAAGACGAGGACGAGAACGAGGACGACCAGGAAGAGGAGGATGAGGAGGAGGAGGAGGGGAGGGGGAGGACTACCAGGAGGAGGAGGAGGAGGAGGAGGAGGAGGAACAGGAGGAAGAGGAGGAGGAGGACGAGGAGGAGGAGGAGGAGGAGGACGAGGAGGAGGAGGGGGGGGGAGAGCACCAGGAGGAGGAGAACGAGAACCACCAGGAGGAGGAGGAGGAGGAGGAGGAGGAGGAGGAGGAGGAGGAGGAGGAGAGAGCACCAGGAGGAGGAGGACGAGCAAGACGAGGAGGACGAGAACGAGGACGAGCAGGAGGAAGAGGAGGAGGAGGAGGAGGAGGAGGAGGAGGAGGAGGAGCAGGAGGAGGAGGAGGAGGAGGAGGAGGAGGAGGAGCAGGAGAAAGAGGACGAGCAGGAGGAGCACGAGGACGAGCAGGAGGAGGAGGAGGAGGACGAGCAGGAGGGGAGGGCGGCCGGCTGCCCCGGCCGGCTGCCCCGGCCGGCTGCCCCGGCCGGCTGCCCCGACCGGCCGCGCTTGCGCCCGGCCGCGGAGCGCGGTCAAGGGAAGGGGGCGGGGGCGGGCGGTCAAGGTTGATACCCCCTCCTCGCTCGTTCCACTGCCTGCTCGCAGCAGTGGCACCAGCACATGCACAAGAGATTCCTGCATGAACTGTTGTACTTGCATATCTGATGGCCTTCGGCCAAGGTCGTGCGCACCAGGGCTCTGAGGAAGGCTCCTTGCGCCCTTCTGGGGAGCCCCTCTGGGGAGCCCCTCGGACGAATTATTCGGGCCTTCTGCTCGCCATGTCGGGCCTTCCTGGGGGACAGACACACCGGGCGAATTATTCGGGTCTTCTGCTCGCCATGTCGGGCCTTCCTGGGGGACAGACACACAAACATGGGCCTCTCATATGTGCGCGCCGACTTAGGGCGACGCATGTGCCTGGTCCAGCACGCGCGGTGCCCCCGGGGAGGGGTTGCGGTTTTGCCAGATTGTGAGGACGCTTCAGAGCGGAACGCCCCTCCACATCCTTCCTGATCCCTCACTCATTTCAACCCGCGCTCCCTCAGGTGCACACTGCCGGCGCCAGCGCGAAGATAACAAGCACCTGGGGGGCGCCCCGTTCCGCGAATCCCACTGCAGAGCGGGGATCTCGACCCCCCAATGGGATTCGTGGAGCGGGGGGGGCCTTGAGAGGCCGAAACATTTTTTGGGGCGGGGGGGGCTGCCCCGTTCCCTCGGATGGGCACAGCCCCCCCCTCGCCGGCCTCCTCTCCTTGATCCCTCCTCCTAACGTAACGCGCCCGCTTTAAGTTAGTGCATATGATACATCGACATGCTGTTCGACCCAGAGATGCTCCTACACATGGCTGTTAGGTTGCTTTGCCGGGATAATTTTTCTCTGGCCGACCTCGACAAGGCTCCGAGACACAGTAAGTAGCAACTCGTGCTCAGGAAACAAACTGTCGTGCCGGCACCACCGCGCTCTCCCATATCTCCCATGCCCACTGGCCTTTAGGGTGGGCGGGTTGGGCACTGCGATTCCATCACACGGATGTTCTGAAGGATACGTGGGAAGCGCGAGAGAAGCCACTGCAAGCTGGTATCACCATCAACCCTGGGGATCGACTTCAGGCGCTCGAGCTGCATGAGAAGCCTACCTTTTTTCTCGTGCCCCTTGCAGCTCGCCAGACTCTCCTCCATCGCCCTCTCTTTTGAATCTGCGCGATCGGGAGGTCGCCCAGGCCGTCGGTGGAAGCGCCTCCGCGCCGCAGGCAAAGCGGGGTGAGCTGGAGGCTGCCGAGCTTCAGCTCCTCCACGCCCCGCCGGAAGATGCGCTCGTACCCCGCGAGCGCCAGGCCAGCAAACGCCAGCTCTCCGACGGCGGTCGCCCGACGGAGAACGGAGAGCACCTTCGACAGGAGCGGCCGCCTGACCTCGGAGGCCTCGCCGAAGATGATCGCGTCGTCGAAGTCGCCGCTCTTGGTCGGCCGACCCCCCTCCTCCGGGCAGATCATCGCCGCCCAGCAGCGGCGTCCGCCTCGGGCGCCTTGAGGCCGGATGAGCTGGTCCCGCCCCAGTCCGAGGCCTTCCGAGGCCCGCAAGTAGCCGTCGAACAGCACTAGCGTCAGCGCCGCCGAGTTCACCATCACCAAGCTGTGCTGCTCGCCCATCCAGCGGGCCAATGCCAAGGCAGCCTCCCAGGGGCAGCCATCCCGCGACCTGATCTGCGAGGCTTTGCGGAAGCCACGCAGGGCACGCCGGGTCCGAGGGAAGTGCGGCGACTTCGCCCAGACCTCGTCGATGTGGAACATCAGCGCGTGGATGGCGTTGTTGCCGCGGGACGAGGGCTCCCCGTCGAAGTAGAGAGCTTGCGAAGGTAGCTCTCGAGAGCCTTGTCGCGCGCCTCGGGAATCGCGATCGCCAGGTGGTGCGACTTCCACCGCGCCGTCAGGTCGTCGCACTCGCGCTGGTAGACGCGCAAGGTCGCTGGCGCGGACCTCTGCTTCAAGTAGCCCTCCTGCCCGGGCGCGGCGGCTACCTTCTTGGCGACCGCCTGTCGGCGTGAACTCCGACGTTGCCGAGCGCTGGAGGGCGGGCGGCTGTCGACGCCGTCCGGCGCCAGAAGTCCCAGCGGAGGCCCCCCGCCGCTTGGAAAGCTAGCCTGGCCTGCCAGCCGCCCAGCCCAGCGAGCGGAGGGCGAGGCGCCGCCGCTCCGCGCTGTCACCACAGAGCTGGTGGCCGGCAGCGCGCCCCCCCATCCAATAGCAAACCGCCGCGGTCAGGTAGGGGCCGCGAGCGGCTTCGGCTGCGCGACCCGCGCGGCGGCGGCCAGCTCGCGCTCCCAGCGGGGGTCGAGCAACGGCTCGCCATCTCGCCGAAGCGCGGTCCGACCCAAAGCCCTCTTGAGCCCCGCCGCGGCGACCCGACGCAGACCTGGAGGATATGCTGCTGCCAGGGAAGTCTTCCATTTCCAGACGTACTTGTCGGCCCCGTCCGGGGCCTTCACTTTGCCTTCGAGGAGCTCGTGGGGGACCAAGCACATGCACTTTCTCTCAATGATTTTCAGCTCGGGGAGATTTGTGACGAAGACGGTGGGCTTCCTGTAGGGGGCCCCGTAGCGGCAACAGTGGTGCCCGATGGACTCGCACTTTATCTTGTTGAACATGCTGACCAGGGGCGGGTACTTCAGGGGCCTCGAGGACACCGGGTTTTCAAGCGGTACAGACACCCCAGACCTGTGGCACGCCTTGAGAACCTTCACGGTGAAGTCAGCGCGCCATAGACCTGCTCGAAAGTCCCCCGAGTCCTTGGACCCCGCGTTGTTCGCGATGCTCAGCGCGCACAAGGAGGAGCAAGGTGGACGGACTAACGTGCCCTCGAAAAACCCACTGTCTGATCTTTTGCTGCACACCGACATCGAGAACATTGAACTGCGGCCCCGCTGACGCGTCCACTGGACACAGGATGCGCAGCCCAGCCGCCAAGCACGCGCCAGAGAGCCTCGAGCACCCGCTGAAGACCTCCAGCACGCCAGCGCGGCCGCGGCTGCTCCGAGCCTCTCGCGGGCCGGGGGCGGGCAGCGCGGCAGGGCGCCCAGGGCCGCGCTCGTCCCCCGCAGAATTCGCGGGATGTCCCGCGCCATTCGTGACCGAGATTAGATAATCTCGATCGCGTTTCGCTCGAGACTTTCGCTCCGGGGACGCCGCGGGAACACCGCTGGGAAGCGCCGCGCTGCGGAGCCGAACCAGGCGCGCGGCTAGGCGACCGCCGCGCAGCGCCTCGCCTGGCGCCAGCAGCCCTCGCTCCGCCAGCCGCGAGTCCGAGTCAGTGGGGTTGCGAGCCGTCTCCACCTAGCGCCGCGCCCACATCACCTCGGCCCCAAGCTGGACGGCGGCGGCCCGCCGGCAGATCACGTTCAGGGCGGGGCCGTGCGCCCGACCCCGCTCCGCGGCCAAAACTTCCGAAAGATTATCGCCGAGGGGCCAGACCACGCCGCCATGACTCGCGGGGTCCCGAACAGCATGATACAGTCCTGTCAGCGCGATCCTCGCCTCCTTCATGTGGATCGCCTCGCGCCTCTGCCAGGCGCCCACCAACAGCCGTCGCCAGCGCCCCGCCGCCGCCGTGCTGTCGGGCAGCGCGGGGGCGATGCCAGTCGCGCGAGGGCGCGGGGGCCCCGCCTCGACCGCCTTCATCGCCTCGACGGGCGCCAGGTTGCTCGCCCGAGCCGCGCGGCGGGCAGGGCGATCGCCAGCGTTCGCGCCAGGCCGGCCGCTGTCCTCCACCTCTAGGTCGGCGCCTAGCTCGCGGAAGTCGGCAGCTAGCCCGGATTGAGCACCAGCGAGACCCGGCCCCTCCTCCTCCTCGGCGTCGGCGAAGCGCCAGCGCTCCCGCCGCCGGCAGACGTCGCCCCTCGAAGTCGCCCAGGCGGGTGGATCGCGCAGCCGCCCGTCGAGGCGTCCGAGCAGAAGGCCGCGGTGTAGTGGTGAGGTCGAAGCCGACTCCGAACAAGAACAAGAAGGCGACGGCACGTGACCAGTTCTCCTCGCACGCGACTGTCGAACCGACGGAAGCGGCCTAAGTTCTCAGAGCTGAACACATGTAGCTTCGAGAGGACGCTCAGGGCCGGCCGCGCCAGCATGAAGAAGTTCGCCAGGCGCCCCAGTACTATGCGCATCACTTCACCTGTGCAGCCGGGCCGTAACTCCAGCTGCCGCAGCGCATGCCACAGCCGCCAGAACCGCGACCGCCGCTGTCGCCAGGAGAACGTAGCGCCCTGGAGTTCGAAGCCCACCATGTCCAGGTTCGGGTCGCGCTCAACGTTGCCCCACAGGGTGAAGCCACGCTCGCTCAGCGCGGCGACCATGGACTCGTTGAAGATGCCGGCGTCCTCGCGGTCGAAGCAGAGCAGGTTGCCGTTGTCTACGCACGGCGCGGCGATGGGCTTACCTTTGGCCAGCCGAGGCGCAGGCCGACCGTCGCGGAGCAGTTGGGCCTCCGCCAGCGCCCGGTCGCAGCTTATCACGCGGACGAACGACCCCACCATCGCGTCGGTGAGCGCGGAGTGGCAGATGAACAAGGCCCACGTCCAACCCATGGGCGCGCCGCAGAAGCAGGGCCATACAGCTTCCTCAGCCGCGACCGACGCCCAAGCGCCCTTCCCGTCGACGGCGCCAAACACCTCGGAGATGCCTGCCTCCGCCGCGGCCACGCGGCAATCGATGCCGAACCAGTCGCTCATCACCTTGAAGCGCAGCTGGTAGAAACCGTCCTGGAGGTCGACCGCGGCCCCGCACAACTCCAGAGAAGAGGCCGCTCCTGGTTCCAAGGCCTCGTCGCTGAGGTCCGGGCGGGCGCGGCGCCGGGCGTCGCCAGGCAGGAGCGCCGCGGCCGCCTGTGCCAATGGTTGGGGAGGCAGGCGTCCACGATGAGCCGCTGCCACCAGCCTGATCACCGCGAAGCGCCCGATGAAGGCCTTCGCCGAGCGCTTGCACGCCACGAGGTTACCGCGGTGAAGTGTCATGACCAGCTCCTTCAGAGGCTTGCGGCTCTGTCGGAGACGCGGGTCAGTGTAGGGCCGCGGGGGAAGTCCGTCTGCCTCCGCCTGCTCCAGGCGCCGTTCGACGCGCCGCCGGGGGTCGGCCGGAAGTGGGTGGGCATCGGCGCCGACGACGCCCAGCACCTCCTTGGGGACCGTATCATTCTTCAGGATCTTGAGTCGCCCCAGCTGGATCGGGGCCTGGCTGGTGGTGTCGCTCGCCAGTTACATGTCAGAGCACTTCAGGAGGTCCGGGAGCGCGTTAGAGAAGTCAGCATCTGGAGAGGCGGGAAACTGGTCGTCCACCCGCTCCGCGACGCGGTCCAAGATCGACTGCTGAGCCGACGTGGCATCTTGCTTGGCAGGCCTCGGCCGCCGCAGCTGCAACGGCAGACCGACGCGAGAGGCAGACATGCTGTTCAGAGCCGTGGCCGCGTCCGCGACCAGCTCAGCCGCCGAAGGCTCGTCTCCAGCTCGAGTCGGGGGGCGGCAGAGAGCCGCCCGATCACCCTCGCCTCCGACACAGTCGAACGCGTGCAGCGGCAAGGGGGACACGTCGCCAGGCGACGTCAACACTTCGCGGTCATGCGAGGCCGCTGGCCTCGAGGTCGGGGGCGCGGCCGCGGTGCTCAGACCCCGCGATGCCGATCGGAGCGCGGCCGCGCCCCCCAGTCCCTTTAGTCCTTGCCTGGCTTGCCGCCGCTCGCGCGGCCGGCCTGCCTCTTCCTCTCGTTCTCCTGCTCCTCGAAGTCCTGCCTTAGGCTCTTGAGCACCGTCGCGCTGGTCTTCTGCTGCTCTGCCATGTACTTGTCGAACTCCGTGGCTCGGAGTCCTCCCGACTCGTCGAAGTTCGACTGCGCGAACTTCTCCAGCCCGGTGAAGTCCAGTGCCTTCGGGTTCCTCCGAACCGCCCACTGGCGCGCGATGATGCGGCGGCAGATAAGCTCCGCCGACGCCAGCGCCTGCAGGTTCAGCTGATCGTACGACTGCATCATCCACAAATAATCGAAGCCGAGCCTGACCTCCCTCGCGACACTGCCCTGCGGGTTCACCCCGCTCTCGCTCTCCCACCACGACGGGTAGAGGTGCAGCTCGAGCCCCGCCGCCGCCGCGTCCGTGATGACCTCCCGGGCGGCTGAGGGCCACTCGAACGGCCAATCCGCGAACTTCGGATCGGAGGCGAGGTTCGTCGTCTCTCGAAGCAGCATCATCCGCTTGCCCCCCGCATCGTGATGCACAGGCAATATGCGGAGATCTCGCCCAGGACCGCTCCGCTAGCGCTCTAGCCAGACGTCCAGGTCGCGGTCCTTCACTCTCTGAACCGAAACCCACTCGCCAGCCGCCTGGTCGATACAGTAGAGCCCGACGTCGCCCTTCACCACGGCGCGGACGCCGATCATACTCCCGTCCGCGATCACCTCCTTGAGCTGCTCGTGGCCTGTGCCCGCCACGCGCCAGCGCCGATCCGCCACACCTCCGACGGCTCCAGCGGCGGGCTGGTGCCCGAGCACACGGGCCAACTGGCCGCCCCGCAGGAAGAGGTCGTCCCGCTGATCGGCCGTGAGCGGGGCGAAACAGTACACGTTCCCGCGCACCTGCACCGGCCACGGCGCCGAGCGAGCCAGCTGCAGCACGCGATGGCCCGACAGGTCCAGTACCTGTACCGAGAAGTCGGGCGTCGCGCTCAGCCAGCGCCCTGGCACGAGCTCGAACAGCAGCAGCCCGTGGTGCCATGTGATGTTCGGGTCGTCTGGGTAGTCAACCAGGATCTGGATGATATCTGTATCAAGCGTGGTCGCCATCATAGGCCAAGGAGCGTCGTAAGTGTCAACCCCGCGGCCTCCACCACAGGCCGGGTGGTAGTCGGCGGTGCCACCGCGATCCTCGCGCGGCCAGCCAACGCCATCTGCAGCCCCAGCGTGCACGCCACGCCCAGGAGCAGGCCGAGCCCCGCCGCGACCAGCAGGCCACCGACCGACGGCCCGCACAGCGGCGCGGGCGGGCAGTGCAAGTGGTCGGGCCCGCAGCGGTCCAGCTGCGCCCGCAGGATGGCCAGCAACCCCTCGTCCAGGGGGCTCGAGTCGAAGTGGCAAGCGCAGCTGGTAGAGCCGCCCGATGTGAGCCGCCCTATCGCAGCCCTGATCACCGCTGGCGCCAGCCCCCCCCAGCTGATCAGCAGCCCACTGCATCAGCAGGCTTGGACCAAAAGAGACTGCAGGAGCGCCCAATGATCCCCCTCGGACAATTGGCCTGAGACCGCCTCGCCGCATCTAAACAAAACAGTTACAGACAAATCTGTGTTTGTTTCTTCTTCGAATGGCGGGTGCGACCTGGCCGGGCCCAAAAACTTGCCGTGCGCCTGCACGCCCGCGGGGCCCGCGCTTCCGCAGGGCTCGTCCCGAGCCCTGGGGCCGCGAGCCGCGAGCTCGGCGGACGCCCCACCCCCGCGAGCTGGCGGCCGGCGCAGATTTGCGGCCCGCGGGGCGCAGCAGGCCCGTCGCGCGGCCTGTGCAGTCCCAGACATGCTCGCGTCGTAAAACAAAAATCAAGGCGGGCGGTTTTTCGCTATGTGCGGCCCCTGGGGGCCCTCGCCAGGCCATGGGCGCGGCTTTTCGCTGTTGTCGGCCCCTGGAGGCCATCGCCAGGCCCCGGGACCGTCACAAACGACTGAGGAGGAGAAAGACTGGCCCCGGGGAACGGGTCTGGACTTCCGGGGACGCGGTCCTGAAAAAATCAAGACGTCGCATGTCAGGGTGCCCTGGAGAGGAGGTCTCGAGCCGGCCGGTTCCAGTCGACTGCCAAGGGCAGGGAGCCCGGCAGCGTGCACCACCCGGCGGAACTGCGTCTCCGGCCCAGCGCGGTCGCCGCACCATCGGCCCCTGCCCCGGCGGCATCGGGGCTCCGGCAAGCGCGGGTCGCCGCGCCGCGAGCCTCTGCCCCAGCATCGTTCAGTGCCCGGCCGCGGGGCAGTCCTGTCAGCGCCCCCGCCCCCTGGCAGCTTCGGATGCCCAGGGTGGAAGGGCTGCGGTGGCAAGAGCGGCTCGCAGCCTCCACTGCGAAGGCAGTGAGCGAAGCGAGTCTCCCTTCTCCTGCCCCCAGAGGGGCGAAGAAGAGGGGGAGGAGGAGGAGGAGGAGGAGGAGGAGGAGGAGGAGGAGGAGGAGGAGGAGGAGGAGGAGGAGGAAGAAGAGGAGGAGGAGGAGGAGGAGTGGGACAGGAAGGAGAAGGATAAACGAGGGAGGAGGAAGAGGAAGAGGAGGGAACTGGGGAAGAGGAGGAGGAGGGAAAGAGAAGCAGGACGACGGCGACATCGACGGCCACCGCAACGAAGGCGGCGGCGACGACGCGACGCACCGATCGGCGCGCGCAGCCAGAGCCTCCCCGGCGGAGCTCCGCGGAAGGGCGCCAGCCACTTAGGGATCGAACCGCCGCAGAAAAATCGCCGCGGCCTGGTCGATGTCCTCGCGGGAGTACCTGGGCGACGCCAAGAACGGTGCCAGCGGCGGAAACAGCGGCAACGACGGCCACCGTAGCGGCGAAGGGCGGCTACGACAGCGACGACGGCGGCGTCGACGACGACGGCGGCGGCGATATCGACAACGACGGCGGCGGGAGCGGCGACCAAAGGCGACAACGCGGCCGACGTCCTCGCGGCGGGCGAAATGATGCGCCTCGCCTTAAGAGGGAGAACACAAGAGAACCAGAGTGAACCCGAGATGTATCAACGATGCTGCAATTCATTCCCCAATCCTAAGTCCCCTCCCCGAAAATCCTTACAACCAGTATTTTCTGGCTTCGCTGGCCCCGGGCTGGATTCCTTAAAATCTCGCTTGCGCGTCTCTGACAAATGCCAGAAGGCGCAGACATGCATGCGAGTGGGCACCGTCTAGAGTGCTGAGGGTGGGGAGCCAGAGCGCCAGATCAGGTGTTGCCGCAGACGTGCATTGGTGACAAAGCAATTGCTGCTGCGATGCGCCTGCACAGGCAGGACGACACGACCGTGGCGAGTCAATGGAACTTGTTGACGCGCTTCTGCATGGGGATCCTCTTGAAGTGGTCGTACACCATGTAATCGAACCTGTTGGTGAGCCTGGCTTGTTTATTCTGTTCGTCGGTGAACTCGACCACATGAGTGGAAGGCCTCTTATATGCCGTATCGAAGAACTCTTGGCGCCAACCGATCGCGGTCTCGAGATATGCTGTGTCCTTGAAGTCCTCCGCGAACATCACGACCTCGAACTTCGACAGGCGCTCGATCGCCTTGTGCGCATGCTCCTCGGTAATCTCCCCTGCAGGGAGCGACCATACTGAATAACCGCCAACCGTACGGACGAGGAAATTGTCGTAGAACCACCACAGTCTCCAATCGTTTTTGAGGGGAGCAGCATGGTTGCAAGCATGGGTCAGATCGGTATCGTTTCCTCTCCTCACGAGGCAGCTCATTGAGGCAATTGTCTCATCTGGTGTATACATCTCCATACTCGCCTTGGAGATAGCGAGTGTGTTTGGATCTCGGAGAAGAGTGCCATAATTAAAATGATTGTGACATAGGTTGTATTCGTCCATGGTGTGCTCGATCTGAGCCCATGTGACATTCGACCAAGCAAAATATTCGGCTCTCTTTGAACAATCGGCATGCGTCGCCTTTCCCTTGTCGACTGCGTCGGGCGTGTCGTACGGCCACCAGTTCCCGTTGAAGCTTGGCCGGACAACGTTCTCGTGGTTCAGCATTGCCATCGAGTAGATGAAAGTGCCCATGGACTTGTGTATGTGGACCCAGATCACCGGCTTTGCATGAGACACGTTGGCGCGAGGCACCCCTCCTTCGACAGGCGTGTTGGCCAGGGGATTGTTCCTCATCACGCGAGCGACCGTCATCTCCAGTGCCCGGGCGCAGCCCTCGGCGCCAAAGCCCAGCTCGGCCATGTCCTCTGGTGGGCTTGTCCACCGCCACAACCGAACCACAAGTAGGAGGGGGGAGAGGGTCCTCCTCCTCCTCCTCCTCCCTCTCCTCCTCCTCTTCGTCCTCCTCCTCCTCCTCCTCCTCCTCTTCGTCCTCCTCCCTATCCGCCTCCTCTTCGTCCTCCCTCTCCTCCTCCTCCTCTCCTCCTCCTCCTCCTCCTCCTCCTCCTCCTCCTCCTCCTCCTCCTCCTCCTCTCCTCCTCCTCCTCCTCTTCGTCCTCCTCCCTATCCTCCCCCTCTTCGTCCTCCTCTTCGTCCTCCCTCTCCTCCTCCTCTTCCTCCTCCTCCCTCCTCCTCCTCCTCCTCCTCCTCCTCCTCCTCCTCCTCCTCCTCCTCCTCCTCCCCCCCTCGAACCTGTGGTGGTGGCCTGTGGAGAACAGGCCCGGCGTCCTCGGCCAGGAGGCTGTAGTCGAAGCAGCCCGGAGGAGCCGCGCCGCCGCCCGGCGGGCAGTCCGGCAGCCCCAGGGCCGCCGTGCAGGCCTCCTGCATTGCGTTGCTCGGGTCGGGCGAAAGGGGTAGGAAGGCGCCAACTATACACCAACACCGATCCTGGCCAGGATCACCCTGGGCCCAGGATCGGTGTATACGCCCTCCTGCCTTGCGCAAGAAGGTATATACACCGATCCTGGGCCCAGGGTGATCCTGGGCCAGGATCGGTGTTGGTGTATAGTTGGTGCCCTCCGAAGGGGGGGATAGCAAAGGGGGGGGTTGAGAATCGGCTCACGCGTAGCTGATTTTCCCGGCGCCTCCCGGCGCCGGAGGCGCCCATGTATCCGAGGAATGGGCCCCTCGGCGAGGTTGAAACCAGCTGCATGCAGCAAATTTTGCAACCCCCCCTTTCCCAATCCCCCCCTTTCGTCCAGCCCGAGTTGCTCCCATCGGACTCATCACCGCACCGGCCTTGCAGACGTGCTGCAGCGGATTTCTGCGTGGCTTTCTGCGTGGCCTTTTGCCCGAAGCGGCGAGCGAAAAACGGAGTGAATTTCGCGTGGGTTCTGTTTGGTCTTCATTCCTGGCCAAACAAAATCCCGCACGAGATTCACATCGAAATCTGGAACGGAATTCTCCAAGACACTCCAGACCCATCCTGTCGTTTTCCCAAAGAAATCCGCTCTCCAGTGATGGCGCCATGATACTCAGGGACCTCGTCCCAGAAATTCTTGTTCGAGCGCCCAGAAACAAGGTATCGAAACAGTGTCGAACGAGCATCGCCTCACAGGGCCCGACACGAGAAGGCCCTCCAGTTTCGGCACTTTCCTGGTGCTCGAAATCAGTTCTGGTGGCCAGGGCTGAAGTAGGTTGGAAAATCCTAACTCCTGCGCCCCGGAGCTGGCCCGCGCCATGCCGGGGTCGGCGTCCTGCTGGGCCAGCGTCAGCGCCCGCGCGCCGAGGCGGAGCGCAGAGGCCGCCGCCACGAGCACGGGGGAGCGCATGCTGAGGTAATAGTTGTACGGATGTGAGCGGAAGGCGGTGTGGTCTCGGAGGGTGGCAACGGAACCGGCGCTCGAGCCAAGATGGTTTCGGTTGGCGAACGAGGACCCGTGGGCCCGCAACTCGAGCTCGAGCTCCGATTCGAGGAGGGCCCGCCATCCATCTCTTGAGCTGTGAGGACGGCGGCAACGCGGGAACATGGACTCAAAAGAACTGTCACGCGGCAGTCCCACTTTCAGAAGGAACCGCGCTTCACCCATCTGAGCCATTGCGCGAACTGGGTATAGAATCTACGCAAACAGTTGAAGCAAGAGCCGCATTTTGAGAAAGAGTCGCCATCCACCCGTCACCCTCGCAACAGTTGCACAAGTGTGGACTTCAAATTATATATATATAGATGTTCGATGAAGTCTCAGGCGACATTCCCACTTTGAGAAGAAACAAAGCTTCCACGCGTGCATCTTTTGGATCTGTTCAAGACGAGGGTGCACGGCACCAAGGCGAGAACCCCATTTTGACAGCGACTCGTCCTCCATCCGCGTAACTGTGCGCGACAATTCGCCCTCCATCGGTGTAGCTCATAAATAAAAACAAAAACAAAAACGAACATTTGTGCACGGGGACAAGACGATAACCCCATTTTGAAAACGACACGCCCTCCATCCGTGTGACGATTGGAAATGTCATAGGCTGCAAGATCGTAAAGGTGGGAGGCCTCGGGCGAAATGACCAGCCAGCCATAACGACAATTAGGGTTGTGCGAGCGGGCAGGATTATTAGAAGGAGGAGCAGGGAGGTGAGAGGGACGAAGGACGAGAGGGGAGGGAGGAGGGAGGAAGGGAGCGGGAGAAGGGATCATGAAACAGGAAAAGGTAAGAGGAAGGAGCAGGAAGGAGAAATCCATCGACACGTCTGGGGTCTCAAGGCGTGTCAGATTCTCCCTCCCTGTAGTCCCCCCCGCCGGGCCCCCGCGGGGGGCGAATCAAACGGCGCCCCAGGTTTGGCACCCTCCCATCTGAGGCCAGGTGGGACCTGGCTCACGAGAGGTGTTGCGCCTGGCTCGCTCTAGGATCAACCCTTTCCCACCTGGGGCCAGATGGGGTCTGGCTCGCTGGAGAGGCGGGCGCCCAGTTCACCCCAAGATCGGCCAGGTGGGAACTGGGTTAGGTCGGGCATGTCCCCCTACAGGCGGATTTTGGACGGAAACTGAAAAACAGTCAAGCAAATATTCAATCATGGTCAAAACATATTCGAAAAATCGTCTCCAGACTATTTTTCTATTTTGGAATATTCCTCCTGTAGAGGGACGTGCCCGCCTGAAGAAATGGGGGCCAAGGGCGCCTGGCTCACCCCAAGATCGGCCGCTTGCCAGCTGAGGCCAGCACGACACAAGAAAGAGGGGGCGCCGGCCTAACCCATGACTGGAATTCGCTGACCACCTTTCGGGGTGCCCTCGGCGTGTGAGGCTGTTGCCCCCGCCAAACTCCATCCCCCGAGCAGATTTGGGGATCCGCTGAGCGGTGCCGGCGGACTCCTCTGCGGTGCCGGCGGACTCGTCGGCTCCAGAAGTGGTGCCAGACGATGTCAAATTGTCCCAGATGGCCCCAGGTCGGTCCATGAGAGCTCCGAGATGACACTCAAGGGATCCAATAGGATGCCCACACGTTGCTCCAGGGGCCCAAACCATTGACGTTCCACTGTTTTGAATAATTTTGACGTGCTCACCTCTGCCTGCTCACGAATGCCCAAGACGGCCCAGGATGTCCCCCAGACCCTCCCAAAAAGGCCCGCCCAGGAGGGCCCGAAGACGGCTCAAAAGTCTCAAGACCGCGTAAGAGATCCTCCAGTGGCCCCCAAGGCAGCCCAACAAACCCCCCATTGGCCCCGGGGGAGGAACTCGAAAGCGCCCCGTGGGCCCCCTGTCCCTCGATGGTCGGTGTCCCACCCCTGGAAAGTTTGGGCGGAGCACCGGAAAGACCGAAGACGAGAAGGAAAAGTCCCAACCCTGGAAGGGAACAGCCCAACCTTGGAACGGGTGCCCGCAGCCCAACCCTGGAAAGGGAAAGGCCCAATCCTGGAAACCCTGGTGAGTGGGACCAGGGTTAGGCTGGGCATGTCCTCCTACAGGCGGATTTTGAAGGAAAAACAAGAAATAGTCAAACATACGCGAAATAAATCCAAGAATAATCGAAAACTCGTACCCCTACTATTTCCTGACTATTTTTGAAGAAGCCTCCAGTAGAGGGGCATGCCCGACTTAAGACTAGGATTCCCCCCCTCAGCATAGGGTCCCCAGGCCCCTCGCTTGGTATGCCTCCCCTGCACCTCGCCAGCACCCTCCCCCTGCTACCTACCCCCTTCCCCTGTCAACCTCTCCCTCCTCCCCTTCCTCCTCCTCCTCCTCTTCTTCTTATTCTTATTCATTATTCTTCTTCCTCCTCCTCCTCCTCCTCCTCCTCCTCGCCCTGATACTCTTCCTCCCCTTCCTCCCCTTCAACCTCCTGGACCTCTTCCTCACTGCCCCTTCTTCGTCGTCGCCATCGTCCCAGAGGGGGCGGGCTCGGAGCGCGGGCTCCCTCCGGCTTGAGACCGCCCGCGGCCTGCACCGAGGCTGCGGCGGGTGGCAGCGTCGTGCGGCAGGCTCCTGGCCTCGTGCCTCGGGGGGCGTGCGCCTCGTCGCGTCGGCACGCGGTGGCCGATCTTTGCGCTGCGTGCGCGAAACTGTGCAGAGGACGCGGTGGTGTCTTTTTGTTTTAGCTATCTTCATGCTGCGACCATCGCACTCAAGGACCACATCCCAGCAAGGATTTCGGGCACCCAGAAAAGTACCGACACGTGAAGACCCTAAAGTGTCGGTACTTTCGTGGTGCTCGAAATTCGTTCTGGTGGTTGAGGCTACAGCAGGTTGGAACATCATAAAGCTACGTGCGCGAGGATGCCTGTGGAAGGGCCAGCACCCGACCACAGCAGGCCTGTACGGTGAGGGCCCCAGGGGCCTTCACATGTCCCTTCTGCACGGTAGACGTAGGCCCCGAGGACACCTTTGAGCAGGGACCGACCGTCCTGGCATTCCTATAGGCCTACCACGAAATTTTCTCAGAACCCCAAGCAACATCGAATAACAAAAGCAATGTTCTGAGAACATGAACCCGATGTGATAAAACAAGACAGTTCCAGCCAGAAGTGTTCCAAGAACACTTCGTGGACTTCACAGAAAGGTTATCAGAACATTCTCTGGTAGGCCTATAGGCAAGCCGGGACGCTTCGCCACTGCTTGATCACCTGCTTATCAGATTTGTCCTCCTACGGTAGGTTCGCGCAGCGTCGGCGCGCGCTCAGGTTGTTGACACCGCGTCGATTGCTCAACATTGAACCAATCGCGGCCCCGATCGTTCAAGGTTGGATACCGTCGGATCGTGCGGAGTTATCGTGTACCTCGGTGCCTCCGTGTCGTTCTATCATGCGGAGTGCGAACTCGAACGCCTTTGTCGGCGTCGCCAGCGCGCCATCGCCGCATGAGCCTACCGTGCCCGCCGCCCCCGCTCCGGCGCGCCTCTCCGCGGCGGCGTCGGCCATCAGCGCGTGGACCTCCGCGCTCGAGAGGTGCCCGGGCGAGCCCGGCGCGCTGTAGCGGCGGAACGCGCGCTCCAACTCGTGGGCCTGCGAGTTCGAGATCCTTTTGCGGGCTGGTGCCGAGGACGCCAGCTATGGTGGTCCTGTTTTCCACCACCACCACCACAAGTTGGAGGGGGAGGGGGTCCTCCTCCTCCACCTCCTTCTCCTCCTCCTCTTCTCCTCCTCCTCCTCCTCCTCCTCCCACTCCTTCTCCTGCTCCTCCTCCTCCTCCTCCTCCTTCCCCTCCTCCTCCTCCCCCTCCAACTTGTGGTGGTGGTGGTGGAAAACAAGCCCATCAAACTACCCTCGTGGAGCGGACAAGGGGGCAGGATGAGAGGGATGGACGAGGGAGGAAGGTTTCACAAGATGTCGGGGGCTCAGTTATGAGGAATGGGGGAGGAGCTGGGATGTCCTCTTGGGATGGGATGGGCGATGGGGGAAGAAGCCTTGTCCTCCTCTCACTCCTCTGACTCCCTACTCAACTTCCTTCTGCACCTCCTGGTACCCTTCGACTTCGAGACACAAACTCGACGCCAAGGCTGGATACGGCGCGAAAGAGGAATCAGGGCGAGAATAGGTCAGGGGCTGGAACTTGAACGGACATTCACGCGTCATGACGAAATACGATGGGCCGGTTTGCCCTCTTTCGGGCCTCAAGACTCCCGCGGATCGATCATACTAGGAAATTCGTGCACAAAGGTGGGGTCGAGGGCTGCAAGCGTACTTTACCCAACGTCGTTTCACGACGTCTGATGCCTGGACCGACTATGGCCAGCTCTGGGCCCAAGGTCGGTGCACACGCCTTCCTGGCTATGCGCTCATCTCGGGCGAAGGATATGCCCGGCCGATGCCCGCGTCGGCGTATAGATAGCGCCCCCAATCCTCAGGGCCTGGATCAGGTCGCGAGTGCTTATCGGAATCCGCTGTGCCCCGGGGGGCAGTCAGGTTCGATGGCTGCGAGTCGCGGCTCCGAGACTCGCCTTGGCACAAGCCGTCTTGCGAAGGCCCTACGGTGACTTGCCCGCTGCGCCTGAGCGGCGACGCCATGCCGCCCCCGCAACCGCCCAGCGATTTGAAGGACATGACATAGTGATCATAGATGGACGGGGCACGAGGGCGGATCAACACCTTCAGATACCGAATACCGAGCGCTGACTGCGACCGTCGGGCCGCGCCTGGAGACCGCGCACGGCAGCGGCGAAGTGCAGAGGTCGGTGCCAGGAGCCAGCCGCAGGACAGTGTAATTATGCAGAGACCATGACAGAGCATGGACTTGGGGGTTGCACATTGGCACTGGCATCACTTGGACCACAACAACGCACATGTTAGGCGTGGCGCAGTGGTCTCGCCAGAAGAATGGAAGAGAAACCTTCTGGGGGATGTCTTACGAAAAGAGCTCATCAATCCACTCCGCCAGCAGAAACAAAAACACAATGGGGCTGCGGGGGCTCGTGCCGAAAGGCATACTTGAGAGTGTCGCCACTCTTCGCGGAGACGTGAGCCTCAGGAGCAAATTTATAGAAGAGGAGAGACAATGCGAGGTTATGCCATCCCGCCTCAGACCAAAAATGAGCCCGCTCTGTAGCATGGCACCGTTCCAGCACCCACATGGAACATGGTAGCGCATGCGTTGGACGTGGCGCAGGAAAGTGGGCAGCAATAGGAAGACAGTGTATTGTATTGTAAATATGAAAGTATACGAGGAGGCATGCTGATGACGTGAAGTGGATCGGGCGAGCAGACCATGTATTGATCACTGTCGCCACACAGGGCCACGACTGTCACTAGCCACGAGTTACTAAGACGACTCGAATTAATCACTAGTCGCAAGTCGCCACTCTGACGACCATGGTTGCGACGCGCTCTACCCGATTAGGTCGCACCCACTAGCAATTCTCATTGCCGCCCTGTCGCGCCGCGTCCAGGACTCGCGGGGCAGAGTCTGTAACACACGAAGAGGACTGCGGCACAGTGGGCAGCCCGTCGAACAAGTGTGCGCCCGCGTGGATTGCCCTTCGATGTTGGAGAGCACTCCGTCCTAGGGAGGCGCATTGACTCCCTCTTCCTGGGAACTCCCCGCATTCCCTGGGGCAGCGAGCTTACAAACAAGATATGCGACGAAAGGGGCAGCGGCAAGGCGTACAGTAGGGGCGGCCCGACCACAAGAAACCGTTCACGAGAAATCCAACCCTGAGACCCCAGGACGTCCGTTGATTTTTGGTACAGGAGCGCCGCGCTTTCCATAGCAAAACCATCGAAACCCAAGACACCCAGTGGACCCTGGAGGCAAGCAAGGTGTTTCTTGGCATGGGTCTCCACTGTATTCCCTGGGGCAGCGAGCTTACAAACAAGACATGCGAGGTCCAGGGAAGCGGAGGTGTGTACGCACCCACCCGCCCCCGCTCTCGGCGGAAGCTCTCCCGCGAGGCGCCCCGTGGAGATTCGATAGTCTGGCCATCACCCGCGCAACGAGAAGCACATCGGCGCATCCGGGTCATCGATTCGAAGCCGTCGTGGGGCTCCAACTGTCCGACGTGTCGCTACCGTGCCAGGGCCATGCCGACTCAGCCTCTGTCCTCCCGCACCCCCCTCGCTCCCAACGGCGGAGGACGAAGGATAGGGGATAGGGGTGGCGAGTGTGTAAGGAGGGTCTCCTGAGGGCGCGGGCCCGCCTTGGTGTCTCGGCGTGCTGGGAGCTGGTCGGAGCAGAAGACCCGCCGGGAGGAGCAGCTCCACGCGTCCAGCCCTGGCGTCGAATAGGCGAGGAGGGCCCGCGCAGAGCACAAGGTGACAAGGCCAGGACGCTGGAGATGGCGCCCACGCCTGTTCAGGCCAGCCAGCGCGGGCATGTGAAACAATTACGTGGGAAGTCGTTCCATAAGCAGGCGATTCTGCGCTGCAATGTGAACCAATACTTGTCCAAGGCGACCCAGGCGCCATCAGGCTGCACAAAGATAGATCCCATAGGCCCTGCGATGCCCCAGGGATTCCCGAACCCCTTCACCCCAACGGCGCCATGGGACGTCACAAGCATTGATATGCCGTAGGTTGCCCAATCGCGTTTCCCGACCATCCTGTGCATTGTCCTTTCCGCCTTCCCTCCTACCTGTCTCCTGCCTGCCTTCGCTACTGCCTTCGTGCTGCCAGACATGCCTGGGTGCTGCCCCAAGCGCGGAACCGTCGACACTTTCGTGAAATCCTGGGAGGTCCAGCAGAGGGCCATCTTACGCAGGTGAAGCCAGACCTCGCCTCCATGGGCGACGCCGGCCGTCTGCGCAGCCTCTGAGAGGTCCAATTGAGTGCTGTCTTACCAAGACCAAGCCGAACCTCGCCTCCCCGGGCGCTGCCAACCGACAACCAACGCCACTTTCGTGAACCCCGTGAAGGTTCAGCGGTGTGCTGCATGATGCAAAGCGGAATCTCGCCTCTCTAGACGCTATCAACTGCACACGTGTCGGAAGTTCCTTGAGCTCCTGGGCGGTCCAGCGGAGTGCCGTCCTACGCAGATCAAGAGAGACATCACCTCCCTGGGAGCCGCGCAACTGTCGCTACTGTCGTGCGCGACTGCATAGTTTAGCGGGGACGTCGTACGCAGGTCAATCGAGGTCTCGTGTCTACGAAGCCTGGATGTGAACCGTCGGGCACGAGGGTCCCAACACACCCAGCGCTGGCGCCTACGACGGCAACAAAGAGAAGAAAATCGTCCACGACCTCAACGACGACAGCAACGACAAGAAGCGGTAACGACGACGACGGAGTGGACGACGAATATGCAGACGGCGGCGGCGACGACGACGACGACGAAGTCGGCGACAACGAAGACAATGGCCGGCGACGGCGGCGACGACGACGATGACGACGGCGACGACGGCGGCTGCGGCGGCAGCGGCGGCGGCGGACGCCCTGGCCTGGCGCGGCATGGCGGCGGCCCTGGCGCACGCCGCAGCGGGCCGCGCCGCCAGGGCGGCACAGCAGGCGGATCGACACGGAGTGCAGCGCCATCGCGCCCGCACGGCCGCGGGGGCGCGCGGGCGCGCGGTGCCGGCGCTGGCAGCGAGGCCGCCGCCCCCGCGCGAGGGCGACCCTCGGGCTGCCGAGCGAGCGGGTGTGGTCGTCCCCCGCCTCCCATCCTCATCATCCTCATCCTCATCATCATCATCATCATCATCATCATCATCATCATCATCATCACCACCACCATCCTCATCATCATCACCACCATCACCACCACCATCCTCATCCTCATCCTCATCCTCATCATCATCATCATCATCATCATCGTCGTCATCATCATCATCATCATCATCATCATCATCATCATCATCATCATCATCATCATCATCATCATCATCATCATCATCATCATCATCATCATCATCATCGTCATCATCATCGTCATCATCATCATCATCATCATCATCATGTCATCCCGCGGGGGAGGAAGAGGAGGAGGAGGAAGAAGAAGAGGAAGAGGAGGAGGAGGAGGAGAAATAATAAGAAAAAAGATGATGGTGTGGATTTGAATTGCTGCCGTTACCGTTACGGGCGGGGGGGGAGCATCCTTTTTCGTCGGTAATACATCGTGTAAGAGGTATGAGATGTAGGCAAAAAAAGGGGTGGTGATAGGAAGGGGGATGCGAATCTGTTCCCGCAGATCGCGATACTGAAACACCAGGGCAACTAACGATCGCCTTCCACTCGGCACCCGAACCCAAATGGCGGAGGGATGATACTCTACAGGCCTATCCTGATTCCACCTACGTAACAAGGTTACCTCACACTCGGGAATGGAGGCCGCTGGACCGTCGCTGCCCGTACAGCTGGGCCCCGGTCTCGCGCGGAGGTCCGCTCTCCGCCCACGCCGCCGCTCGGCGAGGCGTGGGCCTGGAGGGCACCGCCAGTGAAGCCGCAGGCACTGCATGGCCGCGTCCCTTGATGGGCGTGTTTTCCACCACCACCACCATAAGTTGGCGGGGGAGGGGGTCCTCCTCCTGCTCCTCCTCCTCCTGCTCCTACTCCTCTTCCTTCCCCCCTCCAACTTATGGTGGTGGTGGTGGAAAACGGGCTAATCATCCCTTGTCAGCTGCTAGCGAGGGTGGGAAGTGAGAAGGAGAAGGCCTTCTCAGAAGGCGGCGGGGCTTCTCAGGAGCCCTCCCCGGCCTTCTGAAACATTGTGCAGTGTCTTCGGGGAATGCTCAGAACACTTCTCGGAAGGCCAGGGGGACTTCCGAGCCTTCTGAGAAGGCCCGCCCCTTCTCACTTTTCGCCCAGGCTCACCGCCGCCCCAGCTTGGTACTGATGGAAAACAAAATCAATCATTCGCTGCGCAGGGTTTCCGCCCGCAGACCCCTGGGCATCGTGGACTGGACATTCTTCGGGCATGGACAGATACCTGTCGTTGGCCACGAGGGCATCGGCGCGCACGGTGCCGTGTCCGTTTCCCCGGCCTCTGCCGAACTTGGCCTCGATATCACCGGGAGCCCTTTCTATCATGTGACCCAGGGAGAGTATCCGCTCAAAGAGGTCATCGTGCTGCTGCTGAGCTCGCGGTATGCAGACGGCGAGGGGCCGCAGCAGTGTGATGGCTCGTTGTTGGGCGACGCTCAAGGCCCATAATAGAATGGTAACGAATTGAAAGCCTGGGATGTAGAACCGCACGGTTCGGTCTTCTAGCTAGTCGGGCGAATTCGAATATTGCCGACGTCTCGTCGGCTCGTTCCCGTGATTTCGCATTGACATCGGTCAGCTGGACCCATGAGGCTGGCTGTATACCATCTTCTGGGATGCACAGATACATACTAATACTATACGTACGTTCTCCTTGGAGGCGCACGTCCGACCCGAACACATAGTATACTCATATTGTAAGATATCGTTTCCCGAGCTGTGTGGCCAGAAAGCGCCCGCCACGACGCATAGACTATAAGAATTCTCGGTACGCGCGTCGCCCATGTGAGGGGCGACGAACACATAGTATAAGCATGTTGGGGTGACGCCGATGCGAATCTGGCGTTAAGGATGTGGATGAGATATATGACGGGGTCGGTCCTGGCACCGTCTGTCTCAACTCCATAGTTGATCAAGTTGCTGAGGATTCGCATCACAATGTGGCGCGCGGTGTCGCCTAGACCGCGCTGCAATGCAGCTGCCTGATGTTGTGGGTCACACGGCCGCTCGTCACGTTAAACCAGACGTGGCTTTCCAATACCCAATATCCAAGAGATGCGTTTCCTTGCGGGGACCAGCAAGGTCCTCGCGTGTTTGTGTAGTCGTTGCCTCTATGCATGAAGCCGATACCAGCTCCAACTGCTAGACACAAAAGCAACAACAATCACGAGGCCATGTTGTAATGAAGTTGTGGTGTGCTACTTGATTGTAATGGAGCCGTTGACCGTCGAATGCTCCTCGGGGTTCTGAAATCAAGCTCCTCTCGGACATGCACGTCTCCAGGCAACTGGACTCCAAGCGCGTAAGTCGAAGAATCCTTCTGGTTGTTGACACCGAATGTCGTGGTACTGACTGGCATTTCGAAGGCTGGCGCAAACCCTTCATCGACCAGACAAATCGTGCCGCGTATACATTCAACTGCTCGTTCCCGATGTCACTTGGCTGATGGCTTTGATCGGTAGCAAACAATAAAAGAGTGGTTCCTCGGAGAAACTTCCGGCGAGTTAGCGCAGGTATGGCGTAACGGGTGGTGTATAGCACTTTCAAGAACCAGCCTGAGTAGGACAGCTCAGCGACCGAGTCAAAAGCATCATTCTCGTGTGTACTATATCATGTAAGCGGCATTGGATGTATAGGGAAAGGGATGGCGCTAGGAAGGAGGATGGGACTGCTTTCCCCGCGCAGAGCGAATACTGCTACATCCAAGCGTATAGGGCACGTGTGCCTTATGGCAATCGAGCCCAGATGGCGGCAGGAGGGTGCTCATGAGCCGGTCTCGAGACCACCCCAAACGGTTCCCCTAAAGCAATAACTGGGGGCGCCAGCGTGGGAGGGCGCCCCTCGACTGCCTTCTGGAGGGTTCCAGAACTGCCCGAAGACGGCCCCGAGACTCCCCCATGACAAAAACCTGAACAACAACGGGTTCCCCAGTGCCCCCTAAGAGGGCCCCAAGATGGCCCAAGAAAACTGGCAGGCAAGCATCACCAGATCCGCGAAGGCATTGCTAATGAACGCCTGGGCCTGCTCAGGCTTAAATATCCCGACACTCGGTCTGACGGCTGCCCACCCTCTTTGTTCCATTGCGTGCTCCGACAATTCCCTGGTCAATGCATCTCGCCTGGGCGCCGTTGCTGGCTGAGCTTGTGGGGATGCGAGTAGCGCCATGAATTACGTCTGCGCGATCGGAACATGCTGGTAACTAGCTGAGAAAGAATGTGACCGTTTCTGGACGGAGCACACACTATCCCCGTGCACTGGCCTCCAAGTCAAACGTCCAGCCTTATAGCATCTGTTTGTTGCCTCACACTTCGATCCATCACCAAGGAGGCACGTGTTTCTCACGTGTAGCATCTGCTGAAACCGAACAAATACGGCAGAAGAGCCCCCAGGAGGCCCCGAAGAGGCCTTCAAACGGCAACGCAAACATACAGCAACACTGCAGCCGAGTCACGCATCTTCGTTGCCGCGCAGCTTCCCAAAGATCAATGGCATGGTATGCGCGACGGAGCAAATGTAATGCAACATTGATAAGCAAGCTGACGAGATCTTGGACTAAGCGCGAGAGGCCAGGCAAAGGTATCCGAACAAGGGGATCCAGGCGCAATAAACAAGCGAGGGCAAGGCTTCGATTGCATTGAACACTTCCATGCCATATGGTACACGTCTGGAACACATAGTGGCGAATCTCCTACGGTTTGCACGTTCGACGTCGACGGGAACAAATTACAGCCTGATCAGGCGTAAGCGAGCGGCACATGTCCAATGCTAAACGCACAAATGCTGAGTGAGGCCTACTTGGTCCACAGTGGCTTCCAGTGGAGATCAAGCTGTTCATGTCGAGTACCCCTCCAGAGCAGTGCACACACGCACACACCATGCACCCCCCCCCCCCACACACACACACACACACACACACACACACACACACACACACACACACACACACACACACACACACACACACACACACACACACACACACACACACACACACACACACACACACATACACACACTCACACACACACACACTCACACACTCACACACACACACACTCACACACTCGGCCCTCGGGCAGTGCAGACTATCAATACCAAAAGGCATGACACAGATTCAGCATTTCCGAGACGCCAGCCCGTACTACCACCCTCGCGACAACAAAGCCACTGACAGTCTCACGGTCCAGCTGGCTCATCCCTAAAGATGGCAAAATCGGAGAAGGAACATTAGGCTACACAGTTGACTCTATTCCAAGCCCCGACTTCCCCAAGTGTGGTGTCGATCCGGGCATTCGGGCGGGGACGAAGCTATCGGCAGCAGTGCCACTTACGGCAAGTGCAGCAGACAAATTCAAAGACCCAGCCATGTGGATCTGGCCTGATTTGCCAAATCAGAAAAGCAGATGCCTGCACAGGCATGCAAAGGTCAAATTCTTCGAATCATCAGGCATACCCTGATGAACGAGGCAAGGCGATGGCCATTGCACTGAGGCTAAAACGCGCAGCGTCAAAACACTCTCTTCAGATCTATAGCGGTTCCCGCCAAATCAACGCATGAGTCAGTCTAGAGTCCTCCTTAAATTTGTCGTCACAATGCTCTGCAGTGGCCCTGGACATCCACTAATACGTCGGGGGCATTTCTTGCGCAACATGTGTGCGCGCTGCAAAGATCATAAACATGCGCTAATACTTGTATACTGGTCGTACTGGGCCGCGTTGGGTGAACATGCGAGGCAAACCCTGCTGACAAATTCCGTCACTCCATCGGTGCGGATGATGACAACCGTTGCAGTCTCAAGCAGTTGCCCTGAGCGGTTCCAACATCTCCGATCGATCTACCCTACTTGAACTGCTGAAGTTGAAAACGATTCTGCTTGTTAGAGACCTGGAGGCTAACCTGAGGCGCCTTCTCCGCATAGCTGGCGCCATTGGGGTCATGGATGCGATTGCCATTGAGGGCGCATGCTTCAAAGTCGGATGGCAGCTGTCACAAACGTTAAACGCACAATGGAAGTGGCATCTCCAGCGCGTGGCATGTCTGGGGATAACCCCATCACAATTGCTACATACCCGCTGCTGCATTATTTGAGACTGGTGCCATCTAAGACCATCTTTTCGCTTCGTGACGGGGTGGCCCATCGGGCAAACCAAGAAGGGCGGCGTCCGGAAGAGACTCCCCGAGTCGCACTGGCCGCTCTGCGACGATACCGATTCCCATGAGTCCGTCGGCGATCCCTGCAGTTCGGCCTCCCTCTGATGTAGCACATCAAGGGTCTCCATGTGCACTTCAGCGCCGGTGTCGAGATCTTGCCGCGCCCAGAGCGGTATACTCAGCAGCGGTGGCACGCAGGATACCGGAGCGGACAGCGCTCTGGCGGGAGGATTGGCCGTTCCGGAAACAATCGCCCGCACCTGGGCGGCGAGCGGGAAGGGGGCCGAGCGACGGGGGGGGGCATCTGAGAAGGCACCCCGCGCCTGCCAGAGGCCCGCCTTCTGAGAGGCTCCGAACGGCGCCCGTGCACCGCACCAGATCTGGATTCCTTTCAGGCCCCGCTCCAACACGGTGCGGTGCAGAGTCTTTTGTCGGCTCCTAGATCTGGAGGTCGGAAAGGGGTGTGGCAGAAAGAGGTGTGGTGTGCCAATCGTGGGAATGGCGCGGTCATCTGCGATAGGTAGCCTCACAGCATCTGCACCACACCCCTTTCTATAGTACACACCACACCCCTCTCCTGCCCCCAGACCGTAGACGAACGTCTACATGTCGGCACCCTACCGCTCCAGGCCCGAGGAGCGACGACGCCCGGGGAGACGCCGGCGCGGCACGGTGCACACGAGCCGTCCGCGGAGGAGGGGGGCGGGGAGCCATCCGCGGAGGCAGCACCCCCCCCGCCTGCTCTCGGACGGCCCGCCCCCCGTCGCTCTGCCCACTCCCTGTGATGGGCCGATTTCCCACCAGCGCTACCATGGGCAGGAGGGGGAGGAGGAGGAGGAGGAGGAGGAGGAGGAGGAGGAGGAGGAGGAGGAGGAGGAGGAGGAGGAGGACCTCCCCATCCCCCCTTCCCCCCCGTCCTACTCATGGTAGCGGCGGTGGAAAATGGACCCATCACCTTGCGCGCCGCCGAGCACCGCGCCGCCCTCCGGCATCTCGTCCGCCACCTCGGACCAGGACCGATGCTGCAGCAGGGTGCCCACCGCCGCGGCGACCCGGGAGCGCGACTTCCGCTGGCGCGCGTGGAAGCGCAGCAGGAAGCGCAGCACGACCTTCTTCGGCTCCAGGCTGGCGAGCGCTTCCTGTCCGAGAGCACCAAGTCGGCAACCCAACGCGCACAAGCTCAGCACCATTGGGGGAAGGCTGGGCTTGTAAGACCACGCCCGGCTCAGGAAACAAGACCAAAGAACCCCCAGGAACGCACAATAAGGGAACAAAACCACAGAACCCCGAGGAACGCAGCCAGGCGCAGGTCTGGCACCAATCGGTTCTTGGAAAACAAGTCCGCCGACCTTTTCGGCGTTTGTGAGGGGCTTTTCCGTTTGGGTCGTCGTCGTCGCCGTCGCCGTCGCCACTCCTCGCCTGTCCGTGGGTCCTCCTCCTTAAGCGTTCCAACCATAGGGAACTCGAGCAACGTCGTAATCGAGTCGAAGTGAAGCCGTTTCCCTTTGATCCCTTCCCCGCTGGGGAGGGAGGGTCCCCGGGGGATCCCAGGAGGGGTCGCGGGGATTGTGCACCTCCTCTCCAGGGGGGGGGGCATCTCTCCCTGAGAGAAGCTTCCCCTTTCATTTCTTGCCTCCCAGACGCGTCCTGCTCACTTGTGCTGCGGCTTCCTCCAAGACTGCCCTGAAACAGCCCAAGATCGCTCCAAGATGCCCTCAATACTGCGGTTGGGCCCAGCAGGCACCAGGAGGGGCAGGAAGCAGAACCGCCAAAGCAGGAGAACGCACGGGGAGGGAGGGAGAAGAAACGGAACTGGAAAACCATGGCCGGGAATACGCGCGCCGGAAGAGAAATCGGACGGAGCATGTTGCGGCATGGGGAAAGCTCAAGCCGGAACGGCGTAGGGAGAGGTAGGCCTTCTCTGGGAGATTCACGTGCTGGAGCGGGTCCCCCCCCCTCCAAGCTAGATCAAGAGAGCGCAGCGGGCGCTGGTGCGCGAACAAGACGGGCCACAGGAGACACGAACGTCTACACAGGGTCGTCGAACACCAGACGAAATCGAAGCCTGAATCTGATTTCTGCTATATATATATATATATATACATGCGCGTGTAAATACACACACATACAGAGTCTGTCGAGGGCGGGCGAGGTGCAAGCTCCCGACAGGACACCAAGAGGCAATGACCACGCAGCGCGACAGCCGCGCCGCGCTGCAGCGTTGCTGCGCGGCGGCGGATCTGCGCGGCTGAGAGACTGGACTACACACTCCAACAGACCCCTGCCTCACTTTTTCTGGGGAAATGGAGCGGACCACCTGGGCGAAGGCCAAAGCAGCCAAGCGAGCGACTGATCAGGGTGAGGTGCGCTGTGCTGAGCTTGTGGGTGCAGTGGAGGTTGATTGGAGAGGACACGAGAGAGGACACAAGACCCTCCCGAGGGCCACCTTGCCGCAGGAATGTAAAAGGCATGGGTCGCGAAACGCGGGACACGAGGGTACCCTTGATTTGGCAGGGTCGACCTACTAATCAGCCTCGACTGTAAGCGCCTTTCCCAACATGACGCCAAATCACATAAGCAACACGAAAACGACCGCTCTTGCTGGTCTTCGCCCGCACACAGCCGAAGTGAACCCTGGAATCCCGGCCCTGACGAGTACGTAACTTGGCTCATCGCCAACCCCTCCCGCCAGACCAGACGATCAACGGCTCTGGGCCATTAAGCTGCCCCAGGGCGCCGAACAGATCGGGCAACCTACAGCGCATTTGTTCGAGACGCTGGATGTCGGTGCCCTCCTCAAGATTGGCTCCCAGACACATCCCGAGGGTGCGCTCTGGAAATCTAATTCGAAGGAGGGTGAGGAGCCTCCCTGAGGTTCACCCCCCGTAAAAGAAAGCATCCCATCGGTCCTCAAATCTTCTCGACCCTCGATCCTCTTTGATCCTCGTGGCGCCCTGGTGAGCCCAGGCCGCTTCGGGGGCCCCGCCGGGCCTTGTCCTCCTCGGTGGAGCGGGGCGCCCCCAGCTTCACGGTGGCGCGCCGGAAGTACGCGGGGGCCCGAGGGCCCGGAGGCGGTAAGGACTGGGCCCGCTCATAGGCATCACATTTAAAGTGGGGTCATGGATTTGCTTCGCCGCTGTCGGGCTCCCAGGGCACGAGACCGTCAGCAAACAGCCGAGCAGGATGAAGACTCGGCCCCGTGTGGAAGTGGGCGGCGCGCTGAAGCGCCGATGGCGCTGGCTTCGAAAGCCGAGGCTCAAGAAGCTGGCAGTGGGGGAGGGGCGGGATGAGCAGGTGGAGCAGGAGCTGCAGGAGCAGGAGGGAGAGGGGAGGGGATGGGAAGCAACAGCAGAAGCAGCAGGAGCAGCAGGAGGGACGGGAGCGGGGAGCCACTATCTTCCAAACACCTCCCGCTGGACACCGAGATCTCCGACGACCCGAGCTCTTCGGGTCGCTGGCCACTGGTATTCTCGACCCCTTCCCCAGGACTGGCTTCCAATACTGAACGGTGCTTGAGAACCCCTGGGCCCAGAAGCGGCCACTGATATTCTCGACCCCTTCCACAGGACTGGCTTTCAATGCTGAACGGTGCTTGAGAGTCCCTGGGCCCAGAAACGGCCCCTGGGAACCGACCGAAGGTTGAGAAGAACCCCCGGCGCGACTCTTTCGAGTCGCCCTCGTCCTCCTCCTCCTCCTCCTCGTCCTCCTCCTCCTCCTCCTCCTTCCCCTTCTCCTCCTCCTCCTCCTCCTCCTCCTCCCTCCTCCTCCTCCTCCTCCTCCTCCTCCCTCCTCCTTCTCCTCCTCCTCCTCCTCCTCCTCCTCCTCCTCTTTCGAGTCGCCCTTGGTCTGGTCGGGGTGCTTGCCGCGAGCGGCCGCGCGGAGCGCCGAGCATTCTCGAAGGCCACGATGGCATCGTCATCGCGCTGGCCCTTCTCGCAGGCCACCATGAACTCCTCCATGAGGAGGGCGAGGAAAAGCAGGAGGAGGAGGAGGAGAAAGAAGAGGAGGAGAAGGAGGAGAAAGAAGAGGAGGAGAAAGAAGAGGAGAAAGAAGAGGAGGAGGAGGAGAAAAGCAGGAGGAGGAGGAGAAAGAGGAGGAGAAGGAGAGAGGAGACGGGGGGAGAAAGGTTGAGAATCAAGCCGGCCAGCTCGAACGAGTCGGCGGGCCCCGCCCGAGTCCACCCTGCTTCCCATGACAGCAGAACCAATTCTTTCACAACTGGCCGTGTGCGCGTTTTTTTTAATTCGGCGTTTCGACATTGGGAGGAAGGGGGGGGAGGGGGGTGATCTGGCTCCAGACCTCTGCTTCGCGCGTCTGCTTGCGGGAGTGCTGCCTCTGGGGGAGACCCCACCCGCTCGAAACAGGCGCCAACAAAACAGCCAAGATCTACTCCATGCGGGGGGAGGGGTCGGAGGCCTGGAACTGGGCACCAACACCAACACAGGGGTCTGCCTCCACAGGGGGAAGATGATCCTAGATTTCGGCGTCGGTGGTAATTTTTCGGCCACCTTGGAAGCCAGAATATTGCCACCATCGACGGGATCCGGATCTTCTTCCCTCGGTGGAGGCACCCCGCCGACATTGGTGTTGGTGTCAACCTCTAGGCCTGCGAAGGGGGGGGGGCCCGCGCCGATCGGCAAAACAACGAATAAAAAAAACGATCACCAATCATTGAGAATGGCGCGCCCTCCCGTCTGCCCAACGGAAGGCGCTCGCCCGCGTGCGGCCCCGCCCCCGACGGCCTGGCGCGGGAACAGCGATGGGCCGCCCACGCGCGCGGGAGCGGAAGGGTCAGAAAACCATTGCGCGGCGCTTCGCTTACTCCGAGTTTCTTAACAGGCGTCGGGGGGGCGTCACCCCCGCCGACAACCCCACATCGACCCCCGCTCCGACCCCCGTCGCGGCGCGACGACGAGGCGAGGTTGACCCGCGTCGGGGTGGGGTACCCCCCCACGCTTATTAAGAAACCCAAAAAAGGTCGGGCTACAGGCGGATTTTGGACGAAAAATGGAAAACAAGTCAAAACATGCCCCCAAATAGTCAAACATAGCAAAAACAAGATCGTACCCTCACTATTTTTGATTATTTTCGCTGTTCCTCCTGACCGTTCAGTCGTTTCGCGCGCAGCCGAGTTTCCCACGGAGGATCGGCGAAGGCAAAAAGTTGCGCCGCGCCCACGAGGAAAACTCCACTTTCACATTGCGCCCGCTCGGGCTGGCGACTCATCAATTCTCGCGGTGCCCGTCCTCCTCCTCCTCCTCCTCCTGCTCCTCCTCCTCCTCCTGCTCCTCCTCCTGCTCCTCCTCCTCCTCTTCCTCCTCCTCGTCCTCCTCCTGCTCCTCTTCGTATTTCAAGCCTCGCTATGGCGCTTTGTTTGCTTGGTGGCGCAGTTCCCTAAACAGCTTGTCTGTAAGGGCCCTGTGCAAGGTTCCCGCATCGCGCGATACCAACTCGCTTGCTCGTGGAATCTGGTCGTGGTCGTTGGCCGTGGCTCGCGATCGATGGTCGCGGCTCGTGGTCTCCGGTTGTGGCTCGTGTTCTCTGGGCGTGGTGCCTGGCCGTGCATAGTCGAGCTTTGTAGACGCGACAATGCTATAACATAGTCTGGCGTACTGCGGAAGCGATCGTACCCACTCGCCCACCCGATCATAAAACTTTACTCAACATGACCCTTGCGTGTCCGAGCATTCCCATAATGCCAAATTAAGCCGTGACATACACCTTTATTGTCCAGTCGTTGAGGATGCCATCGTCTTGCTCGTCGAGTCAATTCGGAAGGCCGTGCAAATTCATGAACTCGCACGCACGGCTCGATGATGGTGTTGATGAGCTTTGGTGCGCGAGTAGAGCAGCGGACGACGTCCCACAGCTTTATTGGAGCATATTGCGCTTGCCATATGGTTTGGAAGAACTCGATCTTGAAATAATGAAGCAGCTAATGGTGTTTCAAGTATTCGGTCTTGTGCGGAGGTGGCCCACATGGTGGTATGTCATACGCGCTTGCAACGTAGATCAACCAACGCCCACCGAATAATCCGCAACCGTGCTGTGCACGTTGGTACGTGCTAGAATGCTCCTCTGCTGTCTGGTGAGCTTTCTTTTGTGTTTTCTAGGGCCGACCCCATGCCAGGGTCGCACGCGTCGGTCAAAAATCCCCCCTCGGGAGCCGATACTGAATCAGTATCAGAACTACCATAATAAACTGCTGCTTTGAGAAGCCCCTTTCCCAGAGAGGTCCTCCCGAAGGGCGGACAACAAAAAACCGCAAACTGTAAACACGTAAAGCAGCAGCTCAAACAGCTACAATAACAGCACACCACAGCCAACACAAGAACAACAGCAACAACAACAACTCAATAACAACAACAACAACAACAACAACAACAACAACAATCATTTTACCCGAACGCTCAGTGTTCTCACCAGTGCCAGGGTTTTCATGCGACGCGAGACAATACCCCCACTTCGTGGGGGGGCAGTTCAAGCTCTACCAAATATCCAAACGACTCTTCGCGACCACCCAAACCCAGCTTCCCGCCCTATGACGTTGGGACACTTCACTTCGTGGCGTGCGGACGACCGTGGCTACTACACTGGCGTGGGGTACACACCCACAGAACTTGGTCACTTATTCGGGGCGCGCGTGTGCCCAGCATCCTGCAATTGTGACATACAATACATGACACAGACAGACAGAGAGAGAGACAGAGAGCAGACAGAGAGAGAGACAGAGAGAGCGGAGTTGGTCACATTTTTGGGGCAAGTTCCTGAGATCGTCGTGTTTTTTGTTGGTCTTGCGCGCGCGAATGTCCACTTTACTTTTTTTTGCAAGGGAGTATTGAAATTTGATTATGTTAGAACAAGAAAAAGTAGCTCGCGCGAGCTCATGTAACATAAATGTTGAAAAACCATTGGTTTTGTGGGAGTCGGACAGCGCGCGCGGGATGAAATTTGGACATTTTTTTTTGAAAAACCATTGGGTTTTTGATGTTTTTATGTTGAAATCGTTACGAAACCTAAGGTTCTGGAAGGATTTCGTCTTGCGCGCGCGAATGTCCACTTTACCTTATTTTTTGCAAGGGATTATTGAAATTTGATTATGTTAGAACAAGAAAAAGTAGCTCGCGCGAGCTCATGTAACATAAATGTTGAAAAACCATTGGTTTTGTGGGATTCGGACAGCGCGCGCGGAAGGACATTTTGACAATTTTTTCTTAAAAAACCATTGGGTTTTTGATGTTTTTATGTTAAAATCGTTACGAAACCTAAGGTTTTGGAAGGATTTCGTCTTGCGCGCACGAATGTCCACTTTACCTTATTTTTTGCAAGGGATTCTTGCAATTTGATCAAGTAAGAACAAGAATTTTCATTTTATAGTGTTTTTTGCAAGGGAAAACGGATTACAACAAAACAACCGGATCCGGACACAATCCACTTTTCTGAAGCTTTCGCTAGAAAATGAAGGAAATGAGGCTGCGGCCTAGGTTTTGGAGGGGGGTCGCGCACCAGGGGTCTCAACAATAATATTTCTTTAGAAGTAATAATGTTCAACAACAACAACAACAACAACAACAACAACAAGGCGAACACGTGTTCCTGGTACCCTGCCCTAAGGGAAACAGCAACACAGTCTCTCCTGGCCTGACGAGAACGTGACCCTGGTACACTGTCCCCAATTGCAGGACTTGGGAGGGGCGCAACCGTAACAACTCACCTGCCGGTCCCACCATAGGCTCTTATGAATGAATACTAAAAGGTTTCCTGGTGGGGTTCTTGGAACAGCATCGATGTGCGCGCCGACAAAGCAAGTTTTAAGTGACATAATGCTATGGAGATGCTACAGGATCTACTGGGAAATCTACAGAGATTGTAGAGTACCTACTAGGACCTCTATAGGGGTGGTACACGACCTACGGAGAACGCTGTAGAGATAGTACAGGACCACTGGGAACTCCATAAAGGTGGTACAAAAGCAAACTGGGGACTGCTTAGAGATGGTAAAGGACCGAATGGGAACTCTATAGAGATGGTACGGGACCAACTGAGCACTGTATAGGAATGGTGCAGGACCTACTGGGACCTCTATAGAGATGGTACACGACCTACTGGGAACTCCATAAAGATGGTACAAGACATGCTCTGGACCTACTGGGATAGAGATGGTACTGGACCTACTGGGAACTCTATAGAGATTGAACAGGACCTGCTGGGCACTCTATAGAGATGGTACAGAACTTACTGGAAACTTTATGGAGATGGTGCATGACCTACTGGGACCTCTATAGAGATGGTGCATGACCTAACGGTAACATTGTAGGGGTGGTACATAACTGACTGGGCAATATATAGACATGGTTCAGGACACCCTGGGGAATCTATACACATGGTACAGGCCTACCGGGAACTACAGAGATTGTAAAAGGCCCTACTGGGAACTCTATAGGGATGGAACAGGACTGACTGAAGACTCTATCAAGATGGTGCAGGACCCACTGGGGACTGTATAGAGATGGTACAGGACCTACTGGGAGCACTAAAGAGATGGGACAGGTCTTACGGGGGACTCCATAGAGATGGTACATGACCTGCTGGGAACAATATAGAGATGATACAAGACCTACTGGGGACTCTATAGAAATGGTACAAGACCTACAAGGAACACTATAGAGATGGTACAAGACCTGGTTGGGTCCCTCTTGCTCTGTGCGGGCGCCCTCGTGGGCGTCTCTGAGCCGTCTCGGAGCGGCCCGGGGGCTCGCAGGGCGGCACGGAGGGCCCGGCCAGTCTTTCAAGACAGAGGACCTTCTGGCACGCAGAGTTCGCTGCATTGTAGAAGAGATGGCACTGGGTTCCACCTCGAAGTCACGCATCTCATCGAACAGCGATAGCGCCCGTTGCCATTGCCCGCATTTTCTGCAAGCGCTGATAGCTGCAACGTAGTGATTTGGAATGAGCTTCACGCGTGATTAGACTCCTTCGTGAAGCACTCGAAGAGCTGCCCACCACTGGTTTGCACGATGCGATTCCATGATTCCCGCCTCGAACGAAGGAGCGCCGCCTTGAGACCCTCGCTGGCTGTTGAACATCCAAGAAGAAGGTGAACCACCTTGGCTTGAGGGAAAACTGTGCTGGGCAAGAGCGGCTCCACCTTGAGCAGGAGGAAGATGAAGAGAAGGAGAAAAAGGGAGTGAAGAAGAGGGCGAATGAGCAGGAGGACCCCCAAGAACCCTGAGAGCACTCTGAAACCTCGAAACACATTCCTCCCTCCCGCCCTCTTCCTCATCGTCCTCCTCCTCCTCTTCCTCCTCCTCCTCCAGGAGGAAGAGGTCCTCGATTTGCCTGCAGCCTCTGGCGAGTAGTTCCCGTGGATCCTCTCGCTCGGGCGGGAACATCGCGAAGCAGGAATGGCGGGCCTCGGGGCTGTAGAATCCTCTTTCCGCTTCTCTCACCCCAGAACTCTCGTGTCCTATAACATCCAGGCGGCCAACGTTTCTAAGTCTGGGCTTCCTGAGGCCCGCTGAGTGCCCTGGAACCCACAAAGAATTAGCCACGGCGTGCGAATGATGGGTCGAGAGCGCCAGATCCGGACGTATTTCAGACATCTGGACACCCGAGGTCTGGACTGATCCCATGTTGTCGTCTCTTGAAAAAGCATGGAATCGACAGGTCAGAACGCTGTCGACACCCTGTTCGAACCCATCGCCTCTCAATCGCGGGGTGCCAGCGATGAAGGGAGCGGAAAAAGAAGCTGTTTGCACGGTGCCACCCCCCGATAGGATTGTTACTCTTAGGTCAGGCATGTCCCCCTATAGGCGGATCTTGGACGAAAGATAAAAGGTAGCCAAACATATTCAACCATGGTCCAAACATAATCGAAAAAAACGTCCGATACTATGTTCACCTTTTTTTAATTTCCTTCCTGCAGGGGGACAGGCCCGACTTCGTGTTGGCACGATGCCCCCCCCCGAAAGGATTGTTACCCTGAGGAGCCTTCGCCTGCCTGATGGCCAGGAGCACGTCCGCCTGCGAGGGGAGCGCGCCCGCGCCTGCCCCGCAGGAGGCGAGGCAGTCTTGGCCTCGGCGCGACCGCCATTGGCCGGATGCCGTGGGGCGCTCAAGTGCCGACATATAGTAGGGGCCCGGCCACAGGAAACCTTCCACAAGAAACCCATGAATGGGGCCCTGGGACACGCAAATAAATAGACACAAATAACAGGATTCCACATCTTTTACGATATTTTGTGCGTTTTCGTCCCCCCCCACACCTTCCCATATTTTCCAATATTTTCTGGGGAATCGACGATCAATTGTGTCTGTGTGTTTCCCCTCCTGAACCCAACCCTGAGACACCAGGACGTCCATGGGTTTTGGGCGTGGGAACGTCGCGCTGTCCACAGCAGAACCATCAAAACCAGAGAAATCCAGGGCACCCTGGAGGCAAGCAGGGTGTTTCCTGGCATGGGCCCCCACTGTAGCAATATCTGGAGAGGCGGCGGGGTCGCGCAACCGAGAGCACCCACCGAGCGCCTGGGAGCTAGAGAACAGGCCACGATCGACCTCGCCCCATGCCAAGGAAGCACGAAGCGTCCCATTCTCACTTCTCTGTCGGCTGCACGGGGTCAACAAGGTGACGGCGAGGCTGCTGGCCCCGCCAGGGCCCACAGCCTGGCCGAGATTGGCACGCTCCTCCAACACACCGATGCTGGCATCCCAAAGACGGTGGAGCTCGGCCGAAACTCCCACCAACGCCCACATGAATGGGCGACTTCCGCTTCTGGCGGCCGGCGGGCATTGCGATCAGAAATCGGGGCGGGCCCTGGCAGAGGTCGTGGCCGGGAGGCCGCGGGCGATCCAGACCTCCTCGCTGCAGCGCGTGTGGACAGGCACCTGCAGCAGCAGCATCTACCGCTGGAGGCGCCGACACCACGTTGGGCAAGTGCTCGACGTCAAGTGCCTTGGTTGCCCCTCGCTGAATATTCGCACTATGACAGAGGGCCGGACTCCACGAAAGCGTCGATCGCGAGCACTGGAGCATCACAAGGGCCGAGCACTTCTATGCGCTTAACCACTCGCCCCATACTCTATAGCTATACATATCATAATGCTACCGGCGCTGATGAGCGATGTATGTCCATTTTTTCGACCTCCGGCAAAAAGCTGCGCGCAGTATCAGTGTGACGGCTATGGGCCCGACCAACGTGCCACTGACGTGACATGCTCCGCAAACGAGTGGCGAGTGTCGCGCGCCTTACGCACAGTGATACGCCAACCGCACACTGAACTTCTGCGCGTCAAGGCGCAACGAAACGCTGGCGACCGCAAAATCCGAAGAAATGCGGCATGGCCTCAGATGATGGTAGGGTGAGGCGGACGAAAAATTAAGAATAATAAGAAGAAGGAAGGGAGGGAGGAGGAGAGGGAGAGCCCGCGCGCGCGTACACCTGCCAGGCTTCGCTGGCAACGTTCGCAGAAGTGCCCCTCACGGGTAGAACCAGAGAAATGCAGGAGGAGAAACGCAGCTCGAGGAGCAAAGACGAGAAGCGGGCAGGAAGCACACTCATTGCCGGCAGTGCACGTGCAGACAAGAAGAGATGGGGCACGGGCAGAACCCACGGCAACCACGGCAGTTGCGGATGCCCTGCCCAAAGTGGGCACCGCAACGCCCCTGTGAGCCCTGAGCCCCTTGGGCGGCAGAAGGCCAAGTCCACGGCGGTGAGGCCTGGGGGTCGGCTGACCGCGGCCATGGGTAGGCCAGATCAGCACGCATATTAAGAACAACGAAACGTGTCGCATGCAACATGGCACTAGAAAGGCACGAGGAGAGAGAAAAGGATGCCTGTTCACCATCATGCTGATCAACGTCGTGCTGATGGTATCCGCAGTAATGCTCAGAACTATGGCATTCGACCTCCGCCTCGACCAAATGATGGATGTCAGATTATTGCAGCTGCTCGCCGTCCTGCTGCTCAACGGCGTGCTACCAGTCCTCAGCGTAGGAGTGTTCGACCTCCGCCTTGTCTCAACTGAGGCTTTCGTGCTGATACTCCCCATCGTGCTCCGCAAGGCCTTGCTGCCGGTATCCGACGTGCTGCGTAGAGCTGGAGTGCTCGACCTCCGCCTCGCCAACGTCATGGATGTGGGCTCCGTGCAGCTGCGCACAATCGTCGTGCCGCAAGTGCCCAACGTGCTGCACAGAGCCCGAGTCCTGTTCCACCACCTCGTCCAACTGGTGGATGGTAGACTCGTGCCTCTGCCTATCATCATGCTAATCCACGTCGCGCGTCGGAGCCCGACGTGCTGCTCAGAGATGAAGTTCTCGATATCCGACTCGCCCACGTGGTGGACGTGAGATTAGTGCAGCTGATCACCATATGCCGTCTGCCTTCCCTTGTGACAAGGCCGTGGCCCCCGATCATGTTTCCACTATTACCGTTGCCCAGGCGATGGGTGTCAGATCAGTGCTGCATCCCAACATCATGCTGATCAACGTCTTACTGCTGTTGCCCAAAAAGGACCCCGAGTCTACGACATCCTACTCGACCGCGTGGTCGATGTCATGATCGTAGTGCTGCTCATCGTCACCAATATGAATTTCTTCACCGCCCGCTGGGGCGAGCGCTCGATTGTCCCGAGCTTGTACGGCGGTTGTCCCATTGTTCTGCTGACTGCCCCGATGGTTGTCCTGATGGTTGTCCTGCTGGCAATCCCGATGGTTGTCCCGATGGTTGTCCCGATAGCTGATCCGATCAATGTCCCGATGATCGTCCCGACAATCAGCCCAATGGCTGTCCCGATAGATGTCCCGATGGTGGTGCATATGGATGTCCAGATGATTGTCCCGATAGTTGCCCTGACTGTTGTCCTGGCGGTTGTCCTGATGTAGTGTTTGCTCGACGGTTGTCCCGATGGTTATCCCGAATGTCGCCCTGATGGTTGACTGGCTGGTTGTCCCGATGGATAGCATGACGGCCATCCCGATGGATCTTCCGTTGTCGTTCTGTGGTTGCCCCATGGTTGCTCCGCGGTTGTCCTGTGGTTGCCTCTTTGTTCGCCTGTGGTTGTTACGTGTTCGTTTGGTGGTTGTCCCGTAAACGTCCCGTGGTTGTCCCGAAATTGCCCCGTAGTTGTTTCGCATTTGCTTCTCGTTTGTCCTGTGGTTGTCTTATGGTTGCCCCGCGGTTCCCCCGTGGCCGTCCCGCGGTTGTCCCGACGTGGTTACGTTGCTGTCCTGTGGTTATCACGTGGTTGTTCCCGTGATTGCCGCGTGCATGTTCCATGGTCATCCCGCGGTTGTTCCGATGTTGTTCCGTGGTTGTCATGTAGTTGTCCAAATGGTTGCCCCATACTTGTCCCGTTGTTGTCCGGATTGTTGTCCCAATGAGTGTCCCGATGGTTGTCCCGATGGGTGCCGTCACGGTCACCCCAATGGTTGTTTCGTGGTTGTCCCGTGGTTGCTCCGCGATTGCCCTATGGTTGCCTCGTTGCTGTCCCGTGGTTGTCCTGTGGTTGTTCAATTGTTCTGTGGTTGTGCCGTGTATGTCCCGTTGTCCCGAAATCGTTTGTCGATGCCTAGACAGATCGATGGTGAATCCGATAAATGTATAGAGAGACCTTTGTTAATTTGTAGTAAAACCGTTCAGTAACCTGACCAATAGAACTATTGACAGTGGTATCGATGACTCGTGAGATCGATCGGTAGTGGCATCGATCCGTCGACATTGGTACCGATGGGTGGGTAGCGATATCGTTAGATGAATTGATTGTGCATCCGATCTGGCACCAATCGCAAATCGAGAGCTGCACCCATTACCTCTCCAACTGCCGTATCACCCGAAGAGTGGTCCTAGTATATTGCTCCTGGGACGCAAGACTGGTTCGCCAGAGTTGACTCTGGGATGACCCCAAGAAGCCATCGGATGGCCCCAAGGTAGTTCCAGCATTGCTCAGAGAGGGTCCACGAGGCCCTCGGGGGACCTCCCAAACGGCCTAAGAGACTCCAGCTGGCCTCAAAATGGACCAAACAAGTCCCCAGCCGGCCTCCAAGACTGCCCCAAGATGGCTCCGAACAGGACTAGGACCCCTCCAAGACGGCTCCACGATCCCGCCAAACCGCATGAAAGTCCAAGACAACACCAAGAAGGCCCCCCAAACGGCCCAAACAGCGTCTCCTGCTCCTCCTCCTCCTCCTCCTCCTCCTCCTCCTCCTCCTCCTCCTCTCCCCCTCCTCCTCCTCCTCCTCCTCCTCCTCCTCCTCCTCCTCCTCCTCCTCCTCCTCCTCCTCCTCCTCCTCCTCCTCCTCCCCCTCCCCCAAGCCCTCAGTAGTCGACGCTTCGTGAGTGTGCGTGCTCGCTGCTCCCCGTGGGGGGCCCGCCGTGGCTCCCGCCCTCGAGGCTCGAGCAGAGATTCCGTGCCTCGCGCGCCGACGGTCGGCCCCCCAGGAGGCGCCCCACCGCCTGCGCGCGCGACCCCCCGCTGCTGCCTCTCGGCTCTGCCGGCTGTGCTGCGGTGGTGGCCTTGGCCAAGGAAGCCTCCGATGAGGAAGCCGGGGCCTGGACGCCAGTGGAAGGCCCCTCGCGGATCGGCCCAGGATATCACCGCCGCCCTCGTCCGATTCAGGAACCCTGCAGGGTCTGCAGCCTGCTGGGCACATTCCTCAACGAACGCCTCCACCGTGCGTACCAGGTGCTGGGAGGTCATGAAAACTTAAACAAGAGGGAGCTGGGCCCACGAGTCCCACGGCATGACTTAACAGTGCAATATACATGGTTGGATGTGCGATCCGTTTTGTATGTGAATGGGCAACCCAGCCCCCATGAATACAGCCGCAACATGTGCCCTTGAAGCCCACACAGAGAAAAAGGTATTCAGCGAATCAGCCATTCGCCTTCGAAGCGAGCAAGGCCCTCGCAGTCCGGGTACGGCGTCGTTGTTGTCCAGATTCGCATCGCGAAAAAAACTGTTCCAACCTGGCCCTCCTCCTCCTCCTCCTCCTCCTCCTCGGCCTCCTGCTCCCCCTCCTTGGTTTCCTCCCAGTCTCTCTCCTTTCCCCCTCCTCCTCCTCCTCCTCCTCCTCCTCCCCAGTTTCCTCGTCATACCTCCTCATCCATGCGAATCCTCATTCTTCCTCGTTCTTCCTCATTTTCCAATCTCCACCTCGTCCTCCTCGTCCTCCTCGTCCTCCTCCTCCTCCTCCTCCTCTCCTCCTCCTCCTCCTCCTCCTCCTCCTCCTGCTCCTCCTCCTCCTCCTTCCTCCTCCTCCTCATCCTCCTTCCTCCTTTCTCCCGCATCCTTCCTCCTGTGTCTCATTTCTCCTCCTCCACCTCCTCCTACTCCTTCCTCCTTTCTCCCGCATCCTTCCTCCTGTGTCTCATTTCTCCTCCTCCTCCTCCTCAACTCCATCCCTCCGTATCACCCGACACCGACTACGACAACGCCGAAAATGACGACGACGACGACGACACCGACGACGACGCTGACGATGCTGACGACGAGGACGTCGCTGATGGCGGCCGCGGCGACGACGCTCACGACAGCGGCGGCGGCGACGCTGGCGACGACGACGGCGGCGACGACCACGGCGGCGGCGGCCCCCGGAGGCCCGCGCCGGCGAGAGGCTGGCGGTCGCCGCGGGGAGGGCCGCCAGGACCTCGGGGGGCATCACGGCGGCCAAGGCCTGGGCGCGCCCGCGGTCGATGCTGTGCGTGTTTGGAATCTCCGCTTCGCTACAACGGTGCCCCCGTTCGGGCAGCCCTCCGCCAGCGCAGGTACTCTGCCTGGCCGCCGACGTAAAAGTTGTGGGTACCGCAATTGTGAATACCTTTTTCGGTGAAGCTCCCTATGGGGCCACAAAGCGCTGCACTGGGTGGGGGGGAACGCATGCGGGCGGTAGCACTGAGGCCGTCGGTGGAGCCCTAGGGGGCCACGAAACGCTGTACTGGGTGGGTGAAAACGCCAAATTGGGTATGTGGGACGCATGCGGGCGGTCCCACTGGGGGTTTCGGTGGAGCTCCTCCCTATGGGGCCGCGAAACGCTGTACTGGGTGAGTGAAAATGCCGAATTGGGCTTTCGGGACGCATGCGGACGGTCCCACTAGAGGCTTCGGTGGAGCTCCATATGGGGCCGTGAAGCATTGTACTGGGTGGGTGAAAATGCCAAATTGGGCTTTCGGGACGCATGCGGACGATCCCACTAGAGGCTTCGATGGAGCTCCATATGGGGCCGCGAAGCATTGTACTGGGTGAGTGAAAATGCCAAATTGGGTGTGTGAGACGCATGCAGGCGGTCTCACTGGGAGCTTTGGTGGAGCTCCCTATGGTAGCTGCCCAACCGCACCGCATTGACCACAACACCGCGACAACCGACAGCGGTGAGGCAATATGGGCCGGCGGAATGAGCGAAGCGATTGAATACTCAAAAATGGCCAAACAATAGTCGAAAAATCATCCCCAGGCTATTGTTCCACTATTTTGAATATTCCTCCTGAAGAGGGACATGCCCGACTGAGAGGTAGGATCGCAAAGGGGGCCTCGTCCTCCCGGATGGCGGCCGACCAGCCCGTCAGCCGCACGAGGGCCAGCGCCACCTCCAGCACCTGCTTCCTGGGAGGGTACAAGGGCGCGCAGCGAGCAGACAGCACACTCCCTGCAGGCCCGACCCTCCTCCTCCTCCTCCTCCTCCTCCTCCTCCTCCTCCTCCTCCTCCTCCTCCTCCTCCGCCTCCATCGTCCTCCTCCTCCTCCTCCTCCTCCTCCCTCCTCCCTCCTCCTCCTCCTCCTAATCATCAGCATCAGCATCAGCATCAGCATCAGCATCAGCATCATAATAATAATGACACTACTAGCGATAATAACAATAACAATACTAATTTGAATAATCATCATCATCATCATCATCATCATCATCATCATCATCATCATCATCATCATCATCATCAGCATCATCATCATCATCATCATCATCATGAACATAATCATCATCATCATCAGCATCAGCATCAGCATCAGCATCATCAGCATTAGCATCATCATCGTCGTCATCATCATCATCAGCATCATCATCATCGCCATCGCCATCGCATCATCATCATCATCATCATCATCATCATCATCATCATCATCATCATCATCATCATCATCATCATCATCATCATCATCACCATCATCAGCATCATCATCATCCTCATCAGCATGATCATCAGCATCATCATCATCATCATCATCATCATCATCATCATCATCATCACCATCATCATCATCATCCTCATCATCCGCCTCCTCCTCCTCCGCCTTCTCCACCTCCTCCCCTCCTCCTTCTCCTCCTTCTCCTCCTGCTCCACCTCTGCCCCCTCCTCCACCTCCTCCTCCTCCTCCTCCTCCGCCTCCTCCATCCTCCACCACCTCCTCCTCCTCCTCCTCCTCCTCCTTCCTCCTCCTCCTACTCCTCTTCGTCCTCCCCCACCCCCTCCTCCACCGCCTCCTCCTCATCATCATCATCATCATCCCTCCTCCCTTCTCCCCCTTCCTCCATATCCCTTTCCTTCTTTGCTTCTCCTCCTCCACCTCCCTCTCACTCCTCAACCCGCCGTCCCGGTTCATGGGCCGATTGCAGCACACAGGATGCTGATCTGGCCCTGCCAGACGGGACGGCTGCCATGCGCGCCGGCCGCTGCCCTAGCTCCTGGCATGCCATGGCTGGCCGCGCTCACGAAACGGATCTGGGCTCCTCCCGCTGTTTCAGCTCGTTGATTTTCGGCGGCTGGGCTATTGTGCACGCATGGGCCGTGCGCTGTGGTTGGAGGACGCGTGCTCTTAGCCGAACAGTTCTCGCATGTGGACGGCGTGCTAACCGCCGTGGAGACTGTCAATCCCAATGCGGTGCCGCCTGGCATTTGGTGGCCACCAGATTTCGTGCTCGAGGACCCTGGGCTACAGTTGGACACGCTGCTCTTGGCCCTCGGCGTCGAATTGCCCATGGCTCGAGTGATTGTACCGGAAGTGGTGGCCGAGCAAAAACTGCAGAGAGCATGCCTGGTGGAGCGGACGTGGACGAGCGTACTGACGCAGCACCCCCCGCCCCAGGCAGAACGTTTTACGCATGCACATCGCGAGCTGCCAGAACTCGTCCTGTCAGCGGAGGCTCAGGCGATGCGCTGCCATACCCATCGCATCTCGGGAAGGGCAAGGCTTCAGTACGGAATGGCGAAGGGGACGCTCTGCGCAACACTGGCGCCCCGCCCCTGCAGGCAGAGGATCATAGACATCCTTCTTTAGCACGACCCAATCCTCCTCCTCCTCCTCCCCCTCCTCCACCTCCTCCTTCTCCCCCTGCCCCTCCTCCTCCTCCTCCTCCTCCTCCTCATCATCATCAGCAGCAGCAGCAGCACCAGCAGCATCATAATCATCATCATCATCATCATCATCATCATCATCATCATCATCATCATCATCATCATCATCATCATCATCATCATCATCATCATCATCATCATCATCATCATCATCGTCCCTCCTTCTCCCCCTCCTCCTCCTCCTCCTCCTCCTCCTCCGCCTCCTCCTCCTCCTTCTCTTCCTCCTCCTCCTCCTCCTGCTTCAAGGTTCCGCCAAAAGGGCTCCCGTCTTGGTTTCCCTCGCGCGTTGAGTTCTCCGTAGTCGCCCATGAAGTCCTGGTTTAAATGCCCTCGATTGTTGGCTTATCCAACAGTTGCCTGTACGGCTCCGCCCGGAATCCTCGCTTCGGATTGTGGAACATGGGCCCGGCCTGACGTGACAAAGTGGCAACCATCGCCCGATCTCAACATCGCGAACCCCATGGAAATGGACTCGCCCACTGGCGAACATTGCCTTGTGGCGAAATTCGCGTACAATCCAAGCACAATCAGATCAGCGCGATCGCCCGCCGCAAGTAGCAACGAGGAAGGGGAAACGGCAACTACGAGGGGGAAAACGACGAGGAGGGGTAAACAGATGAGAGAAAGCGGCCACAGGAGGAGGAAGGCGCAGGAGAGGGAGGGAGGGGACTCCCCGACCTTCCCCGCCACCTCCACCGCCTTCCCACTGACACCTCTTTTCCCAAACTTCCTTCCCCTCCCCTGCTCGCCAAGCTTCTCCTCTCCCCTCCACACGACCCCTCTTCTCCCAAACTTCCCTCCCCTCACCCTCTTCTCCCTTCCCCCTCCACTCCAGGCTTCATCCTCCCATCGCCCCATCCAACGCCCCGCCCCGCTCCTGCGCCCCCCTCGGAGACGGAGGTCGGCAACCAACAAGAGATCTCGGGGAAAGAAACTTCAGGGTAGGATTTCCTAGCAGTCAACGGGCGAACGCACCCCAACCTCGAAATCTGTGGCCGATTCCCGAGGGGCGGTTCAAGGGGCCAACGGGTCGCGGTAGTGGGCTCCCCCAGCCCTGAGCTCTTCAGAGCGACGGCAAGCTGGCATTTCGCAAGACACCCACCAGTCTTCCCGTCATCACCACTCTGCACGTGCGGGGGGGGGCTGATCGAACTCGAGTTCACGAGCGTGGGTCCGGATGAAACGGGACCCGCACTTGGTCTGCCAAGGGACTCTACCCGATCGATCGATGCTCCCCTGACCCTGGCGTGAGTGAACGCGCGCTCCTCATCCTTCCCAGCTCCTGCGACTGTCGTCGCTCCTCCCCCTCTTCATGATACCTTTTTCAGCGTCCTCATTCTCCGTACTCTCTTTGCGAGCTCGGAGATATAATTGTCCCAGTATGTCCAAGGCAAAGTGTGCGTTTCACATGCGCGGATGCTTTGGGGGGAGGGGAACATCATTTTCACTAGATGTTCAAAACATAGTCTCGGGTCACGGCCTGCACTGGGATGCCCAGCTCCCTGGTTGCCCACAAGGTCCAGCCCATAGGTCCATCGCCTCAAACTCTCTCGATTGCCAGGTTTCTGGTTTTCGGCCTCGGGTCCAGCTCATAGGGCCCCATGTTCAAAAACGCTTGATGTGGGGCACTCTTGCTCTAGGTGGATCCCGCCCGGACTTTGGCCGCACATGCGTTCGATTGATGAACTCCACCAGCCCTTTACGGCGTAGGTGGTTTAGGGTGTTTCCTCTTCCACCCCCTTCTTCGGGGAGGGTTTATCACTGTTCCCTATTAATAAACACCCCTCCCCCAGGCGACTGGGGGCCAACCAGGGTCCATGACGACACCCCCCCACCATTCCATGTAAAAAACAATGCAAACCACACTCTGCTTCCAAATTCGGAACATGCGCGGCCAACCCGACGCGGCCCCCCCACCATCCCTGTCAAACAAAACAATACATAGTACACTTGGCGGCGGCGGCGGCGGCGGCGGCTGCGGCGGCTGCGGCGTCGGCGACGGCGGCTGCGGCGGCGGCGGCGGCGGTGGCGGCGGCGGCGGCGGTGGCGGCAACGGCTGCGGCGGCGGCGGCGGTTTCGCAACGGGCGCGGCGGCGGCGGCGGCGGCGGCGGTGGCGGCAGCGGCTGCGGCGGCGGCGGCGGCGGCGGCGGCGGCGGCGGCGGCGCGGCGGCGGCGGCGGCGGCGGCGGCGGCGGCGGCGGCGGCAGGCGGCGGCGGCGGCGGCGGCGGCGGCAGGCGGCGGGCAGCGGCGGCGGCGGCGGCGGCGGCGGTGCCGGCGGAGGCGGCGGCGGCGGCGGACTGGCCCCCAGTAGCTGCCCATCCAAAGACGACTGCTGAGTGTGCTCGGGCTCGGGCCAAACTCGGGTGCCACGTATGTGTTGGGAGGGCGGGTGGGAGTGAGCGAGACGGCTTGCGGGCGGGGACGGGTTCTTGACCCCTCCCCCCACCCCCTCCCCTGGACCTGGACGGGGCGTTTCGCGAGTCGCTGGGGCATCCAAAAAACGGCCTCGGCGAGGAAGCCCAAATCATTGGTTTTACTTGAGTTTGGGCCCCGTTTTGGCCAGTTGGGGGGGGGGGGCAGCGCTAATTAAGACCTCCCTTCTTTGATCGATCTCCTCCGAGATGGCCCCAAGAGCGCTCCCAAGGCTGCCAAGGGTGCCCCAAGAGGGCCCCAAGAGGTGGCCAGGAGGCTCCAAAAAGGCTCCAAAGAGGCCCCCAATATGCCCCCAAGAGGCCCCCCAGAGACCCCCAAGAGGCCCCAAGAGGCCCCCCAGAGGCACCCAAGACGCTCCAAGAGGCCTCGGCGACAATGCCGAAATCATTAGTTTCACGAAGGGGTTGGCCACATTTTGGCCTTTGGGGAGGGGGCACTGCTTAAGATGACTCGAGGAGCGCCTGGGGGAGCCCGAGATAACCTCCAAGATGGCTCAAGATATCCCAAGATGCCTCAGGATGGCCCCCACGATGCTCAAGACCGCTCCAAGACGGCTCCAAGTGGCCAAAGAGCTCCTCCAGAAGGCCCCGAAGAGGCCGAACTCCTTCCAAAACCTTCGGAAAAGCAATGTCTTTGGCTTTCTCGCCTTTTCGCTTCCAATGGCCATCCCACGCATCCAGATGGCTCCAAGGTAGCTCCAAGATGGCTCCAAGAGCGCTCCCAAGGCTCCCAAGAGCGCTTCAAGAGGGCCCCAAGGGGCGCCCAGGAGGCCCCAACAGGCGCCCAAGAGGCCTCCAAGAGGCTCCCAAGAGACCCCCAAGAGGCCCCGAGACGCTTTCCGAGGCACCCAAGACGCTCCAAGAGGCGCCCAAGACAACCAAGAGGCCCCCAAGACGCTCCAGGATGCCTCCACTGGGGGGACCCTTCCTCTGCGTGCTGCCCACTTCCCTGATCGAGGCAATTCCTCTGGGCATAGTTTCTGGATGGGCTGGCGGGGCTACTTTTTTGATCGCGAGCGCAAGCGGTACAGCCGCGCGCCGTCAGAACGAAACGTCAACGCAACGGCCTAAATTACGCACCGGAGCGCACAGGAGCGGGCTACGCTGCGGCTCAGGAAACGCGGAGAACCAGGAAGAATCACAAATCGACGTGACGTGCAGCGCCAAAATGACGAAGAGCAAGAAGCCAACGAACTCGGTGACCGCCGTGACGCAGCCGAAGAGGACGTCGAACAAGGCGTGCAGGCGCTCAACGGAGAGGGTCCGGATCGCCAAGAGCGGAGGCGTGGAAGCGGCGGGAGCGCCACCACGGCGGGGGGACGGAAGCCATCGCGTGGGCGGCGCGGGAGCAGTAGAGGCGGGGAACCAGCGGAAGAAGGTCGCAGCCCTGCGCTGGAAGCTGCGAGAGCCAAAGCCAGGGACAGTAACCGTCCCTGGGGGGGGGGCGACGTGGGGGAGGACCGGGCGTCCGTCAACCCCATGCGGGCAGAGCCAGCGGATTCCAGGCGAGTCGCAGGCCCAGGAGCCCAGGGGCACCCCGAACGACTGGTGGGGTTACTTTTTGTCGCAGCCGCAAGCGAAGGCGCAGGCGGCGTCAAACGGGACGGGCGGGAGCTACTGGTGGGGTTACGCGAAACGTCTAGAATTCTCGAACATGTCGGCATGGGCCTCATAAATTCTACGGGCCCGTCTCTGGTGATTGCTTGCACATAGACTCCTGCCCACAAAGCTTCGGCTGTTGTTGCCTTCGATAGCTTGGTTCTCCGGCAGTTGTCTGTATGGTTCGGGATCTGGCCACAGGGTTCTGGCATCAGTTGCCATCGGTGGTTCGATTCTCCTGTGGTTGCCACGAACGTCCAGCCAACATGGTCCGAGGCTTAGCTGCTCTGCTTGCCCTCCTTAACTGCGCGGGCTCTCCTCGCCGAGCAAGAACCAATTGACTGATCACATGTTGGCGGGCACGATAGGAGCCCTCCCGTGGTCCGCACTGGAACGCACAGATAGCTCCACCATCTGTTGGAAGCTGGGCGAGGGCTGGCAGATCCGTGGCTGCTAGAACGGTCTTCCCGGAAGAAAAAAAACGAATTCCGGGAATCAAGCTCAGCGCACTAAATAGTAAACGGGCTGCTTCCCAGAAACCAAACAAGACAAAAAACAAAAAAAAAAAACTTCCCGGAGCTCCGTTTTAGCAGCCACGGGTTTGCCGGCCTTCGCCTGGCTTCTGAATCTGGTGGGGGAGGAGACTCGAGAGAAGGGGCCGCAGTTGTGTCTTTGCGCGCCCGCCCGCCCGCAGGCGGAGGCAAGTGCCCAGGGGCATGGCTCAAAGTTGGTGAGCCCCCGAGTCCTGTACAGCTTCTTTTGCCCGGAGAGCTCGGCGAGAAAGCGCAGCACCGCCGCCTTGGGCTCCAGGCCTCCCAGGAGCTCTTCGGGGTGGCCCCCCTTCCCGCTGGACGCCTGGAGCACGCCGCGCCTCGGCTCCGACGGCCGGCGGGAGGAGGGCGGGAGCCGTGCGCCAGCGGCGGGGAGGAGGGCAGCGGCCGCGTCTCGGCCATGCACGGTGGGGGCAAGAGAAAGGGGGGGGGGGGCTTGGGGGCGGGGACGGGGGAGACCTGATCCGATACGCGTTGCATCATGCACGCATGCCCCCAAGATCTCCCAGGATCGTCCACGATGCCTTCCACGACGCAGGATGCTGCAGCTGCGCCTCAGGGTGGCTCAAAGTGGCCTCTGATGATCAATTCCGCCACCGTGCCGTAGGCACTGAGTGAAGTGTTCTCAGGTCCTCTGGCGTCTTGAGTACTGTGAATGCCATGGTGGGCCCTTCACCCCCCACTGACGGAAGTTCTGGACGCTTCTTGGCACTCTTGGCACTTTTCCAGAGACCTCGGGAGCGTCGTTCTGAATCAAGCTGCCAGCGCGCTCGAAGATGGTCCCATGTGGGCCGTCCTGAGCCCTCTTGGGTGCCTTTTGGACCGTCTCGGAGGCCCTGGCGACAAGCCCTACAGGCCACTATCGCCCAAATCCCGTAAGTTTGGGTGCGAGTTGACCATAATCTGCTTTACCGTCTTGGCGTCCAAGACGGCTCAAGAGGCCTCCAAGATCGCCAACGATGGCCCCCCAGCTTCCAAGAGAGGCCCGAGAGGCCACCCATGAGGGCCCCAATACGGGCCCGAGAGGAACAACTCGAACTCATGTGTTGGAGACCTCCACCTCAACGTGGCCCCCGAAACCAACAACATACGCCAAAGAGGCGCACCAGAGGCCCCAAGAGGCCCCCAGGAGGCCCCCAATACGCTCCCAAGAGATCCTCAAGAGGCCCCCAAGAGGCCTCCAAGAAGCCGCCAAAATGTGTCCCGATCGACTATGTAAAAAGCGATGCTTCTGGTACACGACCACAGCACGGTGGCGGAATGGGAGATCGTTTTCCCGAGGCGGAGAACACGGCGGCAAAACCCCAGCTCATCTAATGTCTTGCCGCCTGCACCCTGGTTGTCCCATCAGGGCGCGAGGTGGCGCCAAGACGGCCCACGGGCAGGGGCCGGCAAGACGGCCCCAAAAACTGCCCGATGTGCCTCGGAAGTGATGTGGCCCGCGCAGGTCCGAGAGTGTCTCCAAGATCGCCCTAGTTGGTCCAACAAGCCCCAAAGATGCCGACCAGCTCCCAACATGCCACCAACAGCCCCCCCGACGAGCCGCCACGAGGCCCCCAAAAGATGCCCGTGACAAGGGAAACGTTGACAGCGTGAGCAGTATATGCGGGAAGGAGCTCGCAAGGCAACCCTCCCTCCGACGTGGCGTTTGTCAAACAACCATCATACGCATGCCGCCACAATGTAAGACGGAGGTTCGGTGGTCAAGCCTGGAACGCTACACGAGACGTCGGATGACGGGGAGGGGGAATGGGGGCGAACAAGGAAAGGGAAGGAGGACGAATCATGATGAGGAGGACTGGGGTGTGCAGATGCGCGTCCATAAAAATAGGGCGGTGTTGTCTCGCCGCCGCCGGCCATGACCACTGAGGCTACGTTCTAGCAGAACACCGCAGGGCCGCGCTTTTTCACCATGATCCTATCTTTCTGTTCAAGCATACCCCCCCTCTGGCACGACTGATAGCCCCCGCATCAAGGTCCCTTCGCCCTTCCTGCTAGAATTAGCTCGGGCATGTCCTCCGACAGGCGGATTTGAAACAAAAAACGCAAACAAGCATTGAAAACAACGTTCAAAACTAAGGGCTATATGTTTCTTACTCGCGCCGACCTCAGAAGTTCAAGCATCGTTCTCAACCACTCGAGCGCAGTCAGAACGATCGGCCGGGCCAGACATATTATCCACGAGCACGACACTGGCCCCACAGCGAGATCCAAGCTGTATCTCGACAGCCTAGACGAAGATGTTGATATCTCTATATACATATATGCGCATATGTCTATATAACGGTGCCACTGCACGGAGGACCACCTTTTAGCCAAACTGGCCAAGCATTGATAGAGACAGCTGACGATTCTACTTAAAGACATCCTGGAAGAGACCTGGCCAGAGACCAGGGGGGATGCCCTGGGTCGCCCAGGCAGTGGCCAGCTCTAGAGCCTATGAGAGATAATTACGGGCCCTGGGCTCAAGGCGCGGAACGGAGCTGGCGGCGGTGACTTCCTGCATGTTGATCACCATCGTACGGGTCTGGAGCCATCTTCCACGAGACCGAACGAATTCCCCGTCTTCCGTCGCTTCAAAAAGTGCCGTGGCGCCGCCAGCTCTGAGGGCACCCGAGTCGAGGCCTCCTCCTTTCCCTGTGGGCAGGCCGAGCGCACGACAGAGGGCGACAAATCTACTCCTGAATCCTCCCTGCCCCATCGGCCAGAGGCGGGCTGGGGGAGAGAGGCGAGCGAAGACGGCCGAAAGGAGTTGGATGACCTGCACATCGTCGATTCGAGCAGCTGTGCCCTGGCCCCCAGCCGCTTTGTCTTCGGCTCTTGAATGGACCAACGCACATGGGCGACAGCATGCAAGACGTCAGCAGAAAAGATCAGATCGCCCCTCTCAGCACTCAGAAACTCCACGGGCCTCAGCATGCCGCGCCAGCTCGCGGCAGCCCCAGGGGGGCGCGAGCGCGACAAGGGACCTCAGGACGGTCACGGGCACGGCGACGTGATGGCCTGCAGGCTCCTGATCCAACCAGCTGTAGGCCACGCCCCATGCTCTCCCGAGGGAGCGTCGGAGCTCCCCGCGGACTCGCGAGACTGCATTGATCGTCTCGGACAGCCTGTAGTTGGCGGCCCCCGAGCGCCACGGCAAGTGGCCGTACTGCTCCAGCAGCGCGCTGATCAGGTAGATGTCGGGCTCCTTCGCTCCCAGGAGGTCGGCCAGGTGGTAGCCGCGCCCCTGGGGCCAGCTGTCGAGCCACTGCAAGCAGACGGACCTCCGCCCGCGGGCCCGTTCTCCGACGGGACGCCCCCTCGGCAGCGGAGCAGAGCGGGCGGCAGCGCGGGCGGAGTCGCCACGGGCGGGCGGAGGCGCGCCAGCGGGAACGGCTCGGGACCCAGCCCGCAAGTCCGCTAGGGCCCCGCTCCCTGCCAGGGCGGAGGCCAGCGCGCCGCCTGGACCGCCAGCGGGGGAGGCGGCCTCACTCGCCCGCACCCCTGCGGCGAAGACCTTCGCCACGCGCGCCGCGAAGCCCGCGCGCCAGCCCTGCCCAGGGAAGCCGCCGAAGACGCTCTGGTCGAAGAAGGCCCCGCGCCCGCGTCGAAGTCGTCCGGCACGTTCCACGGCGGCCGACGCCCGAAGAGGCACCTGCAGTAGGCGCGCTGTCACCGCGCCCAGGCGGCGGCGGCGTTGGGCTTCTGCAGCAGCGCGGGCGCCTTCCCGAATGCGAGGCGCCACCGGGCCGCCAGCGGGGCGGGCGCCGCGGGGCCGCCTCCCACGACGCTGGCTCGGCAAGCCAGGACGGCGGAGGCCGACGCGGATCGTCGACATCCCTATCCCGCGTCGGCGCGTCGGACGGGTTGAACCTCGAGGGGGAGAAACCGAAGCTTGGGCATGCCCCCCCCCCCCACCCACCGTGATCGCACCGGACTGACCAAGGCTCCGCTGGAGAGCAGCCGAAGGCGAAAGGCCCTTCGCAGTAGAGCACATCGCGACGCGGAAATCCAGGATCCCGAAGACTCGGCGGCCCCCTCCTTTCCGCGCCGCGCCTTCCAGCCAGCTCTTCGCGACGGCGGGCTCCGGAAGGCGCGGGCCACTTCCGGCGCCAACTACGGTTCACCTCCCAATGGCTGGCGAGGGGGGATCTTATTCATCACCAGCTGCTCGGAGCCTGGGTTTGAGGTCACTGCTCCTCTTCGGCGAACTGGAGCCTGCGGACAAACGCCTTGGCGACCATAGCCGCGGCCACCGCCGCGCCGCTCGGGAAGAGGCCCGACTCCACGCTGTCCGCCTTCACGGTGGAAGGGTGGGCGCGGCCGCCAGGGCACCGACGGCGCACCCCATTCACGTCGGACCGCACGCCCATGAACGCAAGCCCCTTCTTGCAAGCGAAACCGAACGAGCAAGAACCAGTTCGCCGAGAAGCTGGTCCGCGCGCGCAGGCGCCGCCAGGCCGCAAGCTGCCGCATCCTAGACCCCTTCGGGATCCCGACAAGCCCCGCCACTCCAGCGAGGTCCGCCGCCACCAGCAGCGCGAGGCAGCGGAAATCCAGGGTGTTGCCGAGGCGCGCCGCGGGGTCGAGCCAGTCAAAACCCTCGGGCCCCGCCCAAGACCGCCCCCCTGCCCTGCGAAAACCAGAGAAGCTCGACGGCGGGGGCTCGACCATCACGAGGACCCGCCGTGACCAGATGAGCCAGAGGATCCACTCCACGAGACGCAGGTCGCCGAGGTCGCACCAGACGCTGTAGCTCAAGTCCAGGATGGGCCCGCAGATCAGGCCCAGCTTGACCACCTCCTGGGTGGCTCTGCCCCCCCCGCCGTCTCCGATCTCCAGGAACGCGTAGAACAGGGCGAGAGGCCGCGAGGGGTGGTCCAGCCACCCAGGCTCGTCGAGGACCTCCTCGGAGTGGTCCGACCCAGTGCTGGCGCCCAGCTGGCCGACCTCCCTCAGGGCCACTCCCGGCGCCGACTCGAAGCGGGAGCGCCCCCGCGCCGCTCCCCGCATCGCCGGAGGTGGGCGACCATGCAGGCAAGAGCGGGAGTGCTCACCACGGCCCCCTTCGATGGAGACGCATCCATGGCGCGGGCCCTGTCGTCGCACAGGGCGGAGATGTCGGCGACCGCCGTCGGGGCGAGAGCGGGCGCCAGCGCGAGCTCATCCTTCAAGGGCTTCGACAGACCGTTGACGGCGTCCAGCTTGGCGGCGCCCTCGGCCTTCCGCGTCTTGGAACCCGCCTCGGCCACGCCGGGCACCTTGAAGATGCGGTCCAGCACCGACGTGCGAGGGCGGCGGTCGGCGAAGACCGCAATCCACGAGGTCGCCAGGGTGGCCAGCAAGCGCCCGCTCGCGGCCTTCAGGCGAGCCGCCGCGAGGCTCAGCGCCTAGAGGGCGAGGCGGCGCTCCAGCGGGGCCCCCGCGGCGACGTGCCCCCGCTGAGCCCGCCCCTGCCTGCCGTCTATCTCTGCGCTCCTGCGCGAGCACCTTCGAGGTCGACTCGGGCAGCCCCTCTCGGGCGCAGGCCTGGCGGGCGGCGGCCAGCAGGGCCGCGTCTGCCCCAGCTCCAGAGCGCGCGCTCCGCACGAGAAACTGCTCCACCATGAAGTAGTCGTCGATGCAGAACCCCTGCACCACGAGGCCCTCGGGGACGGGCTCCATCCCGCAGATCGTCTCCGAGTCGGCGAGGCAGCCTCCACGGCGGAGGAGCTCGCCGTGGGCCCCCATGAGCCAGGCCCACCGCCGCATGGTCATCACCCTCGGATACGCGAGGCTGGGCCGCACGGGCGGCGCCTCAGCGCGCCGCCAGGTGCCTCAGCAACGCCGCAGATAAAGTCCTTCCAATCCAGCGCCGACGCCCGCAACGTGCTCGACCCCGTCGCCGCGCGAAGGTCGGCCATGCGCGGGCCCGCAGCGAGTCCCCCCGAAGGGCCCTCGGTCAGACGTCCTTCGAGCCAATTTGGTCCTCGGCGGCGATCCGCGCCCTTGAAGACTTCGCCGGCCTGGCTCGCCGCATGGGCAGGGAAGCCCGCGCGGGCAAGGCGCAGAAAGCCCGCGGCGCCCCGCGGGCGCCGCAGCTGCAAGTCCGCCCCCGCCCCCACCAGATGCGCCGAGGACCAGGGCCACGAGGAAGGCGACGGCGCCCACGTGCGCAGGCAGCGAGGTTCGACGAGGAGCAGCCACAGCTCGGGCGGCACGAAGTCGGGGGCACCCCAATTAGCGAGGCCCTCGGGGAATCTCAAACGCGATGGGGTCTAGCGATCCAACTGCCGCGATCGCAGGCTTGGTGCGGACAGCAGGTAGCGGCGCCAGATGGCAAGGGTCCAAGCCACGCAGGAGGTCACCGCTGGCCCCTGCCAGATGGGCAATCCCATCGAAAATTCAAAATCCCTTTCGGCCACACTGCAGGCCCGTAGAAACAACAGCGCGGCACCACGCACTGAGGAACAGCTCGATCCGCTCGACGACTCGCCGCTGACTGGGGGAGAGCTGTCTCCCGAGGTCCCGCCTGGAGGTAGTGCGGCTTGTTGTTGTGCGTGAATCCAGGGCCATCGCGACGACGTTGCAAGCGCCGGCCCTAGCCTCCAGCCAGCACGCTCGGCGGCGCCCACGGCGAGATCTGGGGGCAAGCCACTGCAGCTTCTGCTCGGTGTACGGCAGCGGCAGCGTGAAGAGTCCAGTAGCGAGGCTCATCCCAGCCTCGCGCTCGGCGCTGAGTGCGGCACTCAGGTACCGAACAGCCGACGCGGATGACCATCCTGGTGAGCACCCTGCACCAGCCGAAAGGGGTCGCCACTCCCCCTTGGCCTTCGGCCGCCGAGCTCCTTCAGTTAGGCGAGGGCCACCGTCGCCCACTCGGGGTCGGCAAGAGCCGAGAAGCTGCACAGCGGGGCCTGCTCGACCCTGCGACTGAGCATGGCGGGCGGGGGGTCCTCCTGCCGGGTCAGCAGCCAGGCCGCGGTCCACTGCCCGTGGTCCAGCGTGGCCTGCTCCTGCGCCACCATCGCCAGGGCCGCGATGTCAGCGGCCTGGTCGCACTCCCCCCGCATCAGGTGGTTCAGCGCGGCGGCCGCAAAAGTGGCCTTGCATGCCGCGGGCCGCCCTGCGAAGCTGTCGGCGAAGCCCCCGAGGCGCTCCAAGTACTCCAGCGCATCGGGCACTCCCCCATGGAGCTTGAAGAGGGCCCAAGCACCTCGCCACGTTGCGGATCATCGACAGCGAGAGCGCCCCAGGCTGCGCCTCCAGAAGCCGTTGGAGCCTGAGTCGGCTGGCCGAGCCGCGCACGCCGACGGAGCTCGTCGAGGAGCGCGCCAGGTCGCCCAGCATGTCGGCGCCTGCCCCTCCTCCTGTGGGGCCCGCCACGTCCCCGCTCGAGCCAGCGCCGTGAGTCCCCGTCAGCCTCACCAGCGCCTGGGCGTGGAGCGGGAGCTGCGTCTGGGTGTCGCCCAGGTCATCGGCGTCGACGTCGACCGGCACAGGAGGGGGCGGCGGCGGCGGCGCGGCGAAGGGCCCCGGCCCCCGCAGGCGCCCCGGCGCGGCCGCGAGAAGACGCCTCGCCACGGCCCCCCGCCGCAACCTTCGCCTCCGCCGGGGGCGGCGCCAGGGCTCGCATGGCCCCCGCAGCCCGCAGGGGGGGCGGACCTGCGGGCGCGGCGGCGCCTATTGGCCGTCTCTCCAACGCGCCGAGCCGCTCCGTGACTGGGGCGAAGGCTGCGGCCACCGTCGAAGCGATCAGGGCGGCCAGCTCCTCGGCCGGCACCGCCCCCCAAGGCGGGGTCGGGGGGGGCTTCGGCGCCGCGGGAAGCTCCCCCTCCGAAGCGGTGTAGTAGCTGATGCGGGGCGCAAGCCCCGACGTCTGCAGCCACTCCTCGGCCCCCATCCACCGGGGCCGTCGCCTCGGGCAGGGTCTCCGACGCGTCGACAGCTCCGCCTCCAGGAAGTCCGAGTCCGCCAGGGACTGCAGCCGCTCCAGCACCTTCAGCGCGAAATCGACCAGGTAGATCTCGACCTCGGTCGGCGGGCCCCCGTCGGCGCCGAGCGGCACCGCCGTGAGCTAGCGAAACCCCGTCCGCGCCCGCGGGCCCGCCACGCGAGCTCGGCTCGACTGAGAAGGATCTATCATCGCTTCTGGCACCGCCACCATGAGGCCCTCGGCTCTCGCAATCACGGGAATGGCCTCGCAGTGCTTCGAACTGAGCTCGAGGCGCCATGGATCCACCGCTCCAGAAGTGGCTAGCGTCAAATCGCCCACCTGGAGCGCGGGGGCTGCCACCGACATCCTGGATCAGCGAGGCAGGCAGGGAAACCAGCTCCCTCGAAGTAGGCTTCGGCTTCCACGAGGCTGGCGAACCCGCGGCACACCGGAGCGGGCCAGGCCGCGCCGCCGCTGCCCTCGGCGAGGAGGGCCCGAAAGTGGGCGCGGGCACTACGCGCGCGAGCTCCAGCCACCCCATGGCGAGGGGCAGCACGCAGCACCACGTAAAGACGGTTCGCGGGCAGGTTGAGCGCGACCTCGGCGAGAGGCGGCTCGTCGTCGGCCCCGCGGCGGCCGCCCATGCGCCCCAGCCAGAAAGCCCGCCGCGTCCCCGCGCTCGGCGGGGCGCGGGGCGGGGCGGACCACAGGCAGAGGGCCTGCCGCTGGGTGCCCTCGGAGGGCTCCTCGAACGCGACGGGCACGTCCACGTCGTCCGACTCGGGCTCCTCGACCAGCTCCCACTCCTGCCCGCGCTCGGGGCCTGGCAAGGGCAGCCGTGCGAGGATGGGGTCCCTGTGCTCGTCGTGCTCGGCTTCGGGTTCGAGCTCGAAAGGGGCCAGCGCCTCAAGGATGGCCTCGAGCGTGGTTTTGGGCATTCACAGCCCCACTCCGTTGGCGTAGCCCTGGAAACGACGCCGCGCGGCCGCGGTCGAGACGCGCGCCAGCACGGCGGCTGCGTCTCCCGCGGAGGCCGCCGCCTCGGCGGCGGGGAGCAGGGCTCGGGGCCCCGCGTGGGCGGCCGCGAAGCCCGCTGCGAACCCCAAGAGGCCGCATCAGCCCGCGAGGCACACCACGACCAGGATGTCGAGCAGGATGGCGAGGCCGCCGACCAGCAGACACGTGTGGGGCTGGCTCGAGCCCTAGCAATATGAGCTGGAGGCGGCCGAAACAGCGGAACCGAGCGGGGCGGCGATCGACCCCCAGAACGCCCAGTCCAGCATGAACGGGCGCGGGCCTGGGGGGCGGCAAGCAGGCTTGAGCACAGACCCGACGCGAGATGTGGCAGCCGACCCTATTATCTTTCATGTTGGGGGACAGGCCCAACGTAGGGCCAGAAGCAATGCGCAGTCGACGCGCTCCCCCTCACCACGGACGCTCGTCACAACATGCGCGGCGCGCACGGGGCGGGATGCATCTCGCGGGCAGACGGGCCAAGTGCCGCCGCGCGCTCGCCTGGGGGGCCCGCTCGTCTTGTCCTCGGGAGCTGAGCTCCCGCCCGGGCACGGCCCGCACCCTTCGCTCGCCAGTCGGCTTCACAGCGGAGCCGGGCGCAGGCGTGCGAAATCTGCGGCACGTGAAAACAACTACCATGAAGTGGGGCATGTCCCTCTACAGGAGGAGTGTTCAAGAATAGTCGATAGAATACTCTGGGGACGATTTCACAACTTTTTTTGCCACGTTTGAGCATGTTTTGACTAGTTTGTATTTCTCGCCCAAAATCCGCCTGTAGGAGGACATGCCCTACCTAAACCTAATAATGGCGCTCTCGCTGGAGCGCGGCGCACATTTGTCACTCGCCCAATCGCGGAAGAAGGGTCGCGCGCGAGCGGGCGAAGTGTCGCCCTCGCCCACACTATTTGCAGATATTTCGTGAAAGTGGCATCCACGCTTGGACACGTCACATCTGGTTCGCTCGCCAAGTCTCCCGAAAGCGGCAGCGGTGCCGCATGCGAGCGGGCGAGTGTTCTCGCCAAAACGCTACACAGCTTTTGCGTGAAGTCGCATGCTGCTTCGGCGCGGCACATGCTTTGCCTTCGACGCTCTCATTGGACACTTGGTCGCGCGAAGGAATGCTAAATGATGCTCTCGCCGCAGCGCCGCGCAAAGATGTTCTGAAAGTTCCGCCCGCGGCCCGTGTTTTTGTTCCCTGGCCGAGTCGTCGAAAGCGGGACCGCGCGCGAGCGCCTTCCTTTCGCTAGATGGGAACGCGCCAGTCCAAATATAAACTTGCGCCAGCGTTGGTTGTTATGTTACTGGGGAGAGGATGGAAGTGGGCGGGCCCGCTGACTCGTTCGTCCTGGCTTACTTGACTCGAACTCCCACTTCCCTCCTCATCCTCATCCCTCCTCCGCCGCCTGGCTCCTCTGATCCTTTTGATGCTCTTCGGTGTAAGCCTTCCCCTCCATGTCCTCTTCCTCCTGTTCATCGTCCTCCTCAGCTTCCTCATCGTCCCACTCCTACTCCTCCACCTCCTCCTCATCCTCATCCTCCTCTCCCTCCGACTGATCTTCATACTCGGTTCCCTGATCCTCCTCTCCTTCCCTCCTTCTGCCGCTGCTACTGGTGCCACTGCTGCTACACTTCCTCCTGTTCTCTTTGCATCAACTTGCCACTGCTATTGCTGCTGATGATGCTGCTGTTCTTTCTTCTGGTTGGAGAAGAAACAGTGAGGAGGAAGGCGAATAGAGGAGTGGGAAGGAAGACAGGGACGAGAGGGGGGAAGAGGAGGAAGAGAGGAGGACGGAGTTACATTGAGGAGCACGGGAATGCAGGAGGAGCGGGAAGAGGGTATGGACTGGAGAAGAAGGGGAAGCAGGAGGCGAAACAAAAGCATACCGAGAAGAATGGGCCGGCGGAGGGGGCACGAGGTGCCAGCAGAAAAGCAGCAGAAAGGAGCGGGATTACTGGATAGGCGGATGAGATCACCAATGTAAGCGGCATGAGAGATAGGAGCAGGATGAGGATAATGATAATGAGAAGAGTTAGCAACCAAGCTACGTCGCCAAACCGCCAACATGCCGCCTTACTATCGTCCAAAGGGGCATCACGGACAACGGGGGGGGTACCCTCACATTGCCCATGCTATCCCTCTGAGATAATGGTGTGCCAATATGCGGGAGGCTTGACGATGCAGTTCGGCGAATCTTCCTCCTCATGATTCTTTCCTGCTCCCGCTCCTCCTCCTCCTCCTCCTCCTCCTCCTCCTCCAACTCCTGCCTCTCCTGCGGTTGTTGCTGTGCTGATCCTCCTGCTCCTCGTCCTCTTCCGTCTACAATACCCAAGTGGGGGCCAGCAGGGGCAATGGAGGTGAGGGCACTTGCGAAGGGCCGCGCTCGATTGGCCACCCGCAAGGCCAGGAGTCCCAGGAACAGCCATGACATGTGAAGACTGCTTCGGGTCTGGGGGGGGGGGTATGTTTGAGTGTGCCCAGGGTCCCTTGCCATTGCGCAGGCGGGCCACCCGACCCGAGGCAGAGGGAAGTGGACGACGACGACGACGACGACGACGACGACGACGACGATCACAAGCGGACAAGCGGACAAGCGGCCTGCAGTCTAGGTGCCGCGGGGGCACTGCAGGGTGGCGCCAGGGCGCCGGTATCAGTGAAGCAACGCGACAACAACAAGACTCGATGCATCAAATTGTTTGGAAGGAGGGCAACGGGGGGGAGGAGGAGGCAAACGGCGACGACGACATTAAAACTTTAGCCGCGCAACCATGGCCGCTCACCGTTGTGTGTACCCCGATTCCAAATCGTCCCGCGTGCCCGTCCCCGCTAGCCGTAGTAACCCTGCAACATGTTGTGGCGCGTCGTCGACACACCGTCTAATGTAGGATCGTATGTCGTCCCACCACCTGGTCTTTTGCCGTCCAACACGGCGTTGCGTATGTATGTGTGCATCATCTTGCGGCTCCCAAAGAACACTCGCTGAGCCCATTCCTTCGCACGGTTGGTACAAATTTCTTGCAACCGTTTCCATTTACGCTTTTTGGTTGTGGTAATCCAATCTGCGATCCCCAAATTTGAAATACTATGTTCGGCTTGCGTTGCAAGACGGATCCAGTCCGGCCAAGGCTCAACGGCATCTTCTTCCTGGCGTTGGTCAGCATCCGCGGCTGGAAGAGGTTGAGCGCTGTGAACATCCCCTTCCGATGCCTGTGGTAATTGAAGAACCGTCGTTTTTCGGGTAGTCGCCGTCGTTCTCGCCTTCGGGATTGCGTCGAGGGTCTTCTTCTGATGACTCCTGCTCCTGTCTTCGAGGCGTTGTGATGATCATGCGCAGCATCTGTCTCTGCGTTCTGCGAATTCTGTTTTCCAATTTCTGAATGACCGTTCATGCCTCGCATCCATAAAGCATTGTCGGCGTAATTGTTCCCTGGGAAAGCCAGAATAGCTTCTTCCCGTAACCTCCTGTTTGAGCACATCGAACTTTCTTCACGCTGCAGAAATTTGGTTTTCCACCTCGGTCTTATGGTACTCGCTGAATTGCAGCTTTCGGCCGAGGTCCTTGGTGGAGCGGTATGGAGACAACATTTCGATATTCATGTCGTGCACTAGTGCGTGGCTCGGCGGTTGTCTCGCTCGTTTGTGCCGGTGTCCATTGTAAAGAGTGTTGGTACTGTCTGGATGAAGGTGAAGGCCTGGTTTTGCCGCTTCTGTGCTGAGGTCGGAGAGCATAGTTGTAATGTCGCTGCTGGAGTGCGCGATCAGGAGGATGTCGCCGGCGAGGCGTAAGTTGTTCAACAACTCGCCACCATGGGCGTGCAATTTGAAATCAAATCTCCGTGCTGCCCACTTCTTCTTCACCACTCGCATAACAAGTTCGGAAGACGAGTTGAAAAGCAGTGAGCTGAGTGGGTCGCCCTGTTTCGTGCCCTTCTCGTGTCGAAGCTGTTGCTGCGACGGACGGTGTGAATGGCTCCTGTTTGTTGGCTGTACAGCTTCTGGAGCAAATTGATATACGGAGTCGGAACCTGCTGTTCTCTGAGAGATTCCCACATGCCCGCGTGCGTCACGGTGTCGAAAGCCTTCTTGAAATCGACGGCCGCGATCCAGAGCGGAACCTGCCACTCATCTGTGATCTCATGCAAAATCGTCGCTGTGAATAAATGGTCGGTTGTTCCTGGCTTGGGTCTGAAACCCGCCTGGTTTGGGCTTTGCTGGTCGTCGAACGTATCTCCCAAGCGATTGCATAAGAGTCTTGAAAATAACTTATACAACATTGGTATGCTTGCGATCGGTCGATAATTCTCCGGGCGCATTATGTCTCCACTCTTATGTAGTACCTTTTTCACAGTGTGTTTCCAACTGGAGGGAGCGGGTGAGTCAGGACGTAAAATGCTGTTGACAGTGTCCAACAAGGCTCTCTTGAGTGTGCCCCCGCCTTCTTTAAACATTTCTGCTGCGATCCCCTGTGTGTCCGGAGCCCGCTTTGTTTTCAACTGGCGTAGAGCTTCCGACAGTTCACGGTCAGTGAAGGGAGGAATCGTATCTGCTTCGTTCGGGCCGTCGTGTTTCTGATATTCTTTCTGCGCGTCGCTGTACAAGTTCGTACAAACATTTGCAAACACGTCTGCTATGGCCCGTCTGTCGTGCTGTGCTTGGCCACTTGCATCCATCATGCCTGGAATCAAATCCTTTCCCTTGTAGCTTTTAATCCCACTGATTCGTTTTAGATCTCTGTATTGGGTGAGAATTCGATCGATAGCGGCTGTGCGAACGGCTCGTTTGACAGCCCTGAGCTCCTTGCGGATGCTCTTGTTGATGTGTGCACGTGCTGTAGTGTTGGTGGTTGGTGTGCCCCGTCTCTTCTGGAGTAGTTGTGTAATAGTGCTGGTCGTTGTCGCTTGCGTGGTGCCGAGCGCGTCGGATTGCTCTATTTGCTGGTGCCCCGTAAGCGCCTCGGCGATGGCGGCCTCGATGTGCTCGCACTTGAGCTGGAGTCGAGCGTCGAGCAATAGCTTGCCCAACTTGTCTGTGAGAGAATGGCGGTATGCAAGGATGTCGTGTGGAAGCCAAGCCGGGCGGTTCCGTCGTGGTCGACGCTGCTTCCCCTGTCGAGTTGCTGCATTTTGCTGGCTGCTGTGTCGGTGTCGTCCGGGTGGTCGGAATGTTAATCGTAATGCTCTGTGGTCGGAGCCGAGGTCGATGTCGTTCGTTGCCTCGCAGTCGACAGCTGCTCGCCATACGGGTTTGCTGGTCAATATGAAGTCACTGTGGTGTTGCAGTTTTTCGGGTGATGTGTACGTGGTCATGTTGCATTCGTGCTTGTAGAAGTACGTGTTCGTAAATCGTCTGTCCGTAGACGCCCAATTCTTTAGCCACTGGCCTCGCACGTTGACGACGCCATATCCACATGGCCCGACGGTACGTCGGTCGTCCTGGGATTGTCGCTGCCCCACCCGTGCGTTGCAGTCCGCTCCGATGAGAAAGGCGAGCTTCGTCAAGGTTGCATTTCGGTAGATGTCTTGCAGAATGCTGTACATTGATTGAATGCTCTTGTCACTGTATCCGCTATGTGGGACATAAGCTGAAACAATGCGCAATCTCAATACAGACACCACGATATCAGCACAACACATTCTTTCGTTGACTGGTTGGAACTAGCGGATACCATTCGCAAACTTTCTGTGTATCAGTATAGCAACTCCACAGCGTTGTTCTTCGAACCTGGATCCCATGAATACATGCCCATCTTTGGCCGCCCAATGTTCGTGCTTCTCTTGACGCCATGTCTCTTTGAGTGTTATAGAATCCCAACATGTACCACGCAATTATTGGAACAGCTCCTCCGCACGATCCTCCGAAATAAGTCCACGTACGTTTTGGTGGTATAGTGTAAATGTCGTCTCTGGCGTGGAGTTCGATAGATGGAGGTGTCGTGTTGAAGGTCGTGAGGTGGAGGTGGAAACTTGTAAGTCGACAGGTGCTGGTGGGCGCTGGGAGTCGGAGTCGAGAAGCTGAAGGTCGGTTGGTTGAGGATGGAGGTCGTCGCCTGGAGAAGGTTGGAGGTGGAAGACTGGAGGTCGATAGCTGGTGGTGGACGTTGGGAGTCGGGCGCTGACAGCTGGAGGTCGGCCAGGTGAGGCTGGGAGCCGATAGGTGGGGGTCGAACGCTGGAGGTGCAAGGCTGGAGGTCGACAGCTGGTGGTGGATGCTGAGGTATGTCATCTGGACTCTAGAAGCTTTGTGGATTGAGACTGGAGGTCGAAGGGTGGAGGCTGGCAACTGGAGGTGGAATGCTGTAGATCGACAACTGGTGGTGGATGCTGGGAGACGGAAGCTGGCCGTTGGAGGTCGGTTTGGCGAGGTTGGAGGTCGGTAGCTGAAGGTCGGACGCCGGAGGTGCAAGAGCGGAGGTCAAAAGCTGGTGGTGGATGCTGAGTGACGGCATCCGTACTCTGGATGTCGGTTGGTGGAGGTTGGAGGTCGATAGGTGGAGGTCGAAAGCTGGAGGTGGGAGGCTGGAGGTCGTGGGTGAGGTCGGGAGGTTGCTGGGATGTCGCGGTCTCTGCCCGTAATGAAACATTCTGTGCGTTGGAGCCAACCTGGCTGAAGTCGGTTGCAGCGCACGGTGGGGCGGGAAGTGAGGCCGGGCAACATGACGACCTTCGCTGCACGTGTCTGTCGGGCCGCTGTTGGAATACACGAGTTGGAGGCCACGGACGTTGAGGAAGGAGTGGGAGTCGGGGCGTTGAGGCCCCTGTGAAACGCGAGGTAACGAAACCCGTTCGATTCGAAAAAACAACTTGACCTTGATGAGGCAGTCCTGATGGATGTACCCGTGTGCCGCCGCCTGCCGGGACAGCGGGCGGGGAGCATCCTGTAGGGCAAAATTGTATCACCTTGCGACTTTCATTGTGAGCGTCAGCGCCGCCGTTTTGAAGCAGCCATACATAGACGACGACGACGACGACGACGACGACGACGACGACGACGACGACGACAACGGCGATGGCGGCGGCTGCGGCGATGGCGACGGCGGCAGCGACGGCAGAGTCCCTCGCCTGAGCGCGACGAAGGCGCGGAGGCCAGTATCCGCGGGCTGGCCGCTGAGCTGCAGCCACGCGATTTGGTCCACGCCTCGGCCCCGTCCCGCCCTCGCCCAGGAGGAGGTCGTCGTCGACGTTGTCATCGTCATCCTCCTGCCTCTTCCACCCCCCTACCCTCCCTATTGCGAGCGATCTGTGGGCTTCGCATTGCAATTTATGGACTCAAGTACACCGGCGAGCACGTGATATCGGATATGGCACATGATACCAAACAAAGTGAGTCCAGGCGTTTTTGAAGACCATGTCGAAAGGAGGAATCTGTTGTTTGACCCGGACTGAGGAGTATGCTGATACGAACGCCAAGCGAGGTAGACTTGCGTCCATTTCAAGAGGGAGCCATGACGCGTATGCTCAATGCCACAAGTGACATGAAGGTAGTCCAAAAGCTGAGGTGGTCTAAGGCGCTTCCTCTTGCAACCCCTCTCCATCCCCTCCGGGGAGAGTTATATCTGCTCCTTGTTAGCGAACCGAAACCATGCCCCACCCAGGGGCCCCAAACCCTGACGAAAATCAAAGAAAACATAAGTTGCTGCAATTTCATGAAACATGCAGGGGCTACCCCCGATCGCTTTGTACTGTGTTTTTGATGGGGACGGCAGGGGTGTTAGCTTATCCTCCGATGTTCGCAGGCCTACCACCCCTGTCATATAAACACATGCAGCGCGACTGTGGGCGCACGCGCCATACACCACGACGACCACCCCGCTGCAATTCTCCATCGGTTTGGGCCAGGGTTGGTGGCGGCGGGGGGGAGGGGGGGGCGACGTGTGTCGTGCCTGATGTGTGCTGTCACCTGCACTGGCGCGTCTGCCACACTCTGCGCGCGTCGCGCACTTGGCGTACGCGGAGCACGCGGCGCATCTGGCGGACCAAGCGCGCCTGGCTTGTCGAGCCCCTGGGGCGTCGCCTGGTCATTCGGATGCTACGTACGTGTATGTGTTGGGAGGGCGGGTGGGAGTGAACGAGACGGCTTGCAGCCTGTGGGTACATAGCTTGGCTCCTCCTGCCCCTCCTCCCCCTGGGTCTGGAGGGTGGGGACGCGACCGATGGCCCAAGATGGCACCAAGAAGGTTCTAGATAGCCCAAAATGGCCTACAAGATGGGTCAACATATCTCAATATGGCTCAAGCTTCCAACATGTTTCCGAGGCCCCAAGAGCCCCCCAAGACTGCTCCAAGTGGCCACTGGGCTTCCCAGGGAGGCACTCAAGATGCCCCAACCCTGTCAACACCTGAAGAAAACAAGTGCGCTGCTATGTCTCGCCGTGTCGCTTCCGATGGGCCTCCGACGCCTCACGATGGCTCCCAAATGGCCCAATACAGCCCCGAGAGGGGCCGGAGAAGACGGCCCGATAGCGCTCCAAGAGCGTCCCAAGAGGGACCAACTCCCGAGAGGGGGTCCTGATAGGGCACTGGCTCTTTTGCTCAAAGCCAAACTCAGTGCAACACCATTGGTTGTTCAAAGAAGTTTGCATGTCGGGAGCACCCGTGGGAGGCGCTTGGGCCAATCTAGCTCCAAGGTGGCCTCGACACGCTCAAGACGACCTCCCATATGGCTCAAGGTATCCCGATATGGCTCCGGATTGCCTCCACGGTGCCCCGAAGAGGCTCCGATACTGCTCCAAGACGGCCCCGAGTGGCCACGGAGCCCCTCAAGGAGGACCTCAAGAGGCTAAGGCCAAGACATGTCCAAAACTTCAGGGAGCAAAAGACATGTGCCTTCTCGTTGTCACGCTTCCGATCGGCCTCCGAGGCATCGCGATAGTTCCAAGATGGCTCAAGAGAACCCCAAGAGGAGCCCAAGAAGATGGCCCGAGCGCTCAAAGAGAGCCCCGAGAGGGACTCAAGAGGTAACATTTGGGGCTCCAGAGCGGCGGGGCTGATGGGACCCCCTCCTCTTTGGTCGACGTTCTCCAAGATGGCCCTGATGGCCCCCAGGACGATCCTACGAGGACCCCAAGAGAGAGCCCAGAAGAGGCCCAGAGGCTTCCAAACTGGCCCCGCGAGGGCCCAACGGCAGGCTGCCAAGAGGCTCCTGGGTCGACGGATCCGACAAGAGGCAGGTCTGCTCAGGCCCGTCCCGAGCTTTGGTTTGACGGCTGCCCCCCCCGGCCCTGCGCTCCACTGCTCGCTCCGACACTTTCCCTGGTCCACACAACTCGCCGAGGCACCGCTCTGGAGGGGCTGGTGGGGCCCTTGCGGGGCGTCCGAAGAAGTGAGAAGCACGTCCAGCTCCTCCGCGAAAGACCGTCCCCAGCTCGACTCCGACCTTCCGCCCTGCCTGCCTTAATTGCGGGCGCCCCCGAGACAGGCCCGTCTCACATGATAGAGTGGGGTCCGACGTGATCTTGCGTTCGCGGGTTGATGCATTTGCGTTAGAGGGCAGCCGTGTTCGATCTGGCCCGCGAGCTGCGTCCTGAACATGAATGGGACGCACAGAGAATACTGATACTATATGTCCTCCTTGGAGGCGCACGTCCGACCCGAACATATAGTATACCCATCTTGTAGCATATCGTTTCCCGAGCGGTGCGGCCAGAAAGCACCCGCCACGACGCACATACTACAAGATTCCTCGGTGTGCGCGTCGCCCCTGGGGGAGCGACGCACATCTAGTAGAAGTATCTTGGGTTGACGCCGAATGAGGGTCGGGGCCACCATGCATGGCGCACAAGTTCGCCCCAGTTCTGTTGGCCCTACGAAGTGTGTCGGCGACGACCTGGTGCGCCCATCACCGCGCACAGGCCCTCCTGCACGAGAGGTGGGCGAGGGGTGGACGACATCAGAGAACGGGAGAGGCCTGTGGGCCTGTTGCCTTCCCAACTGCTGCTTGGCACCTCGATGAGCTCGGCGAGGCTCCAGTTTGCGCACCGCCCTACTGCACAGGTCCACGGGCATCGTCTCACCACGCTCACGGACTTCCTGGGCAGCTCTTCCGCCACGCAGAGAGCGACGGCTCAGCCAGAGGCATCGTTCCTTCCGGGGGGGGGGAGCGTTCTTTCAGTTAGGGGGGCCGTCCTCCCGTCCGCCTACTCCTCCTCCCGTCCGCCTCCTCCTCCTCCTCCTCCTCCTCCTCCTCTTCCTCCTCCGCCTCCGCCTCCGCCTGCGCCTCCTCGGGTACCGCTTGGGGCCGGCAAGCCCCCCCGTCCGTTTCGCGAAATCGGGGGTGCCTGCAGCAGGCTCGACGAATCCACGGCAGCTCCACTGGCGACGCTGAACCCGCCGCGGTGGAGCGCGGCTCCATCATCACGCCGTCCGCTGCACCAGGTGGACGCCGGCCTCGGAGGCCACCAGGTCGCCTAATTGCCCCACACCAAGCTCGAAGGCCACCTTTAGGACGCTCGCGGGCACGGGGGGCTTCGTTGGCTTGGCCGCCGCGGCGGAGGCTGGCCTGGCGGCCTCCTTCTGCTTCTGGGCGTCCTGGCTCGGCCTGTCCAGCCAACCGAGATCTCCAGCGAACTCACCGCCCTTCAGCGCGGACTGGCACTCCGAGATGGCGCGGCAAGTGGCCGCGAAACTGGCGCAGCCGTCCGCGCTCAGCTCGTTCAGCGCAGTCAGCAGCCGCTCCTCGGCCTCTTCGAGCGTGCGTGTCACCGGCTTCCGCCGCACGGGGTCCACTGCACTCTTCGAGGCAGCATGGCGCAGCAGGATCTGCCGCAGCCGGATCTTGCTCACCTCGGCCTGGCGCGGGCGCTTCGCAGGCGGGGCCGCGGAGGACGCGGCCGCAGCCTCGCCCGGGGCTCTGCCAGCGAAGCGCGCACCCAGCCGCGCCCCGGCTGCCGCCGCCGGGCCCTCCGCGCCCCTGGCGCACGAGGCCCGCAGCACCTCGAAGCTGGCAGCACGCGGGCGGCCCTGGCTCAGGTGAGGCGCGGCCGCGGCCAGGAGCGCCAGGCCTCCCGCGCCGGCCTCCCCCAGCGACATGGCCACCAACAGCGCCTCCGTGGAGCCGCCCTCCGCCAGCTGCCGGCACCTTGCCGCCGTGGGCTCGCCGAGGCCTGGTGCCGCTGTGGCCGCGTCCAGGGCCTCGGGCTCGACTCCCGGCGCGTCAGCCGCGATCGAGAAGCGCGCCCCAGGCGTGGCCGCAGCCACCACGCGAGGGCCCGACGCGAGCGCCACAGCTGCTACAGGCTGCCGCCCGCCGAGTGCGAAGGCCACGTCCGCGAACGCGCGCGCGAGGGAGCCGGCCAGCATCTGATCGGACCACTCTCCTCGGAAGGCCGCCAACCGCCGCAACAGCTTCTCGGGCAGTGCCTTGGCAGCGGCGTCCGGGGGCGCGGTGCCGTCGGCACCCGAGCCGAAGATGGCGACCACCCCGGCGGGCCGATCGAGGTGGGCCACGTCTATCTTGAACGCTTTCGCTGCGGCGTGGAGGTCGGGGATGATGAGCTGCTTCGGCGTGGGCACGGTGGCCGTGCTGCCGAGGCTCGCGGCGGCCCCGGCGGCGAACGAGAGGCCGCTGTCCTCGCCCTCGCGGAAGGGCTGGTGCGCCTGCGCCGCCTCGTCCAGCCACAAGAGCTGCTTAGTGGCCTGGTCGAGGTACACGTTCCTCTCCTTGTTGTAGAACATCCCTGGGACCTCGGAGCGGTCGAAGCCCAGCGGCCTGTCGTCGTCGATGGCCTTCTTCTGCATGTAGTCCTCGTACGCCCTCTCCTGGACCTCGAAGATCTCCGACTTGTCCTGCTTCATCCGCCACAGGTGGATGCCCTTCACCATCGGGCCCGCCCCGGCGACCTGCTGGCCGCGCCGCCAGCACCCACCCCGCGCGCCGCCGTGCGCCGGAAGCCTGGCGGGCCTCTGCCGGAGCGCGCGCGGCCTCCGGCACTCCGCGCGTGCCGCGCTGCGCTGCAGGGCGCAGCATGGCTCGGCCCGCCGCCAGCGGTTGCGGCCAAGACGGCTACGGAGCAGCAGGCACCCCGGGGAATTCGGGCCTGCGCTGGGGAGCCGTGCAGGTGCCCGGGTCGCCTCAAGCGTCGAGCCTCGCGGCAGTGCCCCGGTCTTCACGCCCTCGCGCCCCCCACTAGAGACGAACGCCTAACCAGCCCAGACCGAGAAGCGCGGTCGCCCTCGCGCCCCCGGGGGTGACCCAAGAGGGCCCTGAAATGAGCCCACCCGATGTCGATCACCAAGAGTCTCCGAGCACGTGCGGGGGTCCATCCTGGCAGGTTGTGAGAGCTGCGTCCAGCCGTGGCCGCGGGGACGCCCCAGGAGGCCCCAAGAGCCGCAGTAGGACCGGAAGCGGCAGCGCCGCTTGCAGCAGCAGCGGCGCCAGGCGTGGGCTCGGCGCGGCCAGCACGAGTTTCGTGCGGCACATGAAGCGGAGGCGGGACCGGACGCACCATCGCTTCTGATCCTCCCGCTCCTCCTCCTGGCTGTTCAGGATGACCTTTGTCTCCTCATCCTCGTGGCGCGGGCTCCTCCATTGTAGTCCTCCCCCTCCTTCGCCTCCACTACCCCTCTTCGTTATCGATGGCCCCTGCCCGTCGCACTACCTGCCGAGTTGTGAAAGCGGTCTGGGCGCGTTGCCCGAGACTTCCCGACAGCTTCCGACCTGGAAGTTTGCAACTTCCAACAAGCCCGCGGATGCAGGGAGGCTCGTTTTTCAAAGCGGGGCTCTCGCCTTGGCGTCGCGAACACTCGTCGCAGCTCTTATAAAATGGTGTTCTCGCATGAGACTTCCTCGGGTCTGACGACACTAGCTTTGAACTTGTGCCACCCTTACACGGATGGAGGGCATGTCCTTCTCAAAGCGGAGCTCTCGCTGGACACGTCCTGGAACCTACTGACCCTGCCCATGTGCACGTCGTCTACAAAGACGGCTAAAACATGGATCCTTTACAAAACGGGGTCCCACTTGAGGGGCAAGCCCACCGGGCATCCGTCTTTCAAGGGGGGGGGGATTACCACAGCGGAAAGAAGTAATTCTCGGGACTGGAGACAAGGGGACTTGGCACAGGAGGGTGGATTGCAGCATCGTTGATGCATCTTGGGTTTCCTCGGGCCATCCTCGTCTTCATCCTCTCGATCCTCCTCTGGCCACTGATGCGATTCCTCCTCTCCTCTTCCGGGGGCGCGCAAACATGGATTAGCGATCTATGCATTTGGCGCGCGGTAGCCAAATCCATTGATCGGGGGAGGTGCCCTTCCCAAAGTGCGGCCGGTGCCGCCTCGTTCGGCGGCGGAAATCCTCGATGTCCCATGGAAACGGGACCCGTCGCTAATCCACGCCCCCTTGATCCATGTTTGCGATCGCCTGATCCTCTCCTCTTACTCCTCATGCTCCTCTTCCTCCGCCATCCCCCTCCACTTCCACCAGCTCCAGCTTTGCAGCAGTGCGGTGGCGAAATAATGCGGAAGAGGCAGCGCGTGCGGGCCTTGTGTATCTTACTTCTGTGTATCCGCCTGTGTATCTGACTTCTGTGCATCGTAAAACTGTCCAACGTCCGAATCTGTCTTCTGCACAGAAGATTTCTGACTTCTGTGCATCTATGTCTATTGCCCACTTGCTCTCCGCATCGTAAAACTGTCAACGGGACGTAATCCACCGCGTGGTGGGTACCAGCGACTAGACCGCCGTCGTTTGACTGCAGCGCGGCCACTGCGTCAGTCTGCATCGCCACAATCTTAGATTGAGTTCCGCCTGTGTATCTGACTTCTATGTATCTGACGCTCAACGCGCTCTTCTACCGTTCAGGCAGATGGCGGTAGCAATCCGACCCGAAAGTCCTCGACGGATATAGCTGCCCACGCTGCCTGCCTTGCTCGCCAGAGTTTGGGTTCTTCACTCGCCCCATCAACAGAGAGGGTGAGAGGTAAGAGAGGAAGCGCAGGGGGGGGGAGGAAGAAGGAGAGGGACAAGGAGAGGGTTGCGAGGGGAGACGGGCACGGGCCTGCGCAAAGGTAGGAACGGGAGGGGGGATGGAAGTTCGGGGAGTGGGAAGGTGGGAAGTGAGAGGGGAGCGGTGGGAGAGAGGGGGGGCGGGGGAAGTGGAGGAACAAAAACAAGTGGATGGGATAGAAATCGCGGGATCCAAGACAACAGCCGTCGTGATTTGTTCGTCACGTGGGCCATGGACCTTTCGACATCATTCAGCCGGCCGTTCTCCCACCCTGGGCTGTTTAGGGAAACTGGCCGCCACGACTCGTTCGTAACGCTGGATGTCTGGGGGTGGGGGGAGGCGCCGAGGGCGAAAAGGAAGAGAGGCATTTTGGCTTCGGGTACGGGGCCAGCGATCAAGGGCAGGATCTCCGTGTCTCGGCCCGGCGGCGTGGTCTCGAGGCGTGCGTTTCTGCCCCGCCAGCCGAAATCGAAGCCGCGGCTGGCCAGCCGGAGGGGGAGGCAGGGGAGGCGCAGCAGGTCGGACTGCAGCACGCGGCTAAAACCGAAGGGCGAACTGCAGCACGGCGCGAAGTTGCCTGTGAGCCTGCGCGCTGCAGCTCACCCGTCCGTGCCGCACGCGTATGTAGAGACAGCTATGTAAAGGGCTGGGAGGGGGGGAGGGAGACAGAGAGAGACAGAGACATATAGAGGAACATAGGCAGAGAAAGAGGGGGGAGAGAGAAAGAGACCCAAGGAGGAAGGGACGGAACCACGGAGAGAGGGGTATATACATGTATAGAATATGGGCACAGAAAGAACTGGTGAGAAAACGAAGAATAGACCTATAGAGAGAGGGGTTGGTATGAATCTACATGAAGGAGGATAACGAGCAACACTATCTATAGAAGTGAGAGAAGCCCATCTACATCGATGTGTGTGCATATACGGAAATGTATAAAATATGCACGGACACATATACGCATGGAGATGTGTATACGTCTGTATGTGTCAATGAATCTATGTGTGTATACAGACATGCATGCATGCATGTATGCGTAGATGTACACATGCATTAAAACTATGTGTATACAAATCCGCCGACCCTGTGGGCGAGTGTGGGATGTCTGTCCGGTCCCGTCGACGGGGAGAGAAAACACCCTTCCTCTTCCGGGGAACGGGTTCGCAGCTTGAGGGAATTACATCCCAGGGGGGGAGGGAGGGGAGTCGGATATGTATCCGTCCCTGGGGGTCCTCCTCCCCATCCCCTCACCTCTCCCACGCCAGTCCTCCTCCGGTCCTCCTCCCCAGGGGGGGGGGGTCCCAGGGGGAGTCCTTTTCCTCCTCCTCCTTTTCCTCCTCCTCCTCCTGGTCGTCGTCGATGTCTTGCAGGGTCGGCGGCACCGGCCGTCCGTCGGACTTTCACACATATATATATATATATATGTATATGTATATGTGTACGTGTATGAATATTCACACATAAAAAACTGATTAATCACACATATCTTTGTATATATATATATACACTTTTATATATGTATATATACATATATATAGATACGTATATATATATATATATATATATATATAGTCCGCCACCATGCATGCAGCACCATGAACCGTGGAAGAATGTCAAGGGCTGCCTGGTAGGGTTCCTGTGGTATTCTAAAGGGCCCGGCTTTCAAAAACTTCCATGATGACCCAGGAAGAAGACCCAGGCCGCCCTCAAAGCCTCCGCGACTAGTAGTAGTAGTAGTAGTAGTAGTAGTAGTAGTAGTCGTCGTAGTAGTGGTAGTAGAGGTAGTAGTGGTAGTAGTAGTAGTAGTAGTAGTAGTAGTAGTAGTAGTAGTAGTAGTAGTAGTAGTAGTAGTAGTAGTAGTAGTAGTAGTGGTAGTAGTAGTAGTAGTAGTAGTAGTAGTAGTAGTAGTAGTGGTAGTGGTAGTAGTAGTAGTAGTAGTAGCGCCAGAGCCGCCGACGCCACGCCGTAAGTGAAGCAGCAACAGAAGCAGGCAGCAAGTCGCCGAGACAGCAGCCAAAGCAAGCAGGCGCGGAGATGAGGGCGGGGCACTGGGGAGTTCTTTACATCTACATCTATATCTACACCTACATCTACATCGGCACCTACATCTACATCTAGACCTACATCTACATCTACACCTACAGCTACATATACATTCAACCTGCATATACATCTGCATCAACATCATCAACGAGACTTACATATACATCTACATCTACACCTACATCTACACCTACATCTACATATACATCTGCATCTACATATACACCTACAGCCACATCTACACCTACACCTACATCTACATCTACACTTTCACATTGGTTGTGCTTTTGTTTTGCATTGCCTTTGATGTTGTTATTGCCTTTGCTGTTGCCTTTGCCTTTGCTTTTGTTGTTGCTATGACTGTTGAGTTTGCTTTGATGTTGTTTTTGCGTTTGCTTGGTTGTGTGTTTGCTTTGCCTGCGCACAGACACACACACACACGCATGTTTTAGTTTTAGCATTCGCTCACCGGGTGTGCTTGAGAATGCTCCGGATCCGGCCTACACCGCACGACTTGGCATTGAGCAAGGTTGTGCAACACTTGCTACACCGAGCGTTCTTACGAAACTGTACAGCAGCAGCAATAGCGGATGCTGTGCTGCGCTGTGCTATGCTATGCTACGCGATGCTAAGATCTGCTCTGCTATGCTATGCTATGATGCGCAATGCTATGCTGGGCTAGGCTGGGGTAAGCTAGGCTATGCTATGCTATGCTGCGCTATGCTATGCTGCGCTCTGCTATGTTATGCTATGCTATATTATGCTGTGCTATGCTATGATTGTGTGTTTGCTTTGCCTTCGCTTTTGCCTTCACGTTTGCCTTTGCTTTTGCTTGGCACCCATGGAGCGCAACTGGGGGAGCCGCGCGTTTGCTTTTACCTTTGCTGTTGCTTTCGCTGGCCCCCAGGGGACCGGGGGAACCGCCCGGGGCGAAGCCCATTGCCGGCCCCTTTAGGCTAATAGAAAAAGAACCCTGTAGGCAGAGCCTAGGTAGTGAATGGATTGCGAAGAAATCTCGGGAGCCCCCTCCCTGTGTGGCCCGCAGCTCACGTTACTAATCCGAGCGGTCCATCCAAACTGTCCTCACGCTTGGGCTCGGGAGGCTCGAGTATGGTGGCAGTCTCGAACGAGAGGGCCTCGTCTGTGAGTAAATTGCGAAGAAGTATTCGGCGGAAGCCCCTTCCCTATGGAGCCCGCGACTCGTGTTAGTAATCCGAACGGGTCATCCAAAAGCTTGTAACTGTCGTCACTGTTGGGTTCCTCACGCCTGAACATGGAAGAACTTTCAAGCAGGAACCTCCTCTGTGAGTGTATTGCGAAGAAATCTCTGGCGGGAGCCCCTCCCTATAGGGCCCGCAACCAACATTAGGAACCCGAGCGGG
>CAUYUJ010017842.1:168756-222633 GCA_963575745.1 Prorocentrum cordatum
GTGCTGCTGGTGCTGAGCGCGTCTCGCGGCTGCCTCGCGGCAGCGCGGTTGCGCTCACTGCCAGCCACGTTGTGCATGTGCAGGGCGCCTTTCAGCTACGCGGCCTCGCTCCCCTGTCTACCCAGGCCTCCCAACGAGGCTCGCAGCAAACCAACCCCAGATCGAGCAGAATCGCAAACCGTCGACACCGAAGCCTGTGAACATCGCCGCTGTTCTCTTGGTGCGCAGCACTGTCTACAAGGCTTCGCCGTCGTGGCGACGCTGGCGGCGAGGGTTGGGGGTTCTGTTACAGTGGGGCCTCGGCCACAAGAAACCTCCGCAAGAAACCCAACCCTGAAATCCGCGATTTGTTGAATGAAAACCCACATTTGTCGATCGAAAATCATCCAGGTCTTATTGGGGACCCATCGAGGTCCAAGAAACTCAGGGCACCCTGGCAAAATCCAACTGGTTTCTTGGCACGCGCCCCCACTGTAGCCGCAGCGCCAATTTGGGAGGCCTAGAGTCTAATCTGTTCAACTTCTCCAGCTTCAGCTTCGGAGGCTTGGCGTCGGGCTCGCCTCTGCTCCTCTCGCCGACCGAACGCCCAGGGGGGACCTGGGTGGGCAGGGCCAGAGGGAGAGGCTCTGGCGCGGGGCGAAAGCAGCGGGAGGGGACGCTGGCCCTCGACCCACCCTCGGCCCACCCGCAGACGCCCGGCCGGCCAGCTCCTCATGCGGGCCACCCTCGCGACGCCGCACATGACCGTCAGCTTCTCGGTGACCTGCTTCATCTGCTTGCCAGAGCGGGCCTGACTGACCCTGACCCCCGACTCCCTCAGTCCGCGGGCGATGTCTTTCAGCTGGGCTGCCTGGTTGCCTCTCTCGAACGCACCAGCGCTTGACGTCGCCCGTGGTGTGAGTGCTGTTGAGTCGCGTGAAAAGTATGTAGACCGTTTGCTGCGACTGCTGCTGCGGTTGCCGCTGCGGTTGCCAGACGCCGACCGCAAGCCCCTTGGCGAGGGGTGATCAAAAAATCGCTCTATCACCGGGCCCTCCGCCGCAGTGTCTTGAAAGGCCCCCATCTTCCTGGCCTCCCTGCTCTCGCTTCTGAGGTTGCTGATGCAGCGGTCCATGTACTGGGAGTCTTGCAACATCAATCGCTGCCGCGTCAGCGCCTGACTTCGTGCCATGAGACTCCCTGTGGGCTCGTCGCGCAGATGCGATTTCTTCGCTGGATGCGGCTGCTTCTTTGCTCCAGAGGGGGATGACAGGGAACGCTGGAGCTGCGGCTGCGGCTGCAGCTGCTGCTCTGGCCTCAGCGTCACGCCGCGCGACAGGCCCATGCCAGCCGGCATGCTGGCGGAGAACGCCAGCTGGCCCTCCTCGACGTCCTGCCAGGGGGGGATGTACAAGCATGTGCTCCAAAAGTCATAGACAAGGGGCGGCCAGTAACCTCCTAAACAAGCAATTTAAATCCCCCAGACCAGCCGAACACTCCAAGGCCGCTCCAATCAGACCCATTCTCCTAATCAGAACCGCCCAAGGACCACCCAAGGATGCAGGGGACCAGGAGAACCAAGACAACAAAATGATTGTGGCGCGGTCTCGCGAAAACTAAACGCCTCCCATCCCGCAGACGCGCATAGACAGGACGGGTGCCCCCCAAGAGCAATATGCTAGAGATCACGAGTTGAGCCCACTGCAGGCAGAGAGCCCCCGACAAAGTCTATTTCGCAACGCCCTCACGAGCAGGCTGGCTCAGCGCATGCTGTTACTGCAACGGCGTGAGCGTTACTTTTGAAGAGGGCACCCAGGGTTCGAATGATGGTTTCAACGCAATGCTACTAAAACGTCTGCTGCAACTGTGTGTCATTGCTGCTACCACTGCTGATACGGATGCTCTGACCTGCAGCAGCTACTGCTCTTGTTCTCCCTGCCGCCACTGACACCACTGATCCGCAACCGTGCCCTTGAGGCAGGAGTTGGAGTAAAACGACCGGCGTGCTGACCCCCCCCCCTTCGCGACAGGAGGTGCGTCGCGCATTCGTCGCCCGTGCGCCGCCCGTGAGTCGGCCGCCGAAAAGGCCAGCCGTCCTCTCGAACGTGCACGTCGCCCTCGCAAGGGGGCAACATGGAACCTGAGGACTCCTCAGGTCCCATGTTGGATCCCCTGGAGACTCAGCCGTCAATCCCGAGAATTCGTTCAAGCAGGGCCCGGACCCCAAAATTGCCACATCGGCCGGGGCGCGTCGCGTGACCCCTGGGGGCAGATTCTCGCTTGACGTGTTCGGGCCCAAGGGGGGCCCCAAGACTGCTCCGAGAGGGCCTCACGAGGCCCTCAGGACGGTCCAGAGGAGCCCCGAATCGCCGCTCCAAGACACGCTCAATTACCTGCAGTCGGCCGAAGAAGCACCGAGGACGTTCCACGAGGCATCCGCGAGGCCTCCGAGGAGGGCCCCAGGAGGCCCAAATGGTTTTCGAAAGACGTGGGCGTTCTCGCCTCTTCGGCTTCCCGACCCTCCAAGACAGCACAAGAGGCCCCCAAGATCGCCCCGAGCAGCTCAAGAGGCCCCCTCGAGGGCTCCAAGACGGCCAAAAAGAGCTCCAAGACGGCCTCCAAGACGGCCCAAGAGGACCCCACGACGGCTCGAAGAGGGCTCAAGAAGCCCCCAAGACGGCCCAAGAGGGTCCCGAATCGCCGCACGATCGGCCCAAGACGCGCAAAATGACCTCCAGTCGACCGAAAAAGCACCCAGGACGTCCCTATAGGCTTCCGAGAGGCCTCCAAAGGGGCCCAAGAGGCACAAATCATTGATTTTCCTATTTCTTTTTGTTGTTTGATATTGGCGTTCTCGCCTTTTCGGATTCCCGTCGCTCCAAGACACCCCAAGAAGCCTCCAAGATTGCCCCAAGACGGCCCAATGGGCCAAGAGGGCGCCAAAACGGCCCAACAGGGCCCCAAGATGGTCCAAAAGGCTTCCAAAATGGCCCAAACTCCAAGACTGCTCCAAGAGGAGACCCCGACGGGGAACCCGAAGGGACATTTCGAGCCCTCGGCCCCGAGAGGCCCCCCGGAGGATCCAAGAGGCCCCCAAGAGGCCCCCAAGAGGCCGCCAAGAGGCACAAGAGGCCCTCAAGAGGCCCCCAGGAAGCCCCAAGAGGCTCCCAAGAGGCTCCAAAGAGGCCCCCACAGCCTCACAAGAGGCCCCCAACTGCTCCCAAGAGGCCCCCGAAAGCGCTCCGAAGAGGCCCCAAGAAGCATCCCTGAGGACTCTGATCCACAGCCCGGGCACGGTGGCTGGATGGGTCGAAAGCCATTAGACCCTGGGCCCGGCACAGACGGAAAGGACGCTTCAGAAACAGAAACCGAACTTACTCACACCACCGTTCGTACCGGGAGCCTTGGCGTTGCGAGCTTGTTACGTCACCCCTCGCTCGTGGGAGCCTTGGTCTTCAGAGATTGTTGCGTTGCCGCCCGTTCCTGAGCCTTGGCTGGGCCTTGGTGTCAGGAACTTGTTACGTCACCGCTCTCTGCTGGGAGCCTTGGTCTTATCAGCTTGTTTACGTCACCGTTCGCTCTTGGGAGCCTTGGTGTGAAGAGTTTTTTGCGTTACCGATCGCTCTCTATTTGGCGTCTCTGGGCCTTCTTGGGAGTTCTATTGAGGCCCTTTTGGAGCCCTTTTGGAGGCCTCTTGGGGACCTCTTGGGGGCCTCTTGGGGCTTCTTGGGGGGCTCTGGGGGCCTCCTGGAAGCTTCTTGGGGCGAAAGGCTAGACTTTTCGGTTTGTGGTCCCCCTCTTGGGGCCGTCTTGGGGCTCTCTTGGGCAATCTGGGGCGTCTCTTGGGCCGTCTTGGAGCCCTCTTGGGCCGTTTTGGGGGCCTCTTGGGAGCCTCGTGGGCTGTCTTGGGGCGGTATTGGGGGCCTCTGGGGCCGTCTTCAACGCCGTGAAAGCCGAAAAGCCGTGTATGCTAAACATGTACCTTTTCCCATCGGAAATCAATGATTTTGGCCTCCTGGTGGCCTCTTGGGACGCCTCTGGGGCTTCTTGGGGGGCTCTTGGGGGCTCCTGGGAGCATCTTGGGGCGAGCGGCTAGACTTGTCGGTTCGTGGTCCCCTTCTTGGGGCCGTCTTGGGGCCCTCTTGGGCAGTCTTGGGCGCCTCTCGGACCGTCTTGGGGCCCTCTTGGACCGTTTTGGGGGCCTCTTGGGAGCCTCTTGGGCCGTCGTGGGGCGGTCTTGGGGCCTCTTGGGCCGTCGTCAACGCCGTGAAAGCCAAAAAACCGTATATGCTAAAAATGTACGGCTTCCGTTGGAAACTATAGGATTTTGGCCTCGTGGTGGCCCTCTTAGGACGCCCCTTGGGCGCCTCCTGGGGGCCTCTTGGGCCGTCTTGGGCGGTCTTGGACTCTCTTGGAGCGCTCTTGGGCCGTCTTGGGGGGGAACCCGAAAAACATACAAAAACACAAGGGATAACCCGAAAACGGGCATTAAACCCATGCACTCCCCGTACGCCCCCCCCCCCCCCTGGACCCCCCCTTAGGGGGCTTCGCCCAAAACATAAAAACATGACTCTTACCTCGCTCTTTCCGTTACCTGGGCCCAGCACAGAAACGGAAAGAGCGCTTCAGACACAGAAACCGATATTACTCACACCACCGTTCGTACCAGGAGCCTTGGCATTGCGAGCTTGTTACATCACCCCTCGCTCTTGGGAGCCTTGGTGTTCAGAGATTGTTGCGTTGCCGCCCGTTCCTGAGCCTTGGCTGGGCCTTGGTGTCAAGAACTTGTTACGTTACCGCTCTCTGCAGGGCGCCTTGGTCTTATCAGCTTGTTTACGTCACCGTTCGCTCTTGGGAGCCTTTGTGTGAAGAGCTTTTTGCGTTACGATCGCTCTATATTTGGCGTCTCTGGGCCTTCTTGGGAGTCATTTTGGAGCCCTTTTGGAGCCCTTTTGGGGGCCTCTTGGGGGCCTCTTGGGGGCCTCTTGGGGCTTCTTGGGGGGTTCTTGGGGCCTCCTGGGGGCTAGAGGCTAGACTTTTCGGTTCGTGGTTCCCCTCTTGGGGCCGTCTTGGGCGCCTCTGGGGCCGTCTTGGGGCCCTCTTGGGCTGTTTTGGGGGCCTCTTGGGAGCCTCTTGGGCTGTCTTGGGGCGGTCTTGAGGGCCTCTTGGGCCGTCTTCAACGCCGTGAAAGCCGAAAAGCCGTGTATGCTCAAAATTGTACGTTTTCAAAAAGAATTCAATGATTTTGGCCTATCGGTGGCCTCTTGGGACGCCACTTGGGGGCCTCCTGAGGCTTCTTGGGGGGCTCTTGGGTCCTCCTGGGAGCGTCTTGGGGCGAGCGGCTAGACTGTTCAATTCGTGGTCCCCCTCTTGGGGCCGTCTTGGGGCCCTCATGGGCCGTCTTGGGCGCCTCTTGGGCCGTCGGCCCTCTTGGGCTGTTTTAGGAGCCTCTTGGGAGCCTCGTGGGCCGTCTTGGGGCGATCTTGGGGGCCTCTTGGGCCGTCGTCAACGCCGTGAAAGCCGATAAGCCGTATATGCTAAAAATGCAGGTCCTCCTATGGGAAATCAATAATTTTAGACTCTTGGGGGCCTCTTGGGGCGCCTCTTGGGCGCCTCTCGGGGCGTCTCGGAAGCCTCTTGGGCCGACCTTTGGGGCCTCTTGGGCCGTCTAGGGCCCTTCTGGGACGGAAAAAGGGAGAACCCGAAAAACATACAAAAAAAGAAGGGAAACCCGATAACGGCCATTTACGCCCATTCCCTCGCCATACCCCCCCTCTGCACTCCCCCTTAGGGGCTTCGCCCCAAACACAACGTCATCACTCGTACCTCGCTCTTTCCGTTATACCGACATCGCTGCTACCATTGATGGTAGCTGACATTACGTCTGCAGCTGGTACATATGAGGGAAACTGTGCTGCTCCTGCCGGTGGGGAACTTACTGCTGCTGGCCCTAATGCTGTCACGCCCGCTGCTGCTGAAGATGCTGCCAAGGCTGCTTCCTCTGCTACAGCATTGGACTGATGCCCCTGATACGACTGGCCACCTCGCATCCGCAAGGCCCCCAAAGATCCCCCCAGGAGGACCTGGGTTCTCCTGGGCCCCACCCACGACCCGCCGGGCCGCCCAACCGGACCCCGCAAGGCTAAATCCAAACGAAAAGGATAATAGAAGGATGACACATATATCCGTTATGATGGAGACGGACAAGGCGATGGTGAGTCACGAGGGTGTCAGAACGGCGATAATTTTCCGCTCCAGTCGGCCATGCGCCCGCACCCCCGAGGCACAAGGCAAGCTGACAGAAGCTGAAGCTTCATCAGCGATGGCATCCCGATGAAATTCACGTATGAACTGAAATTGAAATGGGATGCCATCTCCGCTCATCGGGCGCATTTTGAACAAAATAGTCGCGCATGGCTTCGCGGCATGTTTCGATCGCCAAGAGAATGGGCCACCACGAGTCCTCCAGCAGAGCTGCGAGGCACAGACTGGCGATCCGTCCCAGGAGCTGGGCGCACTGGCAAGAGCGACCAGCAAGAACCAGGATCTATGACCTGCCATCACAGGCCAGTTTGTCCTTGTTGGGCTTGAGGCTGTGCTCGAGTGTGGCCCGCACGGTGATGCCGCTGCAGCTTTCAAGGCGAGACCGGGACGGCATGGATGTCGGGGCCGTCGAGGTCGGCCGCCAGCACTCGGCCTACAGGAGGGCTGCCGATGCTGGCCAAGCGAAGCCGATCTCGAAGTTCTGGGCGCACTCCGTGCCCAGCGCGTCGGGCCGGTGCCTGCGCTTCAACCCGGTCTTCGAAGGGGCACGTGCCGCCGTCGGCTGTGTCTGCCGCGTTCCTGCTGGCGCTGCGCTTCCCGCCGGCACCGACCAGCCAGCACGCACTGCGCTGGCGCGCCAGAGTGGACGCGGCCATCCTTACGGCCATCGTGCTGGGCAGGGTCGACAAATTGTAGGTTTGCTAGCAAGTCTTGCAGCGCTGGCGCTGCGCACTTCTTGGTGAACTCAACGTCCGTACGCGGACGACGCACGGGTCCGCTCGCCGTTCGGCGGGCATCTAAATCATAGACCTTGAGCCACTTCATTAATAGCAAAAACAAATTGCCGAACACGTGCCCATGTACAATGTCAGTGCCTCCACCATGGTGAATCTGGCAGCCTAGGCGGAGGTGGAGACGTGCTGAGTCTCGTGCTCAAAGCTGTGCTCGTGCGGATGATGTCAGATTCGCGTGCTGCACTTTTCAGGGTCACTCCAAGAAACTTCCTGAACGCCGCGACGTGCTCATCCGAGATATTGTTCGGCTCACCGCCCCGTCCGACCAGGATGCTACGCACCCATCGGTCGGAAGAAGTAGGTAGAAACATGAAGAAGCAGGAAGGCGTTGAAAGTGGATTGGGTCCCGTCCGCCCACGATGGAGGACAGAAAAGGTGATGCCACTCGATAATTGAAGTAGGAAGGCGCTTAAAGCAGATTGGAATCTGGGACTCCCAACATTAGCAAATGATATTCCCAGGGGCACGGCTGCTAAAATGGGCCCGGAAACGCGCCCAAAACAGAACGGTCTCAGATTTTCCAGAAAATGAAGCAAAAACTCAACTACTCCCGGAAGGGGGTCGGACAAATTACACACGGCACCCCCATTTTCCAAAATGCGTGTAGAAATTCACCAACCCTGGACGGTTTCGTCGGTTTCGCCGGAGACATCCCCCGAAACATGGCCCGCGGCACCCCCGCCCCGACATGGCTCACTTTGGCGGCGCATTGCTTGCCGCCGTGCCCCCAAGAATACGGCCGGACCTAGGACAGAAGAATATCCCTCAAGAACTTGAGACCCTCCGCCAGCCCAACCACACAGAACATCCAAGGGTACCCTCCCCAGGATGCACAAGAGCATCCAACAAACACGAAGAACACTAGGGCACCCTCCCCGAACCGACCTCGATCTTATACCTTGGTTCGGCTGTACGGCTCCTGCCGTCGACGACCGCTGGGGTACCTCCGCGGCGGCGGCATGCAGCTCGGGAGCCGCGGCGCCTCGAGGGCTCTCGGGCCCGCCGTCGGAGGCCGGCCGCCGCGCGGCGAGCAGTCCCTGCGGCTGCCTCCAAAGCAGGCGCGGCGCCGCGGCCCGACGCGCGGCCACCTGCTCCGAGTCTCTTCAGTCGGCGTCGGTCGGGTCGGGCGAAAGGGGGGGATAGCAAAGGGGGGGGGTGAGAATCAGCTCACGTAGCTGATTTTCCCGGCGCCTCTCGGCGCCGGAGGCGGCTATGTATCGAGGAATGAGCCCCTCGGTGGGGCCGATACCAGCTGCATGCAGCAGATTTCGTCACCCCCCCTTTCCCAAACCCCCCCTTTCGCCCGACCCGAGTCGGGGGGGGGGGCGTCACCCCCGCCGACAGCCCCACACCGACCCCCGTCGCGGGCGGCCACCGCGCGCCAGAGGCGCTCCGACCCCCGCCGCGGCGCGACGACGAGGCGAGGCTGCCCCCGTCGGGGGGGGTATCCCCCCACGCTTACCTCCTACAGGCGGATTTTGGCTGAAAAATCAAATCTAATCGGAAATTAAACACAAAAATAGTCCGCCGGGCAATGAGTTCGCCCGCTCCCGGCCAACTCGAGCGCGCGTGCGGATCGCCTCTGCCGCACTGCGATTAGTTCGGGCATGTCCTCCTACAGGCAGATTTTGAGCGAGAAATTAAACATTGCCAAAACATGCACCAAAAAATGTCCAAAATCGTCCACTGAGCATTTTTTGATTGTTTTTTAATATTCCTCCTGTAGAGGGACATGCCGGACTTAAACCTAGAGCTGGCAAGCCGCGCCAAAGTTGAGGAACCGCGTCGGTACCGACGAGATCGCTGTTGGGGTAACTAGGCCCAGGCAGTTCGCGACCCGTGGTACGAAAACAATCAGCAGGGCTAGGTGCGCGCTCTGATCGCCCACGCCGAGCGGCTTGAACCAAAATAGCAAATGGGTGGGAATTCAATTGTGCTTTGATGGCGACAGTGAAGACGGTGACAGTGATGATTTTCCTTATGCCCAGCAACACGCGCCCGCGACGTGTGTGCTGAAGGCTGCTGCCACCTCGCTCCCACGGGCTCGCGTCCCGAGTGGCTGGCGCAGCTTTGCTCTGATTCGGTAGGACATGGGCACTAGACGGGCTAATAAGGTACGGGTAACTGGATCGGGGATCTTCGAGAGACAGCGGGTCCAGAGGATATATGTGCATATATGTATATATGTATATAGATGTGCATCTATATATATATATATATATGGCGAAAATACGTTCAAGGGCATCGAGAACATCATGAGACGACTCTGGAACAAATTATCCGTATCCTGAGGCTCCCTGACTCGGGGCGAGGACGGTGCGCCGAGGAGGGACAGGGTGAGGAAAAAAAACAAAATACACGGGCAGCCTTCAAGTTGAAACAACGACCCTCTTATACTTGGATGGCACTGTACCCAGGAATGTCGAACTCATTGCCAGACGAATCAAGCTTGAACGCGTTCTGCATCTGCTTTACCCGCTTTGGCATGACTTTATCCGGCTGCGGCAAGCCATCTTTCGTAAGTCCGGCCTCCCAGTAACGCTGGTACATTTCCCCCCAGTGGTCTTGGATCAGATCCTCGGCCTTTTTGCCGTTGTTGTCCTGGATATCCTTGTCGGCCCCGTGGTTCAGGAGCCAGATGACCGCCTTCGGGTTGTCAGACAGCACGGCCCAGTGCAGCGGAGTCCAGCCTCCCAGTGCATCCTGAGCGTTCAGCTCCTCCGGGGTAGCCTTCTCAAGCATCCTGAACCCCTGGCCGTCGAACATGCCACACTGAGCGCCGACGTGGGCAACGTTCCATGCGAAGTCATTGTGGCGCTTGCGGCAGCCCATGTACAGAAGAAGAAACAACGCCATAAGCATAAACTTGCGGCGCTCCGCGCGGATTTCTTGGACCTGCGCTGGACCCCCGTCCCTGGCGCGCGGAGCGCGCGAGGGGCCGCGCCAGAGGCGCCCCCAGAGGGGCCCAGCGCGGATCCAAGAAATCCGCGCGGAGCGCCAAAAGTGTATGTGTATGGCGTTTTTTCTTCTTCGAATGTAGTCCTCGGGCTGGAGGTACATGCAGCGCTTCTGGTTGTCGGGGTGCCGGACCCAGCTCGGGAGGCTGTACGACTGGAACGGCCTGTGGCCCTGCCTGTGCTCGGTCTTCACGATCCCGGTGCTCACCTTTGGGATTGCCGCTGGCCAGCTCTCGTCTCCGGCCTGCTTCGTGCTGGCGGACGCCATCCTGCGCCTCAGGCGGCTGCGCAGGCGGAGCGAGAGCTCACGAGACGGCGCAGTCCGAGCTCAGGGTGACTTGAGCCAAAGCGGCTACGGAGGGCACTCGACACACAAACGCTGATGACGAGACCAACGAACACGATAAGACAACGGCCTCAAAGAGGGCCTCACCTGACCGATACTTCAACAGAACTGAGGGGTGTGACACTGAAAAGAAGGCACATCACAATATCACTAAACAATGAAGGAAATGGACAAGGACAGAAAGCACGTACGAACAAAGGTACCGAATAATGCGAGGATACGAGGAAGCACAAGGAGAGGACGAAGACAATGAGGATGCGGAAATGAATGCTGACCTGGTGAAGGGACCACACGCAAACAACTTCACGCAACGTGGGTGCATAACCTCTCTACGAAGATCCATATGAGGGATGTGCCGACATAGGCGTGAGGACGCATGCACACTTTCCCACTGAGGCCGTAGGTGGACCTCATTAAAGATCATGGAGCGTGTGCGGAGCACGTCGGAGTGCGTGGGGAAATGCATGCAAGCGTCGTTCCCACTGGGGCCGTAGGTGGGGCTCGCGTTCGGGGTGTGTCCCGAAACACGCGGAAACGCGTACGCACACTTCCCCACTGAGGGTATGTGGAACTCCCTATGGGCGCACGAGCCTCGTGAGGGGTGCGCCAACATTGGCGGCGGCGCCGCCATGCGCACCCCGTCACTGGGGTCGTAGTAGAGCTCCGCATGGGGTAACCATCCCAGTGAAGGGTACGTCAACATGCACGGAGCCGACATGCGGACCTTGCGGCGGCCGTAAGTGGAGCTCCCTGTGGGGCCACGGTCCTCGCGGGGGGCGTGCCAACATGGGGGCGTGCCCACGTGGGGGCGGCGCCAACTGGGGCCGCAGGTGGAGCTTCCTATCGGGTGTTGCTAGAAGTGCTCCTGGCCCAAGGTGCCCCCAGGATTTCCAAGGAGGCCCCCAGGGCCTCCAGAGCACCCCTCACGAGGCCCAGAGGGCCCCAGGGGCTCCAAGATTGAGCGACAAGCTGGGGGCACCTTGGGCCAGGGGCACCTCCAGCAGCCCCCGACCCTGTGCTGCCACGATCCTCGCGAGGGGGGTGCCGAAACGGGCGGGAGGGGGGGGGGGGGCAGCTGGCACGTGGGGCCCGCGTGCCGAGCCGAAGCGTGGTGGGCCAGGGACCGGCGGCGCGGCACGCGCAGCAAAGACGGCCCCAGACGGCTCCCGAAGAGGTCCTCCAAGGCCAAACATACACACACACACACGATTCTCCCAGTGTGTGTTTGACACGTGTGGGGTACAGTCATCGGCCTGACCTACGGAACGATATGGAACGAAACCCCTTTTTTTTTTTTCCCAGGAGTAACGCATAAGGAACGATACATGATAAACAACGCATGAGGAACACTGAAATAACGCATGCAGGCCTAAATAACGGCCGCGCCCCCTTTTGAAAAAGAAGTGTTCCTTATTCAGACCGCTCACTGCACTTGCATTCTTGCCCAGCTTCCGAGCGCCCGCGACAGCCCAAGAGGCCCCCCAGGATCGCCCCAGCAGGGCCTCCGGACCAGACGTCTCCCAAGAGAGCCCCCCCGAGCCGACCAATCGCGGGAAGCAAACCTGGCACTGGGAGCATTTCCCTACAGGATAACACCAATAGGCCCCCAGATGTCCCCAAAGCACCCCCAAGAAGGCACTCGAGAGGCTTCACAGACCCCCCAAGAGGCCCCCAACCAGCCCCTCGAAACTATCAAAGAGGCCCCAAAGGGCAGTAGAAGGGGCCAGACGGCGCAAGAGCGCCCCAAGACAGCCGAAAGAGACACCAAGAGGCCCCCCAAGGCTCCCAAGAGGCCCCTAAGAGCCACGCAGGGGCCCCCAAGAAGCCTCCAAGAGGCTCCCAAGAAGCCCCCGAGAAACCACCAAGAGACCCGCGGAGTTGCATACGAATGGCGCGCTGCTGCCAAGCTCCTCAGAATTTGCCCTTGACGTTGCCTTGTGCTGACACGCGGTGACTGCGCACTGCCCTCGTGGACATTCGCACGCTTGTCCCAACGCTAAAATCAAGTCGGTCCTATCCTCCTACAGGGGGATTCTGGACGATACATTTAAAATACTGCTATATGTGTGTATATATATATATATATATATAAATATACATATTAAAAATGACAAAACATAGTCCAAAATCGTCCCAAGACTATTTTTGCATTATTTTTGAATGTTCCTCCTGCAGAAGGACAGGCCCGACTTAACGCCAAAACTGCGGGGTGGGCGGGGGGGGGGCGCACCAGCCCCCTGTGGCGCTGCCAGCGCCCCAGGGCGGCGAAACGGCACGGCAAAACAGCGCGGCAGACGAGCAGGGCAAACCAACGAACGCCGAGTCTTTACGCGCTCTGGACGCTCCAGGTCCAAAAAGGAGCGCACCATCGTCCAGGCAGGCCGAAAGGGCAGGGGCACGACACAAGGGCCAAGTCACGATACTCCAAGGAAGCCAACCAAAGCAACCCCCTTCATCCCCCCCAGGGCCCCCGCCGAGTCGCCGACCCATTCCGTTCAATCTGGCACGAGCAATGAAATTCTAATAAAAACCAAAAAAGAAGCACTGATTTTGGAAGGCGCGCCGCTGGATACCCCCAGCGTGGGGGGGGTCCAGGACCTCCCCGCCTCCCCACCTTTCCCCAATCCGTCGTCGGCGGACACCCCCACTCCCCCCCTTCCCCGATCCGTCGTCGGAGGACCCCCCTTCCCCCCCGTGCGACAGCGGGAGGGGGTTCGAACCTAGCACCCCCTCCCCCTCCCTTTTAGATTCGAAATTTGGACCGTCCCCCCCCCCGTCGGGCCGACCAGGAGGGGATACGGGTATCCCCCCGGATGGGCCTCCTGAGGCCTCCTGGAGGCCTCCTGGAGCCCATGGGGCCCCCTGAGGCCTTTTGGAGCCCATGGGGCCCCCTGAAGCCTTCTGGAACACATGGGGCATCCTGAGGCCTTCTGGATCCCATGGGGCATCCTGATGCCTTCTGGAGCCCCTGGTACCTCCTGAGGTTTCCTGAAACTTCCTGGTGCCTCATAGGACCGTCTGGACCCGCTTGGGACCTCCTGATGCATTATGGAGCCTCCTGGGGCCTTCTGGGGCTTCTTGTGATATCCTGGTACCTCCTGTAACCTACTGAGATATCCTGGGGCCTTCTGGGATGTTCTGGAAACCCCTGTGGCCTCCTGCGGTCTCCGTGGACATCCTGGCCGTCTCGGGGCGCCACGAGGCCCTCTCTTGGGGCTCCCCGCGGCTGTCTTGGGCTGTTTGGGGCAGATCCCTGGGACTTCTGGGTACCGAAAATAAGTGAACCGAAGACCCTCCGAGAGCGCAGGGCTTGGTTCACTTATTTGGTTGGCATATGGCCGCGTCCGCCCCCCCCCCAGGACCGTTTCGGGGCAGGACATAATGATTTGTTCTTAAACTTCGTAAGGTTGATCCGTCGTAATACACACATAAACAATATACCATATATTTTATATATACTATATATATATATTAATATATATATACATATATATATTAATATATATATATTAATATAGATATATATTCATATATATATATGTATATATTCATAGAAATACATACATACATGGTCATAGAAAACAGATGGCATATATGTGTATGTGTTATGCAGATATACAGAGACATGTAGAAACATAGTATAGGCATCATGACAAATACCAGTACACATGATACAACTACGAATGTACGACGCGCATACCGACAGAAACAACAACAGCGCGCGCGTAATCTCTTGGAGCCGTTTTAGACATCATGGGAACCTCTTTGGGCCCTCAGGGGGTCTCTTGAGCACCTTCTTTGTGGATTGAAGACGTTATCGGGGTCATCTTGGGATCAATTCCTGGACCCTATCGGGGCTTTCTTAGCCACAAGCGGGGGTCGAAACAAGTGTGATGTCCATTGTCCAAGAGTTGTGAAAACTGTCCGATCGGCCCCTTGGGGTCCGACCTACAGCTAGAAAGTGGATTGCGTTTGAAGAGAGGCAGCTCTGTTTTACCCATGACGATCGCGAGGCGAAACAGTATGAACATATGCTCAAGCTCTCAATCCCGCGCATTGGCCTGCTCAGCCACTCACCCTCTGCACATGCCCCTCCAGTGCAGGGCAGTGGCCATCTCGGCTGCCCCCCCTCCTCCTCCTCCCTCCCTCCCTCCCTCCTCCCCCTAAAACCGGATGGAATTTTAGGGGGGCCGGTTCCCCTAAAAATGGCCCCTATTTTAGGGTGACCGCCACCCTCGGCTGATGGCTCGAAATGTCCGTTCGGGCGCCCCGTATAGGCACACTCTTGGAGTCAGCTTGGGGAGCCTCTTAAGCCGTTTTGGAGGCGGCATGGGCCGTCTTGGGGCCTTCTTTGGCCGTCTCAGAACCATCGTTGAGACCTCTTGAGCCGTCTTGGAGCGATCTCGGGGGTGCATCTTGAGGTGTTTTGCAGGCCTCTTGGGAGAGGCATTTTAGAGATAGAGATCCCTATAAAACGGGGGGGGGGGGCATTTTCGATGGACCGGTCTCCCTAAAACGGGATGGGATTTTAGGGGGACCGGTCTCCCTAAAACGGGATGGGATTTTAGGGGGACCGGTCCCCCTAAAACCGGATGGGATTTTAGGGGGACCGGTCCCCCTAAAAATGGCCCTTATTTTAGGGTGACCGTCATCCTGGGCTGAGGGCTCGAAATGTCGGTTCGGGCGCCCCGTCTGGGCACACTCTTGGAGTCGGCTTGGGGAGCCTCTTAGGCCGTTTTGGAGGAGGCGGCATGGGCCGTCTTGGGGCCTTCTTTGGCCGTCTCAGAACCATCGTTGAGACCTCTTGAGCCGTCTTGGAGCGATCTTGGGGGTACCTCTTGAGGTGTTTTGCAGGTTTCTCGGGAGAGGCATTTTAGATAGGGCGACTCCTATAAAACGGAGGGCATTTTCGATGGACCGGTCTCCTTAAAACGGGATGGGATTTTAGGGGGACCGGTCCCCCTAAAATTCCATCCCGTTTTAGGGAGACCGGTCTATCGAAAATGCCCTCCGTTTTATAGGGATCGCCCTATCTAAAATGCCTCTCCCGAGAGCCCTGCCGTCGTCGTTGTCGTCGTGGTCGTGGTCGTCGTCGTCGCCGTCGCCGCCGCCGCCGACGACGACGCCGCCGTCGTCGCCGCCACCGCCGCCGCCGACGGCGCCGCCGTCGCCGCCACCGCCGCCGCCGACGACGACGCCGCCGACGACCTCGACGACGACGACGACGACGACGACGACGACGACGACGACGACGACGACGACGACATCCGCAACGACGACGACCGCAACGACGACGACGCGCGCCGCCGACGACGACGACGACGACGACGACGACGACGACGACGACGACGACGACGACGACGACGACATCCGCAACGACGACGACCGCAACGACGACGACGGCGCCGCCGACGACGACCGCGACGACGACGACGACGACGACGACGACGACGACGACCACGACGACGACATCCACAACGACGACGACCGCAACGACGACGACGGCGGCGGCGGCGGCGACGACGACGACGACGATGACGGCGACGACGACGACGACGACCACGACGGCGGCGGCGGCGACGACGAGAGGTGGTAGCGGCCCGCGGGGTGCCGACAGCGCACCTTCCGGTAGCGGCCCTTCCGGTCGCAGCTCGAGTCCCCGGTGGCGGTCCGGGCCACGCGGGACGAATCGGACACCGCCGGCGATCGACCGTAGTCGTCGTCGTCGTCGCCGCCGCCGCTGCCGCCTCCGCCGCCACCACCGTCGCCGCCGCTGCCGCCGCCGCCGTCGTCGTCGTCGGCGGCGGCGGCGTCGTCGGCGTTGGGTTCGGAGTCGGGGTCCAATCCAACCTCCCAGAGGTAGCAGAAAATCTTGAAGACCGTTTCTGTTAAACTGCACCGTTACACGCCTGGGGGGGAGTCGCCTGGGAAATCTGCAAACCATGCGGCCAGGACCCCCCAGAAACTCCGGACCTCCCAAACTTTTAAATTTTTAAAAATTTTAAAAATGTTAAAAATTCAAAAGTGTTTTAAATTTATAAAATTTTTAAAATTTTTAAAATTTCTAAACATCCCAGGGCCTGGGAAATCCGCAAACCAGGCGGCCAGGACCCCCCAGAAACTCCGGACCTCCCAAATTTGTAAATTTTTATAAATTTTAAAAATTTTAAAAATTCAAAAGTGCTTTAAATTTTTAAAATTTTGAAAAAAAATTAAAATTTCTAAACATCCCAGGGCCTGGGAAATCCGCAAACCATGCGGCCAGGACCCCCCAGAAACTCCGGACCTCCCAAACTTTTAAATTTTTTAAAATTCTAAAAATTTTAAAAATTCAAAAGTGCTTTAAATTTATAAAATTTTTAAATTTTTTAAAATTTCTAAACATCCCAGGGCCTGGGAAATCCGCAAACCAGGCGGCCAGGACCCCCCAGAAACTCCGGACCTCCCAAACTTTTAAATTTTTAAAAATTTTAAAAATTTTAAAAATTCAAAAGTGTTTTTTTTTTTTTAAAATTTTTAAATTTTTAAATTTCTAAACATCCCAGGGCCTGGGAAATCCGCAAACCAGGCGGCCAGGACCCCCAGAAACTCCGGACCTCCCAAACTTTTAAATTTTTAAAAATTTTAAAAATTTTAAAAATTCAAAAGTGTTTTAAATTTTTAAAATTTTTAAAATTTTTAAAATTTCTAAACATCCCAGGGCCTGGGAAATCCGCAAACCAGGCGGCCAGGACCCCCCAGAAACTCCGGACCCCCCAAACTTTTAAATTTTTAAAAATTTTAAAAAATTTTAAAAATTCAAAAGTGTTTTAAATTTTTAAAATTTTTAAAATTTTTAGAATTTTTAAAAATCCCAAGGTCTGGAGACCCCGAAAACCAGGCTGAAGGAAGAAAAGGAGGGGGAGGCGAAGGGGGGGAGGAGGAGGAAGGAGGAGGAGGAGCAGGAGCAGTGACAGTGAGAGGCAGGAGGAGGAGGAGGAGCAGGAGCAGGGAGAGGCAGGAGGAGAGGGGGGAGGAGGAGGAGAAGGAAGTGGAGTGAGAGGAGAAGGAGGGAGGAGGGCCCTGGAAGGTCACAAGATGATATGAAAGAAAGAGAAGGGTATGAGGTACCGGATACCGGTATCCCCTCCTGGTCGGCCGTACCCCCCCCCCCCCCCTCCAGTCTTTTCAAAGGGGAAGGAATTCGGACCCCCCTCCCTTTACTTGAGAACCCTAGCTCTGGACACGTGCCCCCCCCCCTAACCCTGACCTTAATCCCGAACCCCCAAACACCTCACCCTAACCCTATTCCTAACCCTCACCCAAACCCTCATCCTGATTTCCTATGATTAAACACCCCCACATCCCACCTAGCCGGCCAATAGCAACCCCGCCGTCCTAACTGCAACAAAAAACAACACCAATTCATTTTGTCTCGCCAACATGCCGTCGAGGTGCGAAACATGTAACAGGAATTTGACGGAATGACCATCGCTTGGGTAACCCCAAGCGGGTGGTCGCGTCCTACCCATCGAAAACAACACAACGTCAACGTTTTCCCCGTCAACATGAACTTTCTTGTCGTCGACGCTGCGGAAAAATGTAGCAGGAATGGGACGCGGCGCACATCGCGCGCGGACGCCTGGCCAAACCTACGCGGGACCCCCCGTCCTACCCGTCAAAGAACACCGCAACGTCGACGTTTTGCTTGCCAGCATGTACTTTATCCTCGTCGGCGCTGCGAATCGCGTAGCGGGAACGGGACGCGGCGCACATCGCGCGGGGACGCCTGCTCGTCAACATGGACTTTCTTGTCGTCGACGCTGCAGCCGGTCGGGTTGAGGAGCTGGGCGGGCGGCAAGTCATAATGCCTCAAGCCAGTGCTGTTCAACCAGTTGCCTCAGGAGACCCCCGGGAAGTCGAAAAAAGGCGTCCAATTGGTCCTGGGGGGCAACACACATATTGATTTTCATTTGGTGTTTGAAGGATTGCGAGGTTAGCACCCTACTTGTGTTGACACTGTTCCAACCCGGAAGATATATCCAAGAGGCCCTCAGGCGTATGCCAGAAAGTTCCCAGGACGCCCCGCGAATTCCCAAGAGGCATCCTCCTCTTCCTCCTCAGTTTCTCCCTCCCTCCCGTTCTCCCTCCCCTCCTCCTCCTCCTCCTCCTCCTCCTCCTCCTCCTCCTCCTCCTCCTCCTCCTCCTCCTCCTCCTCATACTCCTACTCCTTCCCCTCCTCCATGCGCGGCAGGAGCAAAACGATTGGCGGTGCAACGCGCGTGGCTGGAATGAGACGCGGCGCACTTCGCGCGCTGGACATGTTGTCACCGACGATGCAACATGAGAGGCTGGAGCGGGGCGCGGCGTACATCGCCCCTAACCATAACCCCCTGACGCTAACCCTTACCCAGCCCCTCTAACCCTACCGCTCTAACCCTAACACCCTAACCGAGCCCTGACACCTTACCCCTGACCCGAATGCGAACCCTACCACCATAGCCCTAAACCCCTGACCCTAACCCTAACCTGAACACACTAGCCTTTTCCCCCGTCCTAACACCCTATGCCTAACACCCTAACCCTAACTCTCCCACCACAACCCAACCACTCGAACCCTGACCCTAACCCCCGAACCCTAACCTGATTCTCTAACCCCAACCCCCTAACCCCAACCCTACTCCTAACCATCACCCTATTCCTAATCCTAAGCCTAACCTTGACCCTACACCTGAACCCTAACCCGAACTTTACCCCGAACTCTAAGCTCTACCCCCTAGCCTCTGACCCCTAGCAGCCAACCCCTAACCACTACCCCCTACCCCTAACCCCTAACACCTTGCAACCCTCACCCGAACCATACACTTAACCCTACTACCCGAATCCTAACCCCCGAACTCCTCAACCATAGCTGTAACACCCTAACCCTAACCCCCTAACCCTAACCTTAGGCACAACCCGAACCCGGATTATACCATCCTAACCCTAACCCCATAATCCCCTAACCGCCGAAACCGAAACCGAACAGCCTAACCCTAACACTAACCCTAACCCGACCCTTTTGAATCCTAACCCACAACCCCTAACCCCTACCCGAACACCCTAACCCTTCACCCTGCCACCCGAACCCGAACCCCCCATGACACTAACCCTAATACACCCGAACCCTAACACTACCACCTTCATCCGAAAACTTAACCCGAACCCTAACCATAGCCCTAACCCTCTAACCCTAACCCTAACACCCTAATCCGAACCCTGACCCTACCCCCCCCCCCCCCCCCAAAAAAAAAACGAACATCCTAACCCTAACCCCCATCACCCCCTAAACCTAATCCTAACACCCTAATCCTAACCCTACCACCCTGACCCTAACCCCCTGTCACTATCCCTATCACCTTACCTTGAACCCTACCACCCAAACCATAATCCCCTGACCCGAACCTTAACCCGAACACCCGAATCCCAATCCAATAACCCTAACCCTAACCCTGATCCTGACCCCCCCGAACCCCCGAACCCCCTAATCGTAACCCTAACACCCTAACCCTAACGCCATAAACCTAACACCTTAGCCCCAATACTCTCACCCCAACCCAACCACCCAGCCCAATTCTCTGGCGCATCACAGGGAAGCGGGAGGAACTCCCCCCGCCTGCCTGTCTGGCGCAACGGAGGGGGTCCGACACCCCCCCCTTTGAAAGGAGGGGTGGGGGATCCGAAATTCTCTCCCCCCCCCTCTCCGGCGTAAAGGTGGCGAGCGGGGAGGGGGGTCCGAACCCCCCACGCCCCTCTTTTGAAAGTGAGGGAGGGGGGCGGTCCGAAAACACACACCCCCTTGAAGGGGGGGAAGGGGGGGGGTCTCGTTAGCACACGACCCCTGTACAATTACAGGGGCACCCAGTGGCGCGCTTTCTTGATCTGGGCATCTTGGGATTCCCAAAAGAAGACGGCCCAAGATGGCCTCAAGAGGGCACAAGAGGCACCCAAGATGGCCCCAGAGGGCTCCGAGGCGACCTCCAAGAGCGCCTCAAGATGCCAAAAATATTGATTTCCCTGAGGTGTTTGATAGATTTTAGCGTTACCGCATTTCTGGATTCTCGGGGGCCTATGACGCCCTAAGCAACCTCCAAGATGACCCCCGTACGGCCCAAGCGGGCCCCAAGACGGCCCAAGAGCACCCCAAGATGGCCCAAAGTGGCCTACGAGACGGTCCAAGAGGCCCTCAAAACGGCCCAAGACTACCCCAAGAAAGCCCCAAGGCGGCCCCGAGCGTCCCGTGAGACGGCCTCCGAAGCGGTCAGACGGCGCAAGAGCGCCTCAAGACGGCCCAAAACACCCCCAAGACGCCCGCAAACAGGCCCCAAGCGACCCCAAGAGGCCCCAAGAAGCCTCCTGGAGGGCCCCAGGAGGCTCCCAGGAGTCTCCACAACGACTGCACTGTGCGTGGTCCGGACGAGCACCCCGCGAAGCGAAAGGAACCCGCGTCTGGACTGCAGGCGCAGCCTCTCGGCAGTGCGGAGAGGACAGGTGTGTGACGCACAAGGGCCAAGTCACGATGCCTCAAGAAAGCCAACTTGCCATACGGTGAGGTCACTGGTTAAGGAACATTTAGAGAAGGAACCCAGGGTCTGAGGCCGGTGGAAATCCAGTTGTGGATTGGCCATGGATATCCCCACCGCCCTGGTCAGATAAGGAATCCTCCACGGTCTGAAGTCTCTTAGGCACATTTCTTAATTAACGCCCCCACCATACGTGGTCATTGTATCCTTTGCCAACCAAGGACCCCGCCGAATCACCGACTCATTCCGCAAATCCCGCAAAAAACATATCCCGGCAAAGCAACCTAACAGCGATGTGTAGGAGCAGATCTGGAAGCATTCCCCTTAAGATTCAGATGAGAATCCAGTTGTAGAATTCTGCTGTTCTCGCAGTCGTAGTCGCATTCGCGATGACAGTCGCAGTGGCAACGGCAGTCGCAGTCACAGCCTCAGCCTCAGCCTGCCTCAGCCTCAGCCTCAGCCTGCCTCAGCCTCAGCCTGCCTCAGCCTCAGCCTCAGCCTGCTTCAGCCTCAGCCTCAGTCTGCCTTCAGCCTCGGCCTCAGCTTCAGCCTCAGGCCTCGGCTCAGCCTCAGCCTCAGCCTCAGCCTCAGCTTGCCTCAGCATCAGCCTGCCTCAGCCTCAGCCTCAGCCTGCCTCAGCCTCAGCCTCCTGCTTCAGCCTCAGCTTCAGTCTGCCGTCGGCCTCGGCCTCAGCCTCAGCCTGCCTCAGCCTCAGTCTGCCTTCAGCCTCAGCCTCAGCCTCAGCCTGCCTCAGCCTCAGCCTCAGCCTCAGCCTCAGCCTCAGCCTGCCTCAGCATTGGCAAAAAATGTGGCCCGGGAATGGAGTTCTGGGAACTCGAAGAGCACGAAGTGGCCTACAGTTGGCTCCGGGCATTCAAAATGTGGCCCGGGAATGGAGTTCTGGGAACTCGAAGAGCACGAAGTGGCCTACAGTTGGCTCCGGGCATTCAAAATGTGGCCCGGGAATGGAGTTCTGGGAAGTCGAAGAGCACGAAGTGGCCTACAGTTGGCTCCGGGCATTCAGAATGTGGCCCGGGAATGGAGTTCTGGGAGGTCGAAGAGCACGAAGTGTGTGACTGTATGCGAAAAACGATCCCCCCCGGCAAACCCCAACGGCCCCCCAACGCTCCCCAACGGCTGCCCAGACCCCGCTGTGGAGTAATGTGCTGCTCTCTTTTTAGCCCATTAGAAACCTATCAGTCTACGCTGTTAGGTAAAAACAGCAGACCTCCAAGAAAACGAATGACTTTAGCCTCTTGGGCCCCTTAGGGGTCCAACAGGGCCTCAAGACGGTTCAAGATGGCTTCAAGACGGGTCAACACGGCCCCAATACGTCCCAAGATGGACCCGAGAGGATTCAAAAGGCCTCCAAGATGGCCCCAGAGGGCCCCAAGGGGACCCCCAACAGCGCCTGCAGAGGCTAAACAACATGCCTTTCCATATGTATCCCGATGCTGTACAAGAAGCCACTAAGAGGGCCCCAAGACTGCCACGGTGGACCAACTAGTGTGGTCGCGGACTGCGTTGGGATTCCGTGGGGCATAATCCATCGTGGCCCTCGTGCAGCAACACCAGAGGTTTTCAAACACCTCAGAGAACCCTTCAGCGTACGCTGTTCAGTTTTACTCTGCCGGGAGCCCGCGGCGAGTATGACTGACGAAGACATCGTCGACTCGGTACTCGCGGAATCGCCCTCGCAATCCCGACGAACACTCACGGCATCTTCGCTGCAACCCTGGGCGACGGCTGGCTGCCAGCGAGGGTCCCTGCCCCCGGGGGCCAGCCAGATCTGCCAAGCGGCGGCGACTCCGACCAGCCACAACTGGGGGAGCTGTGGTCCTTACCCCCCTGGGGGAACCCATCGCAGCGACGACCTCTCGAGAGGGGTATCGAAATCGATGGGTCCCCCAGGGGGGTAAGGACCACAGCTCCCCCAATTGTGGCTGGCCTGCGACCCTCTGGACTCCTGCGTGGGGACCCCTCCGCCCGCGCGTCCTGCGCAGCGTCCCGCGCGGCGTGGTCGGCGCATGCCGTCAAGCCCTCGGACGACGAGAGCCAGCCGTCGCCGGCAGGCGGCGGCCAGGCGGGCTCCCCCGCGGCCCCCCGCGACGGGGGCCCGGCAGTCGGCAGCCAGGCCGTCCGCCCCGTCGGCGCAGCCACGGCGCCCGAGCTGGGAGGCGCGCCGTGCAGCCGCCGCGTGCCGCCCTCGCCGCTGCCGCCGAGCTGGGCGCCGGGGCTGACCTTGGGCCACTCGAGCAGCACGCGCAGCTCCGCGAGCGTGACGGACTCGCCAATGATGTGGCACGTGCCGTCCTGCCGGCCGATCCAAGGCATCAGGGAGTCTGGCAGGCAATTCGGGCGGGGGGGGGCGCCGGGCGCTGGTGCGAGCGGGGGGAATCGCCCTCCCGCGGCGCCGCGCAAGCCCAAACATCCAACCTGGCGATTTTCCCGTAGTAAGCCCTGGAGCTCTCGAGCGCTTCAGAAGCACAAAACTGTTGCCGCTGGCCCACGGCAGCACTTTTGTGTTTGTGGATCTCCGGAACCTGGAGCCCGCCCAACAACGGCCCCAGGACGGCAGGTCTCGGGACGGGCAGAGAGCGGCGGCGCAGCAACATGTGACAACGTCAGCACACCCTGGAGTATCTGAGCACGGATGAGAAGGAGGCGGAAGAGGACGGGAAGAATGAGGAAAAGGAGCAGGGTGGACGAGAGCGAGGAGGAAAAGGAGGATAAGGAACAGACGGGGAGGCGGAAGAGGAACACGCGCATCGACGAGCAGGAGAAGCGAGGTGAGCAGCCGAAGCAAGTACAACGAGGAGGCATTCTTGGTTCCTCTGTCCATCCAAATACCGTCGCAAGGACGAGGTCGCGCGCCAGCTTCTCTCTGCCGCGGCTACGCGCGCTCCTGTTACGGCCCAGGCGCTGGAAGAGCAAGAGAGCACTGCTCCGAGCCGGAAGCTCTCGCCAGCAGCATGACGCCTGCGCTGCACGGCCCACGCGGGCACTCACGGTGCGCGGGCGCGCCGCCAGGCCCGCTGGCGGCCACCAGCAAGGCAAGCCCAGGCTCGGGGCGCGGCGTACGAGCATCTTCTTCGAGAGGAGTGGGGCGAGCCAGCACAGGCCAAGGGCACGAGGGCCCAAGCGAAGACACCAGGAAACGGGCCAAAAAGGCAGCGCATCGGTCCAACTCGAGTGGCCAGTGCGCCTGCGGGGCGAGCCAGGGCGGGGGAGGAAGTGCGCCATGATAGCGGGGAAGATGTCTTAGACTTCGTCCTCGCGGCAGCACAGCCAGAGCATCGCCACGTCCCGGCCCCCTCCCAGAGCGTGCGTGCGGCAGCGACCTTGGCGTCCTCGGCGGCCCCTGGGCCTGCAAGGAAGTTTTAGCCGTCTATGGTTAGGTCGGGCGCGTCCTCCTACAGGCGGATTCTGGACGAAAAATACAGACTAGTCAAAAATAATTGAAGAATATTCCAAAATCGTCCCCAGACTATTTTCTGACTACTTCTGAATATTCCTCCTGTAGAAGGACATGCCCGACTGAAGTCTATGGGCGCCACGGCGCCGCACCATCAGCACGGCGCAGTCAGCCGCAAGCGCGCCCCAGGGCGCATTGCGCGGCATGCGAAGTGCAGGTCGCCGGCATCGGCGAGCACGCTGGCGCCACGGCGCGGGCCCTGGCTCAGTGCCCGCTGAACCACAAGACATCGCCCTCGCGCTTCTGCAGCACCGGGTCGACGGCATCACGCAGGCAGCGCCAGACCGTTCTCTTCCTCGCCCGTTTTGCTGAGCGCGCCGTACCCCGGCAGCAGAGGCTGTCCCTACGGCTACACGTCGGAATACCCGGCTGCTCCCGCTCTCGCTGTCGTGCGTCCGCTTGCCGTTCCACCCGTACTGCTGCCACCACTTGAGCTACGCCTTCCGCAGCTGCACCCCATGCCTCAGCCCCTGGGTGTGGCCGCGGTGCCGCTCTGCGACTACTGCCAGGCTGCTCAGCAAGGGCTGGCCGCACTGGCCACTCCTGTCGAAGACATTCGCGCAATGAGTGTCCTCCCTCTTTCTCCCGGCTCTGCGGCCCCCCTCTGCCCCCTTCTCCTTCCTTGCCGCTGGGCAAGTAGTTCTCCCGCTCCCGGCCAACTCGAGCGCGCGTGCGGATCGCATCTGCCGCACTGCTGCAACGGAAACAATGTTTGCGGGGCGCATGGGCGCATGGCGCCAGCGCACCATGAGCTCAAGCGCTGAAGCCTGGGATCGCCCGGTCCCGCGCGCGCTGCTCGAGCGCGGCCGCCCATGTGCCGTTGGTGGGATCGTTTTCCACCGCCACCACCACAAGTAGGAGGGGGAGGGGGTCCTCCTCCTCCTCCTCCTCCTCCTCCTCTTCTTCCTCTTCTTCCCCTCCAACTCATGGTGGTGGCGGTGGAAGACAAGCCCATAAGCCATGACACTCTCGCGCGACTCGTCGTAATCGGGCAGACAGGGCCAGTTGCAGGAGAATTGGAACGCGGGCGCCCGACCCGAACGAAGCGCCACTTGTGACAGATCACGAGCGCCGCCATCCGCAAACCCGTGTGGGGCGGCGTCTGCGCGGCACTCCCCGAGTCCGCCCCGGCCACGGGCCGCGCCGCGCCGCAGCGAGCCCCAAGGGGAGACCCGTGCGCGCAGGGCGACCGGCGCGGCTGCGATGGGCATGCCCGGGCTTGGCGGCGCGCACAAAGGGGGGTGGGGGGAGGGGGGAGGGCTTCTCAGAAGGAGGCTGCTTCTTAGCAGGCGCCGGCCTCACATCCATAGAGATGCGGCCCGCGCACCTCCGAGAAGCAGGGGTGCTTCTAGGAAGCCCTGGGCCCTCCCCCCCCGCCCCCCCCCCTCTTGGTGCGCGTGGCCGCTGGGTGCTCCGTGGCTGCGAGCGCGCTGATCCCGCGGTCCTCTGCGCTCGGGGGCCTCCGCCTGCCCGAGGAGGAGGCCCGTCGTGCGGGCGGGCGCCCGCCTCCACCGCGGGTGGCGTGCTGACCCAGAGGCCCGCCGTGGACCCTCGTCTCGCTGCTGGCCGGCCTCCTCTCTCGCCCCCTCCTCCCTCCACCTCCCTCCACCTCCCTCCTCCCTCCTCCCTCGCCTCCCCTCCTCCTCGCTCCGCCTCCCTCCCTCCACCTCCCTCCCTCGGTCCCTTCCCGCCTCCCTTCACCTCCCTCCCACCTCCCTCCTCCTCGCCCCTCCTCCCTCCACCTCCCTCCACCTCCCTCCACACCCCATCGAGGAGGCCCCCGTCGGGGGGTGGGGCCTCGACTATTTTTCGGTGGGGAGGCTGGGCCAGGCGGTGGCGAGAAAGTGGTGGATCCCCGTGTGGTCCAATGCGCCACCCGCCGGGCCCAGCAAGCAGGAAGGAGCACGCCGAGCGCCATGCCCCTCGTCGCACACACACACACACACACACACTCACACACACACAAACTCACACTCACACAAACTCACACTCACACTAACACACACACCACCTCCCTCCTCGCTCCTCCTCGCTCCATCTCGTTCCTCGTCGCTCATCCCCATCCCTTCCCAGCGAGCAGGCGGGCCAGGGTCAGGGCAACATCACTCTAAGCTGGACATCCCGCCTCTCAACATATTGCTACGGGGGCATGATGTGTAAGGAGCCGGGTCCTTCAATTAATCCCGCTGCCTTCTCTCAGGAATGACCCCCCGAATTGACAATGACCCCTTTTGCTCGCCGTCACTGATACCCCCGGCCATGGACCCAGACCCTCGCAGAAGGACTCCAGGCCGATTCGGCATCTGAGTGGTGACGGGGCGGTGGCAAGTGGCTGAGCCCACTCGGCCCCAGGATGGGCTGGATCCGGATTCTGGCCATAGGCTCACACACCGAATACGCTCACCACGGCAAGGACCTGGCGGGGGGTCGGGGGGTGTCCTGGTCGCCCCTCCGGAACACTCCAGAAACCATTCAAAGCGGCCGGAAATCTTCCCAAAACAATCCAAACCATCCATCCAAGACCTCCAAGAAAAACTGGCAAACCTCCGCAAGCTCAAAAACTTCTAAAAGGGATCGCGGGAAATCTGCTCCAAACAGATCCCCAAATCATGGCCCGTTTACTGAGCCGCGTCCAGCCGTGGGACGAGGGCCGCCCGAAGGCACAGAAAAGGAGGAGCAAAAGGAGGAGGAGGGGGAGTTGGAGTTGGAGGAGGAGGGTTCGGCCAGTCCTGGGCCACATTCGGGAGCTGCTCCTCGACAACGTCGACACAGTGTTCCGCGTCGGCGGGCTGCTGTTGGTCGAGGATGGGCGGAAGGTGTCGGGGGGCATGCAGGCCGTGCAGGCCGTCCTTCTCGGGCGTGGGAAGGCCATCCTCCTCCATCGTCCCCGCTCCCTCGTCGTCCTCCACCTCCACCTCCACATCCTTTTCCTCCGATTCCACCTCCACCTCCTCCTCCTCCTCCTTCTCCTCCTCCTCCTCCTCCTCTTCCTCCTCCTCCTCCTCCTCCTCCTCTCCTTCCTCGTCCTCCCCTTCCTCCTCCTCCTCCTCCTCCTCCGCCTCCTCTTTTTTATTCGTATTATTCTTACTCTTCGTCTTATTATTCTTATTATCACTATTACCATTCTTGATATTATTATTAGTTTCATTGGAATCCTTATCATTAATATTGGTACTATTCTTCTTGTTCTCATTATTAGTATTATTCTTAATATGCATACTAATATTATTATCCTTATTACTCTTATTGCTATTATTATCATTATTCATCCTACTCTTCTTATTACTATGATCATTCCTCCTCCTGCTCCTCCTCCGCCTTCCCGCGAACACCATCGCCGTCCCAACCATCACCCTTATCGTCAACGCCACCACCATCATCACGAAACACCACTCGTCCCAACCATCATCACCACCACCGCCAGGACCGACATCTTTACCATCACCGTCATCATCACCATCGCCATCACCACGAGGAGGGAAGGAGGGGAGGGGAGGGATGGGGAGGAGGGGAGGAAGGGAAGAGGGGAGGGGGGAGGAGCTTTGGCGCCATCACCACGAGGAAGGGAAGAGGGGAGGGGGGAGGGAGGAAGGGAAGAGGGGAGGGGAGGAAGGGAAGAGGGGAGGGGGGAGGAGCTCCGGCGCGGTAGTCGCCCCCAGCCGAACGTCTCGGCCCGTTACCACGAGGAGGGAAAAGGGGGGAGGGGGAGGGGGTTGGAGGCAAGCCAGGTGCGCTCGCGTCATATCTGACGTCCTACCCCTCCCTCCCATCCCTTACCATGGCGTAGATCTCCTCGCTATTCGCACAGTCGGATGTCGAGCAGGGCAGTGATCGCGAGAAGGTGCGCGATAAATCGTAGAGCGCGGCATGGCATTGGCGTAGAAGAGCATGGCAGAGCGTAGAATGTCATAGCATGGCGTGGCATTGCTGCGTAGTGAAGCATTGCATCACAAAGCATTGCAACGCAAAGCATGGCATCGCACAGCGGCGCAGAACAGAACACCGCACAGCATGTCATGGCAGGGCACCGGGCTCCTTGGAGGGTAAGTGGATACTCTTCGAAGGGCCTGGGCCAGTCTGGAGTCGCGGCTCCATGGTTAGCTCCGCGCCGCGAAAAGCTCCCCACAAGGCGGGGCTGATGGAGAGCACCCGCTGGCTCCTCTTGCGACATCGCCTTCTGAAAGCAGAATCGGGGCTCCCGCTTGATATTTCCACCGAACGCCGCCGCACCGAAGTGTGGGGGGGGCCTTCTGCGGACCAAAATCTCAACGAATCGACACCGGATGTGAAATCACTTGCGATGTTTTTTTCCTTTCTAGATGTGGAGCCTACTTGGAAGGACGGAAAACGCCCGCGCTGCAGCGGGAGTACGTTTTGGAACAACCAGAGGCGCAGAAACGGGGCCAGCGCTGCAGCGGGAGCAACAGTTTGAAGGACCAAAAAGAATCGGATTGCCAAAAACTAATATGACAACCAGGAAATGAGGCCAACGATTCAGAACGAACGGAGGCGCGGAAATGAGGCCAGCGCTGCAACGCACGATTCGGAACGAGCGGAAGGTCGAAAATGAGGCCAGCGCTTCGGCCGGAACAACATTTTGAAAAAAACAGCGAAAACCCAGATCCCGAATCCTGGGTGTCAAGGACAATACGCGGAGGGAGGCCGAAGCTCTTCTGAGAGAGGAGAGTGGTCTTCAGATTGTCTATAACTGTGCAGGGAGGAGGGGAGGAGCGGGGAGGGGAGGAACGAGGCAGGAAGGGAGGGGGAGGCTCGGCCGCCATCGCCCGCCCGGGCGGAATGGCCAGATACTCCAGCAAGGATTACGGGAGAGAGGGAGGGAGGGAGGGAGGAGGAGGAGGAGGAGGAGGAGGGATGGGGACGGAGAGGAGGATCGTTCACGACGACCGTCGCTCTCGACCACTTGGCATTCTCCAGGCGAGCGGCACTGCGATTCAACCACTGGGCCACTGGGGGAGGGGAGGGAGGATGAGGGAGGACAGGAAGTGGCGGGAGAGGAAGAGGATCGCTCGCGACGACAGTCGTTCTCGACAACTCGTCGCCCTCCAGGCGGGCGACGCTTGGAGAACTAGGCAGACTAGGCACACTACTCGATGGGGAACGATGCTGGCCAGACGCGTTGGGCACAGCAGATCCGAACTGCTTGGCGATGCTACCAAGAGAACGCGCAGGTCTGACCAGCACACTGCGGGAGGGAGATCTGCTGCAATAACTCGTCTGCACTCAAACGCGAGTCTGCCTGGAGCGGGTATGGGGGCGTCCCATCGAAGCAGGGGCGGAGACAGGGGAACTCGAGCGAACGCGACTGACAGAGGCTACTCGGCGGTCAGACTGATCTGCTGCGGGCGGCTCCATGGGGCTCACCTTTGGAGCAGCCAGCTGAACACATGTACGCGCCGAGCGTTGCGTGTGTTACGGCTGCCATCCTGGGAGCGGGGTCGGCTTCTGCGAGCAGGAGCGATCGACCTAGAACGCGAACATGCTGAGCGAGCTGACGCCTGCACAGAGGCCACGGGGCCGCGTGTGGCACGGCTCCACCGATCAAGGCCGGGGCGTCCACCGAGGATTGGGCCCACGCAGACCTGTGGGAGTTGATCGTTCCTCACTGCCGCAGCGACGCGCTAGCCGCGCGATGGATTAACGGGCACCTTGACGCCGCGGAGGCCCAGGCACGAGGTGTGTCGCCAGAGGACCGCTCCGGCAACGCCGCGGCCGACCGCCTCGCCGGGGCGGCAGCCGAGGCCCGGCTGCCTCCGCTGGCGCTGCGCCAGGAGCGCGAGCTGCAGCTGATCGCGCTCATGGCCGTGCAGCGCGTTCTCGCCGCGGTGGAGCTCGCGGCGCTCAAGGCCAACCACGGGCATGGCCCTGGTGGCCCGCGCGTGCGGCGGCGCTGGGCGCAGGCGGGGCATCGCCACCGCCGCGTGCACCGCGTGGCGGACGACGCTGCGGTGGCGGCCGCGGTGGCCCCAGAGGCGGAGCAGGGACAGGCGCGCGCAGGGCGGCCGCCGCGGCGAGGGCGCTGTTCGCCTGCAGCGCTTGGCGGGGGCACGTCGCCTCCCAAGGGCCCGCTTGGGTGGCCTGCGTGGCGTGCGGGTGCTGGGCCCCGCGCTGGGAGCGCCTCGCGGGCCGCCCGTGCAGCGGATGGGCGCCGCACCTGCCCCCGCGGGCGGCCGGCCTGCTGCTCCTGGATGCCCCGCGCGCCGGGGGCCGCGAGGCGGCGTGGCGGGCGGCTGTGCGACGGCGCCTGCTGGAGCGCCCGGGCGCGCCAGACTAATTAGTTAATTAGTTGCGCGGCGGCCGCGTTGGGCTGCCGCTGGCCCCTCGCGCTCGCCGGGGCGCGCTGCTGTGCTTTCTTGTTTCCCCGCCTCCCCCTCCTCCTCCTCCTCCTCCTCCTTCCTCGTTTCCGGCTTCTCTGCGCTCTGTTGTCACCCGTTCTCGCCGCTGGGCCCCCTACGGATGGTAAAAAAAGTGTGTTACGGCTGCCATCCTGGGAGCGGGGTCGGCTTCTGCGAGCAGGAGCGATCGACCTAGAACGCGAACATGCTGAGCGAGCTGACGCCTGCACAGAGGCCACGGGGCCGCGTGTGGCACGGCTCCACCGATGGAGATGATGCGGTGCCTGAACTGAAGGAGGTACGGCGTCTCCTGCTGAAACTGCATGTGCTGGCAGCCGCCGCATGACGCAGCATTTCTGTCCACGTCCCAGGCGGGCGGCCCTGGGTGGGGCGCTCCTCCTCCTCCTCCTCCTCCTCCTCCTCCTCCTCCTCCTCCTCCTCCTCCGCTCCGCTCCTCTCCTCCTCCTCCTCCTCCCTCCTCCTCCTCCTCCTCCTCCTCCTCCTCCTCCTCCTCCTCCTCCCTCCTCCTCCTCCTCCTCCACCATCTTCTCCGCCTCCTCCTCCTCCTCCTCCTCCTCCTCCTCCTCCTCCTCCTCCTCCTCCTCCTCCTCCCGTGTGGCTGCGGCGCTGGCCAGGGCGGCAGCTCTGAGGGCGGCCCAGGGGCCGGCGGCCTCAGAGGGGGCCCCCGCGAGAGCGGCCTAACGAGTGGTGGCCCAGAGGCGGGCGGCCAGGGGGCGGCGGCACCACTAGTGGCCCAGGCACGGGCCAGCTGGCATAGAGCGGCCCTGGAGGGGGCGTCCCCAGCGAGCAGGGGTGGCAGCGGCGCCTGCCTGGTGCGCTGCGCCCATGCGTGTCGGGGGCGGCGGCGGGGCTGGCGCCAGCGGATGCGCCTGCCTACCAGCGGGCGCAAAGAATGGCTCAACAAGAGGCGGCCATGGCGGCGGCAGCGGGCGAGGCCGCAGGCCAGGCATGTGGCGGACCTCGCAACGAACTGTCTCGGAGTTCGCTGGAGCGTCGCGCATAGGACCAATCCAGAATGTTGCGTGTGCTGAAAGGGGTAACACGGCTGCGGCTACGCTCGAGTCTGGAGAGGGGGTGGGAGAGTAGAGGGAAGAGGCACTCTCATAGGTCCTCCCCGAAACTGGCGGGGTCCTGCTCGTGCCGCGACGCGAGCAGGTGCCGGGGCGCCGGCAGGCTGCTCAGCCTGGCCAGGACGCCCCCGTGGTCCTATCGACGACGAACGACGACGACGACGATGACGACGGCGACGGCGGCGGCGGCGGCGACGACGACGGCGACGGCGGCGACGATGACCACGACCACGACGACGAGGACGACGACGAACAACGAGGACGGCGACGAGGTCGACAACACCAGGACGACGACGACGGCGACGACGACGAGGACGGCAGCGGCGACGGCGAGGGCGGCGGCCACGACGACAACAATGACGACGGCGGAGGTGGAGGCGACGGCGACGGCGACGACAACGATGGCGAGAGCGACGGCGAGGGACGGGGATGAGGACGAGGACGGGTAGGGCGCATGGGGAGGGAGGAGAAGGATAAGGAAGGACAAGGGGAGACGGAGGAAGAGGAGGAGGGGAATGGAGGGAGGGGAGGGCGAACGGGGAGGGTGGGCAGGAAGCAGGTGGTGACGGAGGCAGGACAGGAGGGGGAAAGAGGGGGAGCAGGAGGAAAATCACGAGGCTGAGGAGGAAAGACAGAAGGACTCCTCCTGTTCCTCCTCCTCCTCCTCCTCTTCCTCCTCCTCCTCCTCCTCCTCCTCCTCCTCCTCCTCCTCCTCTCCGAGGAGGAGGAGGAGGCGGAGCGGGCGAAGGCGAAGGCCGAGCGCGCGAGGAGCGCTCTTGGCCGGCCGGTCTCCTCCATCCACCACGCAGAGCGCGGGCCCGACCCTGGCCTCTCGGACGGGGAGGACACTCGAGAGGGGGGAGCCGCCCCTCCACTTGGACATTCGAGAGGGGGGAGGACATTCGAGAGGGGGGAGGACATTCGAGAGGGGGGAGGACATTCGAGAGGGGGGAGGACATTCGAGAGGGGGGAGGACATGCGAGAGGGGGGAGCCTCCCCGGCCTCCTATCTCCATCCTCCCTGCACCACAGCCCCTCCCTCCTCACCCCTCCTCCAGGCAAGTGTCCACGAAGCGCGTTCTCTCCAAGGAAAGGGGGTGGGCAAAAGGGGGAGGATGAGCAGGGAGAGCGGGAGGGAGGGAGGCTTCGGTCTGCCGGATGAGGCCGGGCCTTGGCTCTCCTGGCCTGGGCAAGACCGAGGGACCGCCGAGCACAGCTTACCGCCCCCCTCCCTGCGCCTCAAGTCCTCCTTCCTCACCGTCGCTCCTCCTCCAGGCCGTTCTGGCACTGGCACACGTTTTGCCTTTGCTTGCAGCCGCCGACTTCAGTACGGCTCGCGTCTGCGAGCCAGATGGCCTACGATGGGTGGGCGTCACTTTCGTTAGCTGTTGCCCCTGCTGGCGCTTAACGCAACAGAGGTCATACCAGCCGTAGGCACACTCCGCCAAACGGGAATATCAGCATTGCGCTTGCTCCCGCAACTTAGGTACCTGGTGTTTTGCAAGCATTGATGCTCCTCCTGGTCGCCAAGCGCGTCCATGGGAGAAGATGCTAAAAGCAGGCTCGGTTGCATCTATGCTTCACGCAGGAGCCAGCCAGTCGACGTACACCCTAAAACCGATCGAGGCGTTGGCCAAGCCCTTTGGCGATCGAGCAAGGTCCCTTAGTGATCGAGACCTGCTTCAACAAATCCAACGAAAGGTGGCAACGGCTGCGGATCAGGCGGTTCCAGCTCATCCGCCGCTGTAGCAGCAGCAAGCCACGGTCTACGGCAAGTGTAAGCAGCTCGAGCGCCAAGTGTCTTCCGAACTCAATCAGCGCGGGAAGTGGCGCAGAAGTGGATCGAAGACAAGAGGAATGCCCGCGATATCAGCTGCACAGAGGCAATACGCCGAACTGGAAGCACGATAACAGCTACACACTAAAAAGACAACGACCTTCACAAGAAGCAGCACATGCTAGCAGCAGCACCGCAGCCAAGTCTTTCGAGGTCACCCCGCGGGACCCGGCTTCGGGCAAGCAACCCGTCGTCGAGGTCATCGGCATCGGCCAATTGTTCCAGGCGTGCGGTTGCCACGTCACGGGACACATTGGCGGTGCAGCTGGTCAGTCCGCTGGTGGCGGCGTGGCGGCGGTGGCCCCAGCTCCTCCTACGCCATCTGCAGATCCCGCCGCAGGGCGGTTGCAGAGGCGAGGGCTTGCGTGACACTCCTGTGCGCGAGCGAGCCAGCAACCGATTGGAAGGTCCGCCAAACCAAACACATACACCTTGCCGCATAGGCTGTGCAGGTAGGCGGGGAGGGGGGGGCGGGCAGGCCTCCCAAAGTTCGGCATGACGTGAAGCGACCAGTGTCCTCGGGGTCAGCAGCTTCTTCCAGCGCCCAGTCATCGTGCTGGACTTCCCCTCATCAGTGGTTGGGCCCCAAACCAGCCCAGATTCAGCTTCCCCCCTCTGCCTCATCACTGGCAGTTGAGAAGCACCAAGGCGTTGTTTTCATCATGTTGTTCAGGCGCCAATGCGCTGTTAGTCCAAGAGCGTATACGTGACCCTGAGATCTGGTGACGCGACTTCAAGCAGGGGTATAGCCCAAGAGCGGAAACAAACTGCTCACCACATGAACGTGGATAGAGACCGCATTCCCTGCGCACCCCTTTCTGGTGGCGAGGAAGTGCCATCCCTGCCAAGCCCTCGACGGTGGAACGAGCAGACAACGCACCCACCCGCGCCCCATCTGGTGGCGAGCAAGTGCCCCCTGCCACGCCCTGGGATGGAGGGACGTATAGAGACCGTATCCGGCTCTGGTGGCAAGGACGTGCCACCCCTGCCAAGCCCCGGACGGTGAAACGGACAGAGACCGCACACCATGCGTACCCTTTTGGTGGAGGGTGAAGCGAGCACTGCACCCCATGCGCACCCCCTCCGCTGGCGAGGAAGTGCAACATCTGCCACTCTGTAGAATCTTGACGGATAGTAGTGACCGCGCCCCCTGTGCACCCCCTGTAGGCGAAGAAGTGCCACCCCTGCCACTCCCTGGGGGCGCGACGCGGATAGAGACCGCACCCCCGTGCGCACCCCCTCTGGCAGCGAGAAAATACCACCCCTGCCACAACCTGGAAGCGCGACGCGGATAGAGACCGCACCCTCTGCGCACCACCCCTGGTGGCGAGGAAATGCCACCCCTGCGACGCCCTGGACGGCGGGGGGGGGAGGTAGAGCCCGCACTCCGTGCGGACCCACTCTGGCGGCAAGGAAGTGGCATCTCTGCCACGCCCTGGGCAGTGGGACGGACGGAGACCGCACTCCCTGCGCACGTCCAGGGGTGCACTGCCTCGCCCCCTGCACCCCCCCTCTGGCGGCGAGGAAGTACGACTCCTGCCACGCCCTCGGCGGAGGGACGGTCAGAGGCCGCACACCCATCGTACCCCCTCCCCGCGGAAGGGACGTGCGCTCCCCCCCCCACCCCGTGACCTCCTGGACAACGAAACTGATTGTGGCCGCTCGCCGTGCGCACACGCACCCCCCCCCCCTGGCTGCGAGGAAGTGCCACCTCCGCCACGCCGTCGATGGCGAAACGGATAGAGACCGCACTCCGTGAAAATCCTTTGTGGTGGCGAGGAAACGCCACCCCTGTTACACCCTGGACGGTGGGACGGAAAGAGACCGCATCTCGTGCGCACCCTCTCTGGACGCGAGGAAGCGCCACCACTGCCTCGCCCTGGACGGTAGCATGGATAGAGACACTCCCCGCGCGCACCCCCTCTGGTGGCGAGGAACAACCACCACTGCCACGACCAGGACAGTCGGACGGAAAGAGGCCGCACCCCGTGCGCATCCCCTCTGGCGGCGGCGGCGAGGAAGTGACATCTATGCCACGCCCAAGGCAGTGAAACGGATAGAGACCACACCCCGTGCGAACATGCCCTGGCGCATGCGCGTGTACAGTGGTATGTGTATGTGCGCATGTACAAGCGCATGTGCATGTATGACGTGCATGTGCATGGCTATGCCTGTATGTGCGTTGAAGACTGCGCATGCGAAGAAGAGGGAGGGGAGGTGCATGTGAGGAAACATCCCCCCACCTCCTCCTCCCCGTGCTCCCCTTCATGCTCAGCCTCCTCGACTTCCTCCTCCTCTTCCTCTTCCTCCTCTTCCTCCACTTCCTCCACCTCGTCCTCCTCCTCCCCCTCCTCCTCCAAATCCTCTTTTTGTTCCTCCTTCTCGTCCTCCTCCTCCTCCTCCTCCTCCTCCTCCTCCTCCTCTGCTTCCTCCTCCTCATCGTCTTCCATGTCCTCCTCCTCCTCCTCCCCCATCCTTCCTCGTCCCCCCCCTCCTCGTTATCATCCTTCCTCCCTCCTCTGTCCCTCCCTCCCTCCCGCCCCTCCCCACCCCCCACCCCATCCGTCCGCACCGCGTCCACCTCATCCTCCTTTTCCCCCTCCTCCTCCTCATCCTCCCCCTCCTTCTACTGATCCCCTCCTCCTCCTCCTCCTCCTCCCTCTCCTCCTCCTCTTCCTCCTCCTCCTCCTCCTCCTCCTCCTCCTCCTCTTCCTCCTCCGCCTCCGCCTCCTTCTCCTCCTGTTCTTCCTCCTCCTCCTTCTCCTCCTCCTTCGTCCCACCTCGTCCCGTCCTTCGTCCCGCCTCGTCCCCTCTCCTCCGCATCATCATTACCCTGTCCTCCTCATTTGTCCCTCCCTCCCTTCCGCCCCCTCACCACGTCCAGCTGCTCCTCCCCCTCATCAGAACCACCGCCATCACCACGTCCATCATCAGCAGCATCATCACCAACAACACCATCACCATCAACAGCATCAGCATCAACATCATCACCCGCAACATCAGCATCATCATCAGCATCGTCACACGCGGCATCCGCATCCGCATAATCATCATCATCATCATCATCATCATCATCATCATCATCATCATCATCATCATCATCATCATCATCATCATCTTCATCATCGTTAACACCCGCAGCATCCTCATCAGCAGCAACATCAGCAACAACACCATCATCACCAGCACCATCACCGTCATCATCGTCAGTATCGTCACACCACCACCATGACCACCACCATCATCATCATAAGTACCAACATCATCACCACAAAAAACATCATCAGCATTATAATCACCAGCAGCAACACTAGCAGCATCATCATCATCAGGAGCAACAGCATCATCAGCACCATCATCCGCATCGTCATCATCAGCATCATCACCACCACCACCAGCGTAATCCCCATCAACACCAGCAACAGCATCGCCCTCAGCATCGTCATCAGCCTCATCATCATCATCATCGTCATCAGCACCATCATCATCGTAATCATCATCAACACCATCATCACCAGCGCCACCATCATAATGATGATCATCACCACCACCATCATAATCAACATCATCATCGCCACCAACACCATCGTCATCATCATACTCATCATAAACAGCATCATCAACATCGTCAGCAGCGCAATCGTCATCACCATTATCGAAGCCATCGCCAATACCACCATCACCGACGACATCATCACCAGCACCATCATCATCATCCTGACCATCATCATCACCACCATCACCAGAATGATCATTATCGACGTCGTGAGCATTCTCATCATCGTCAGCAGCAGTACCATCATCATCATCATCATCATCATCATCATCATCATCATCATTGTCACCATTGGCATCGTCCGCACCAGCGTTACCATCATCATCAGCAGAATCACCGTCATCAGCATCATCATCTGCATCATAATCATAATATGTTCCTGCTCTTCCTCCTCCTCATCATCATATTCACACTCAGCCTTTAGCTCATGCTCCTCTTCCCCTCCTCCTCATCGTCATCCTCATCCGAATCCTCCACCTCGTCCTCCTCCTCCTCCTCATCCTCCTCATTCTCTTCCTCCTCCTCCTCCTCCCCCCCTTAGTCCTACTCCTATCCTTATTCCTTATTAGAATATACTCCTACTCCCCCCTCAGGCCGGCAGATAGCGGGCGCATCCGGGTGGTCCCATCCTAACCTGTAAAAAACAATACAAAATCAAATGTTTTCTTATTTTTTCCTCTCGACATGGACGTCCTGTCGTCCACGGCGATAATCCATTGCAAAAAATACCACAAAGAGCACACGCGCGCGTTCATGTCAGAATCCTACCGAACACCGTGTGTTTGCAAGCATTTCAACATAAAAACATCAAAAACCCAATGCTTTTTCACAAAAATTGTACAAATTTCCCGCCCGGGCTCTCTTGCTGAAATCATAGGAAAACCATAGGAATCTTAAGAATTCGGTCAAATCCAGCGATTTCACGTCATCGCGCGGTGCACTCGCGATGCTCTGTCATGCACCCAGGCCGCGAATCCTGTGCAAAAAATACCACAAAGAGCACACTCGCGCGTTCATGTCAGAATCCTACCGAACACCGTGTGTTTGCAAGCATTTCAACATAAAAACATCAAAAACCCAATGCTTTTTCACAAAAATGCTTTGGGGTGTCCTGTCAGACCGTCGGGCTTCCTCCGGCCACCTCTGGCTTCCTGCGGTGTACCGGGCCATTCTCGACTCGTCTGGCAATGCGTGCGCGGCATTCAACACGCGCTCGCCAGTTCCCGTCGGCAACCGCCATCGCGGCCGCATCAGCTGTACCAAACCGGCTGGCCGGTGTGACTTCGGCCCCCAGTTGTGCCAGCTTTGCTTCTTATGTTGTGGGAGGGCGGGTGGGACTGGGCATGCCATGCTTGACTCGCTCGAGCTGGCTAGCTTGACTCCTACCGTACTCCCTCCTCCTCCTCCTCCTCGTCCTCCTTCTCCCCCACCTCCTCCTCCTCCTCTCCTCCTCCTCCTCCTCCTCCTTCTCTCCTCCTCCCCTCCTCCTCCTCCTCCTCCTCCTCCTCCTCCCTCCTCCTCTCCTCCTCCTCCTCCTGTTCCTCCTCCTCCTCCTCCTCGTCGTCCTCCTCCTCCTCCTCCTCTTCCTCCTCTTCTCCGCCCTCCTCCTCCCTCCTCCTCCTCCTCCTCCTCCTCCTCCTCCTCCTCCTCCTCCTCCTCCTCCTCCCCCTCCCCCTCCCCCTCCTCCTAATTCTCGCGTTCCTCTTCCTGGGCCCCCTCCTCCTCCTCCTGCGGCGGCCGCGTGTCTGCCGCGCGCAGGAAGCGCATTGATCGGGGGCCGGCGCAAACTCCCAACCCCAGGACAAGCACGCCGCTCTGCGGCAAGCAAGCCCTGGAGCCGAGGGGGCGCGCCGACCGGGGCCTCTACCTCGCGTGCTCGGGAGCACGGCGGCGACGCGCAGCGTGGGGAAGCCGAACGCGAGCGCCGGTCGCCCGTCCCTGGCGCCGCCCGCAGCTCTGCGCCCGCCAGCCGCCGTCGGGCCCCAGCGGCCCGGCGCCCTGGGCCCCACGGCCGCGGCGCTCCGCGCTCCCGCGCTGCAGCGTCGCCGCGAGGCTCTGCCGAGTCGCCGCCAGCACGGCGGCGTCGCAGCGCGCCCAAGTGCGGAGGAGCGCATGCGCCTCCGCCCCAGCGCGCCCCGCAGTGCCTCCGGCGCGAAGGCCGTGAGAGCCCGGGTAGCGCCTGCGCTTGCGCTCCTCCCCGGCTGCCGCGGCCGCGCCGTCCCGGACGGCGCGGCTCTGGCCCGCCAGCGTCTCTGCGCCCAGGGCGGCGTCTGTGACCGCCACGTCGATAGGACACGCCGGCCGCGGGGTCGGTGAAGACCACGTCGAGGCGGGCTGCCTCGACAGAGCCGTCCGCCCGAGCCTGGTCCCAGGCGGGCGCGAACTGCTCCGTGCCCATGCCCGCTGCGCCACGGGCCTGCAGCCAGCGGGCGAGCCAGTCCCTGACGCCGTCGTGGCGGTGGCTCGTGCCGCCGCCGGCGTGGCAGCCCAGGCAGTGCCCCGGCGTCGCGGCCAGGTCGGCCCCGCAGAGCGCGCCGCTCTCCCGGCGCCGGAGGCAGGTGGCGCTGGCGCCCGCGGGCGCAGGCAGCTGTAGTCGCAGCCTCAGGGCTGGGAAGACGTGCGCATCCGCCATCACGTGGTCCTCCTCCGTCGGCGGCAGGAGCCAGCTTCCCACGCCCTTCCCGCTGGCCGAGCGGAGCTGCGCTGCGCGGTTCGGCGGCAGGGCGCCCCGGAGCCGCTGCCGGCGCGCGTGCTGCTGTGGCGCCGCGAGGGCCCGCTGCGCCTTGGCCCTCGGTTCCGCGGCGGCTTTGCGCACCTGGAGCGCGCGGCCCGCGCCCTCGGCCTCCCCCCACGCCGTCGGGCACTCCTGCTGGAAGGCCTCGAAGCTGGGCAGGCCGAGCTCCCTGCAGACGCCAGCCAGACACGCCTGCCAAGCCCTCGCAAAGGCTGGGAGCCTCCTGTGCGCGAGGCCCTGGAGGCCGAGCCCGCCGGCCTCTCCCTCCTCCTCCTCCTCCTCCTCCTCCTCCTCCTCCTCCTCCTCCTCCTCTCCTCCTCCCCTCCTCCTCCTCCTCCTCCTCCTCCTCCGCGTCCTCCTCGTCCTCCTCCTCCTCCTCCTCCTCCTCCTCCTCATCATCCTCCTCCTCCTCCTCCTCTTCCTCCACCCGCTGGTCTCTCCCTCCCCCTTCCTCCCACCCTTCCCGCCCGTCCCCCCCCATCCCTCCTCACCCCGTCCACCTGTGTTCCTCCCCTCCTCCTTCCCTCCCCCTTGCCTGGACCACGTCGGCGAGTCCAGCGCCTGGCCCTGAGCAGCCCGCCCACTGCTCGGCGACTCGGCGACTGGCGGGGGGACGCAGCGAACAACGTCCGCGCCTGTCTCGGCCGCCAGGGCCAGCGGCTTCCTCGGGAAGACGCCGTCGGCGCCGTCAGCGTCGGAGGGGGCTGTGTGGACTGGCGGGGGCCTGCGGAGGCCCTCGGGGGCTTCTGGCGGTCCCCAGAGGAGGTCGGAGATGTTCGAGACTTCCCCGGTGTTCTCAGAACTCTCTGGCGGCGGAGAACGACGATGAAGAGGAATAGGGAATGGGGCGACGACAGTCTGCTCCGACCTGCTCCTTGCCCTCCTCTCTCTTCCATCCCTCCCATGCCCCTCATGAGGAAGCCGCTGGCAACCGGGGCTGGCGGCTGCCTCAGGAGGTCACTGGGAAATCCCCCATCACCAGTCCTTCTCTTCCCACCCTCCTGGCAGCTCTACGATCCTCACTACGGCCGCTCAGATCTACCAGCCTGAGATTCGCAACGCGCTGGGCGAGCTCATAATCGGGGCCTTCGTGAGGATGGCCACGACGAAGATCGGCCCCGACCCAGAAGGCGCACGGACATCGCCCGCCACGAGGTATTTCGGGCCCGCGCGACCAGGCAACTCGAGAGACGAGGTCCCACGAGGAGATCGCGTTCGAGCACTGCCTCTGTCTTGTACGTGGCTTCCTCGGAGGCCGCTGTACTCGGAGAGTTGGCGCAACACCGAGCACGCAAACATCACCGAGACAAGAGCAGTCGTGGGTTTTTGTGTCACTTGGCCCGACCATCGAGGGCGTGGAGGTCCAGGCTGCTGGTGTTGACAGGCAGGTGGCGCTCGGAGCCTTGGACAAAGGGCGCTCCAATGCCCCTGCTCTCCTTCGACTTTGTCGCCGAGCGATGGCCATCAAGCTGACCTTTCAGACCTACGGGTACTAACGCTACGTCCCGTCGGAGGTGCACGTGGCCGACGCCCTGTCGAGAGGAGGCTTCCTCGGCGCGGCTCTGCGGACGGTCCTAACTCGCAGCAGCCGTTCGCCGCCGACCTCGGCGAGACAACCGTCAGACGATCCCCCAGGAGGCCGCGAGCTGCGAGCCCTGGTATGCGGGAGGGTGATGGTAATCCTTGTCGGCCGCCCCGGGGTCGCTGGGGCGGGACGCGATCCGCCCCCAAGAAGGGAGACCCGCTGGCCAAGGGGGGCCCGCGCCTGCGATGCTTACGCCACCCAGCCGAGGCCCAGGCTGCTGGACGGAGGCGTCACCCGCCTTCCGGCGCACTCGGCCAGCGATGGCGGACCACATGGGGAACCTTCGTCCTCTCCGGGCCCTTGGTCTGGCCTGACCTCCGCGACGAGCTCCCCCTGGCCGTCCGCAGCTGGGAGAACTTGAACGTTTAGGGGGGGGGTCTGGCTCCAGACCTCTGCTTAGTGCAACTGTTTGCAAGCGTGCGGCCTCTGGGGGAGACTCCACCCGCTCGAAACAGGCGCCAAAAAAGAGCCAAGATCTATTCCAGGGGGGAGGAGAAAGAGAGGGGGTGTTCGGGGGCCCGCGCCGATCGGCAGAACAACGAATGAAAAAACGATCACCAGGATACGGAGCTGCTTCGTGTCTCCGACGTAGCGTCGGACGGCAGGCGCGTCGCGCTTGGCCCCTGGGGGGTCGCAGCGCGGCGGCCCTTCGGGACGGCCGGACGAGCCGCGACGACCAGCTCGTCAGGATTGCCCTGGGCACGCCATGCGCTTTGCAGCTCGCGGAGCTGCAGTCGTGGCGTTGACCTAAGGAACCCTAAATAAGGAACGAAGCCCCTGCTGTTTTCCAGAAGTTGAACTTCGATTGCCCATCGAAAACCTAAGGAAAACCTGAGGCAAACTGCACATAGAACAATTAAGGGAACACTGACCCCCTCTCCAACGAAAAGAGTTCCTTCTTCAGCACCCCCACTGTACTCCAAAATGATCGTCTTTGAAGGGGCCCCAGGACACACAAATAGATACACACAAATAAAAAAATGTCCCATATTTTCCCATATATTCTGGGTTTTTGTCTTCCTCCCCACTTCCCATATTTTCCCATATTTTCTGGGAATCGACGATTAATTGTGTCTGTTTTTTTCCCCCCTCCTGAGTCTGTAACTTCCGCGCGGAACTGCCAGAGACGGTCCTCGCGGCTGGAGTGTCAGCCAGCCCGCAACCGACCTGCGGGCAGAGGCCTCCAGCTCCATCAAAGCAACCAGGAGGCAATCCAAGGGGGAGCGCGATCACGAGTGCAGTCATCGGCCTAACCTAAGGAACGATAAATAAGGAACGAAGCCCCATGTTTTCTCCAGGGGATAACGCACAAGGAACGATTGATAATGAATAACGCATAGGGAACGACAAATAGCGCATTCAAACCTAGGGAACGACCGAGCCCCTTTTGAGAAGCAAGTGTTCCTTATTCAAGCCGCTCGCTGTACTGGGGAGGGCCTTGGTGAACGGTCCCGCAGTCGACGCGGCAGCGGAGTTCATGACGGTGCAACAAGAACGAGACACGTTCCCGCAGACCAGGTGGGCAACCAGGACGACGAAGGCGGCGGCGGACGATAATAGCTGATTCTGTCGGGCGCCTCGAGGCGCTGGGAGCGACCATCTATCGACGAACGTGCCTGGCGGAGGGGCCGAACGCCCGCCGCAAGCATCAGTTGTCGCGACCTCTCTTTCACCATTCCCCACCCCTTTCGGACAACCTGGGCCCCGAGGCCGAATTTTCCCCCCTTCTTTTGCTCGCCACTCGCGAGGGGAAAATCGCACCTCCCGGGGACAGGTACACGGGTTACAGATGGCCCTCCCTGGGCGCGCCTCCGCTGCCCTCTCCAAAGGAACTCGCCCGCTTCCGCCAGCCGCCGGACCTCTGCCAACGGAGCCTCTGCCGGCTTCCGCGGAGCTTCCATCAGGTTGCGCGGGAGGGCGAGACCGCAGTCTCTCGGCCCCTTGGAGGCGACGCCCTCTGGAAGGCCCCAGATACCCAGCGTGACAAGCAATGATTTGCGACCGCCAGCAACGAAGACGGGATTGGGGTCAGTGTACAGATCTCTCTCTCTCTCTCTCTCTTTCTCTCTCTCTCTCTCTATATCTCTCTCTCTCTCTCTCTTTCTCTCTCTCTCTCTCTCTCCCCCTGGTCTTCACCAGAGTGCCTCTGGCCCGAGATGCCCCCAGCATTCCGCCCACTTTGGGCACCCCACGGAACCCTGAGCTTCGTGGAAGGCGACGCTCTGAAGCCCATGGAGGGCATCCCTCCTACAGAATCTGAGGTCACCTCAAGCAAGGGGCTTCTCTGGCAACGCCTGGCCCTCGGCGAGCCACACACACACACACAAACTCAAACATTTGCTCGCGGCGGCCAGGTGGAGTCCAACATGAGAGTGGTCCGTACGAAGTGGCCACAGCATATGCGGGGCACACGCACACACACACACACAGAGCAAACACGCACACACCGACACACAGACACACAGACACACACGCACACACACATACGCTTTCTTGGCGACCGCGGCCTCGAGCGCAGCGACGTGGGCAAGTCGAGCAGAGCAGCCCAGAACAAGCGCGCGCGGCCAGGCCCTCAGAACACACACTTGTTGCGTCGGCGGCTAGGCAGAGTCACTGCGCTGGCGATAGGGCGTTGGCAGGACGTACGAAACGCGAATTAAGCCACCATGCAAGAGGAGGAGGGAGGAGGCGCCCAGCGGCGGCGGGAGGGAGCCTCTAAACACACGCACACACACACACACACACACACTCACACATACACACATCCACACACACACACACGCACGCAGGCACGCACGCACGCACGCACGCACGCACGCACGCACGCACGCACCCACACACACACACTCACACACACACACAACACACACAACACACACAGACGCTTGCTCCCAAACCGGTCGATGCGGTGTCAGAAGGAGGGGGCCTGGCTCGGAACAACGGCGAACGCACGGCGCGCAGGAGCAGGGCGGGAGGCGCGAAAAACTCCCTACGGGCGAATACGGAGCGCGAGAGGGAGAGCCCAGATTGGTCCAAAAGCCTGGACCGTGCGCAAGAGGGGTAGGGGGGGGGGACAACCGTCGAGGCCAGCCAGAGGCGTGCTACGAAGCCCGACCTCGTCGATGCTGGAACCAGCGCCTGCGCACACACACACAAACACAAAACACACACACAAACACACACTACCGACGCGCCAACGACTCCAATCGGATCGGCGGTAAGCAAAATAATGCGGGACACGCGAAGACCAAAAGAGCCACCTGGTGAGGCTGCGCGGTAGATCCACAAACCGAGTCGGGAAGCGCCTGGCGTCGGCGAAGAAGGCTGGGCGAAGCAAGTGAGGAGCGAGCAAACGCAGGACTGGGCGGTCCAAAGCACACAGCCCGAGCAGTGCGCCACAGCTGCAAGCCGGGCGAAAGCCTAAGCGCGAGAGGCGCACGCGGCAGCGCCACGCTACCCCGCAAGCTGCACAGGCCACCGAGCGAGGCTGGCAGCGGCGAGGAAGCGAGCCAGAGCCCGCCGACCGCAAAGCACACGGCGGCGCACGGGCATGATGGGCCCATGTTCCACCACCACCACCACCACCACCATAGGGAGGAGAGGGAGGAGGAGGAGGAGGAGGAAGAGAAGGAGGAGGAGGAGGAGGAGGAGGAGGAGGATGAAATATGGTAGTGGTGGTGGAAAAGTTGCCCATCAGGACAGGCGAGAGGAGGGGGCGGGCCGCAGGAAGGCGGGGCGGAGGCTGCCGAGCAGCGGCGGAGCCCGACCCGCGAGCGCACCGGCCGCGCGGCGGAAGCAGGCAAGGCGGGCGAGAGGAGCACGCGAGCGAGGTCGCCCCCGCACGACCTGGCGCCCGCAGGCTGGCCACAAGGGCGCAGGCGAGCACAACGATGCTGGGCTTGTTTTCAACCACCACCACCACCATCAGCTGGAGGGGGAGGGGTCTTCCTCCTCCTCCTCCTCCTCCTCTCCTCCTCCTCCTCCTCCTCCTCCTCCTCCTCCCCCACCTCATTTCCCCCTCCAACTTATGGTGGTGGTGGTGGAAAACAGACCCATCAAAAGAAAGAGAGCGGCCCAGGGCACCAGAAGGTGCACAAAGCCGCGCAGGCAAGGATGAACGCATGAAAACGACAGGGCGCCCACACTTGCGCACATTCGCCATACATATGCAAAACGCTGGCATGCAAAATCCATAGCTGTGGGGGCTGGGGTCGGTTTCCAACTGTTCAAGGAAAACGTGCCAGGACAGGACGGACGTTGCCAAGCAGCGGCCGAGCCTGGCCAGCGGGTGGGGCCTGGACAAACAGCCGCCAGGGAGGCAAAGGCGCCAGCGAAAACCGCCAGGCCGACGCGCGAGCGCAGCAGAGGAGTGGACCAGAGAGGGGGGAGGCGAACAGGAACAAGAATAATATTAATAATAATAATAATAATAATAATAATGCTAATACTAATACTAATAATAATAATAATAATAATGAGAAGAAGAAGAAGAGGAAGAAAAAGAAAAAGAAGGACAACAAAGCGTGGCTGGGCAGCCCAGCGACGTCGAACCAGACCCACGGGGGGCGAACGGCAGACTGTAGCTGCCCCTGGGGCGCGCCAGGGGACAGACACACAAGACGCGAAGCGTCGGAAGGGCAGGCCCATGGTCGACCAGGCCTGGACCGCTAGAGGCCGTCAAACTAGGAATAGGTAGACGAAAAATCATGGAAAAAACACAACTGTTCAACCAAGTTCAAAAATAGTCCAGGAATCGCCCACCGACTTTTGTTATAACTATGTTTGAACATTCCTCTTGTAGAGGGACCCGCCCGACTTGAAACTGGGAACGCCCAAGGCGCAGCTGGCAGCGGGCAGAGGGCCAGAGAAACCGCAGGGGCAAATCCCGCGGTCACACAGGTCGCCGACAACCGGCGCGCAGAGGGCGAGCAGGCCCGCCAACGCGGGCCCTGCCCCGCCCCGCACCTCCTGTGCGGAGGCAGAAGTCGCAGCGCCCAGCCAGGCCCCGCACGAGGCAGAGCCAGGCTGTAGCCGGAGCCCGCGAAAATCTCCCGTCGCAAGCGGGGCCGCCCCCCAGGCCGCGGCTCGCACGAGCAGGGGCACCCGGGCGAACCACGGGCAGCAGGTCGCACAGCCTCGGCAGCCAGCGGGTCGAGCAGGGGCACCCTGGCGGCACGTGGGCGCAGGACGTCTTGAGGTCGATGGCCGCAAGCCGCGAGTGGGAATTGAACAAGAAGGCTGCCGCAGGCGAAGGGAGCCGCCAAGCGCGGCAGGCTGGCGGGCCAGAGCCCCCCAACACCGCAGGCGCCCAGGAGAGGCGGTGGACCAGCGGCGGGCTGAGCAAGGCCGAACACCACCAGACCGGGCGGGTGGCGAGCCACGCCACCAGGAGCCAAGGCCGCAGGACAGCGACCCCCACGCCGAGGCGCGCCCGGGCGTGCAAACGAGAACAGAAAGAGAGAGAGAGAGGGATCGGATAGACTCGGCAGGAGGAAGCGTCGCGCCCCCCACCACCGTCTGGGCCCCCCCCCTTCGGCGGGCCGCGAGGATAGAGCCCTTGAACTTAAAAATCAAGTAAGGCCGTATGTGTATCTGGCCCTGCCCGGCGGGGGATGGGGGGGAGGGAAGAGAGAGAGAGAGAGAGAGAGAGAGAGAGAGAGAGAGAGAGAGAGAGAGAGCAAAACACCCGGGGCTAACAAGTGGGCGCAAGGGCTATCCAGCGGCGTGCGCCGCAGCAGGTAGATATACACACACGCGCGCGTTCTACGGGAAAGGCGGGGCCGCGGACCGCCATCCGTCCGCGATCCGCCCGACGCGCGCGGTCCGTGCAGTGGAATGAGAGAGACAGGGACAAGGAGAGAAGACGAGATGCAACGAGCCACACTATACATATATATATATGTATATATATATATGTGTATATGTATATGTATATGTATATGTATATGTATACATGTATGTGCAAATGCATATACATACCTACACACCTGCATACATATATACATAGATGCTTAAGTACGTAAATCCACACATGCATCCTGACATACATACAGACACACATACATACATGCATACATACATGGATACACACATGCATGTAAACATACATGCATACATACAGAGTTGCATACACTTTCATTGGCAACATGAGAGGGCAGCGGCTGCGATGATGCATCGGGAGTGTGTGAAAAAATCAACCGCACCTGGGCTAAACAAAGGTGGGGAGATCAGAGAAGACAGCCTACCGCTGGTGGGCAGACTGCTTCTGAGCATAACCAGAACCTTCAATGTCAACCAACTGCTGATCAGTGAGAGGCGTGCGTTCACACATCCGTGCTGTGCAGCGCGGCGCTCGATGACCAAGGTGCTCAATGGCAGCAGCACGGGAAGCAAATTGCTTCAAGCGTTGCTTCAAGCAGACGGGGCATTGCGAGCCTGCGACTTACTGGCGCGCCGGGGTCCGATACCCATGCATCTTGTATGTGTGGGTCCTCAACCCTTTCTGGGTGGAGCAGCACCGGCGCCGCTCGGGGGGGCAGTCGGGGCAGACCCAGGGAGCTTCAGCAGGCACGGGGTCTGCATGGACATTGATGTAAGTGGGCACGCAAACTCGCGGATGGAGGCGCGTGCAATCAGGCATCAGGTCACGCAGAGCCCGCTTCAATTGAGAAGGCTCGGCAAACAGGGCGAGCCAAGGGCCGGGCTCGGTGCAAGGGTCTGGCATGCCGTGCAGGGCAGGGGCAGCCTGCCACGCCCATCTCATATCGTCGGCCAGAGCTGCCGAAGCATTCTTGCACGGTTGCAGCCGGAACGCACGTAGAATAGCGGGGCCACGCGCGAAACTGGTAGCAGCAGCCACTAATCGCTTCTGTAACAGGATCAGGTCCGTGGGCAACACATGCAACTCCCTGAGCACCTCTTGGTCCGAGCCGTGTCCAGACCGCTTGAACTGGCAGCGGTTGGCCACCTGACGAAGCACGCGCGTGCGAGCGCTGTGAAGATGCCGGACGGCGTCGGGAGAAGGGTTCAGCCATGTTTCGGTGCCCAACCACAACTTCGAGAAGCAGAGCGAATCTGCGAGGGAGAGCCTCGTGCGCAGATCAACGTCGTAGTTGCCGTAGACGCGGTGCGCCAGAGGGTAATAGGCCTGCAAACAGGAAGTGGCCTTAGCACGCGCATCGGCGACGTAGGAGCCATTCACTGTGCGGACTGTGCCCACGTGCTTGTAGCGGCTCGTCACAAGCACTGCTCGGGAGCCGTCCAGCGTGCGCAGCATGTGACGCTTCCGCTCGGGGTCATAGAGGGAGGAGCGCTCTCGGCGAGATTCTTCGCCTGATAGGTGCAAGGAGAATTCCGGCTTGCGCTCCTTGAGGTTGCACTGGAGGCCGCACCTCGGCGAATGCGTCGATGACGATCTCCAGCAGCATGCTGGCCTGCGTGGAGGCCAGAGCAGGGACGCCGTCCACGAATGTGATGTCGAAAAGGTCCGCAGAAACGCGCGGGTAGGGCGCAGCAGCCGGACTCGCTAGGAGAGCTTCAGGAGAGGCGCCAAGGGCCCTGGCCTGCAGCAGCAGGTATACATATATATATATATATATATATATATATATATATACATACGCATGCATGCATACATACATACACACCAACAAACAAGCATACGCATACATGCATGCATGCATGCATGCATGCATGCATGCATGCATACATACATACATACATACGTACGTACGTACGTACGTACGTACATACATACATACATACACACACAGGCATGCATGCATGCATACATACATAAATGCATACATGCATATAAACATACATACCTACCTACCGACCGATCGACCGACCTACATACCTACATACGTACATCCAAACACGCATACGTACATGCATGCATACACACCTACATAAATACATGCATACATGCATACACACATACATACATACATACATGCATGTATACATGCATATATACCTACCGACCTACCTACCTACATACGTACAAACATACATGCATGCATGCATGCTGAAACACATGCATATATAACTCACGTACAGCCATGCGCACATGCATACATCTACATGCATATATATGTATACATACACATGAATCCATGCCTACATACATACATGCATGCATACATGCATGCATAAACATGCATACATATCTACAACCACGCATGCATGCACACAAACATGCATGCATGCATGCATGCATACATGTACACATACGTATACACATACATATGTATGTAGACATACATACATGCGCACGCACACGCGTCCGACTCCTGACGCCTGCGATGGCCGCCACCGGCGGCTGGCCCGAGCGCATGGCGCTACACGGCCCCCGACGTCGACATCGCGCCCAGGCCCTTCCACAGCGGGTGCTGGCACCGAGCAGTCGGTGCTTGAGCACCCTCGGCTTGTAAGGACTGCGACTTTGGACCAGGGGATGGAGCACGAGCACGAGCGAGAGAGAAGGGGGATGGGGGAGCACAAGCAGCAGCAGGAGCAAGATCGGGACGGAGCGGCAGGAGCAGCAACAGCAGGACGGAGGACGAGGACGGCGAGCAAAGGCGTAGAGGAGTTGGGGGGAGGCCGTGGAGGTGCTGGAGAAGGACATGCTGCCCCGAGGGCCCCCCCACGCCAGTCCGCAAAGGAGGAGGGCAGGAGAGCTGAGGAGCCCGTGGAGGGCTCCTCCGCGGCTTCGCCTGGGGCCATCCCCCTGGAGGCGAAGCCCCTCGGCGCACCCTCGGCGGCCACCCAGCCGTTTTGCCGGGGTCCACCAAGGCGCGCGCTGGACGCTTCGTCTCCCTTTTTCTGTCGTGCGCCTGGCAGGCCGGACTCACGGACGGAGGGGCACGAGGAGGAGCGAACGTCACCTGAAGAGTCCTGGTGGCTAGGCCTCACGCAACCGCTACATGGCGAAAGCACGACAGCGGGCGGCGGCAGGAGCAGAGACGTAAACGTGAGGGGGGGCGCCGATATGACCGTTCATGGCGTGATATATGTAGAAGGCCATGGATAGAGCGCGCACGACATATCCGATCGACTGCTGACCCACATGCGCCGCCTCCCCACCCAAGCCCAACCGAACTAACACATCAACATTCAGGGGTCGCTGAGGGTCGGCAACAAGCTCCAGGAATACATCACAAGCGACATTGTGCCGAGTACAACCTATACAACTGGGACAGCCCATGAAACAAGCTGTCGAGCCGTGAACTACATGCATTCGACTGTTGGTGGTCCATGCCCAACTCAAGGTCTTAAGAACGCACCAGCGAATGTCGGACTTACAGCGAGCCAGGTAAGAGCGGAGAAAGAGCCAGGAAGAGTCGAAGTCGGGAGGAAGGGGGAGGTCAGGATACCACTTACTGACACGCCTGCGCATTGCGTCTGAAGACCGATCAAGATGGACGAATCTTAAACAGGACGCCAGCATGATCCGACAGACCTTGGTCAGACAAGCGCGTGCATCAATGAGCAATCTGAAGCGCCCCATCTAGAAGCATAAGCTCAGACGCGCGACCAGAAACGGAGAACCGACCAACGCATGAGACCTGCAGCCGATGCGAATTATATCTAGTGGGAAGATCGCTTCTGACCTCTGCCATGGTGCTGAACACACGCTTCCATCGCGCCTGCATGTGCTGGCCACGATTACCGATGACAGGGAGAGAGGTGGAGGTAGAGGAACGCGAGGAGGAAGCCAGGAGAGCGAAAGGAGCGAGGCGGAGACTCAAGGATGTTGAAGCCACCAAGGGCGATTAATATAGATGTGCGCTCGCGCTGCTGAACATGCGCGACCTGTTGGGACCAAGGGCGCTCGATCTCGTGAACCTCGAAGGGCCGAAAGTTCGTGATTGTGTATGTTGAGCGCACGCATGAAATGCTCGTGTGCAGGAGACGGCATAAAAATGTCGGCCGCTCGGCCAGGAATGATGGCGTACACAGTGCACGCAAACTTCCGAGCATCAGGCACCGGTGAGTGTTGCTGAGGATCAAGATCGAGAAACGCGACTCCACCAGCAGAGACACCCGTGATGGACCGGAACCAGTCATAAGCGCAAAGCGTGGACTCGACCAACTGCTTCAACCGGCGCTCATCACTTCGAACCTCTTCAAGGAAAATGAGGGAACGTTGCCGCATACATTACGACAGAAACTTGATGTTGTCCTCGCGCTTGTGAGTGTTGAGGCACAGGAAGCTCCTCGCGCTTCAGCAGATGATGCGGATGCCGTGCTGGGCGCGGCGCAGATAGGGCTCCCACGGAGCCCAGCCAATGTTACCCAGACCACCAGATGCTGTCGCCCGAGACGGTGGCATTGAAGGCTCTCTCAATCGCCAGACTGTCGATGTTGCATTGGGCAACAGCTTCCAAATTCCAACGGACACCATTGGGTTCGTCATGCACCGGGGGGACAACAACGCGCATGGTACACTGTAGACCAGGACTTGGAATCGTGCACGGCGGCATCTCCATGTTTGGTCAGGGTATTGGCTTTCCAATAGCTTGCAGATCTTTTTGGCTTGCACCTCGCCTCTGAACATCTTGGGACTCTTGCCCATGGACACGAAGATCGGCAAGATGTTGCTTTCGGTTGGCATGACGCATCTGACCAGGGCAGCAGCACGAGAGCTGGCCTCCCTCGACATTGTTGCCGAGCACGCGGACTGCGAACCGCCTGGCGACGAAATCTCAGATGAGCTCGACATGCGTGGGCTGGAGCTTAGCTTCGGTGTGCCAAGAGGAGAGGCCATCACGAACAGCCTGAGGAGCCGCAGGGGAAGCAATGCCGCCCGAGAAAATGAACGGATCCACCGCCCTGTCCCAGTTCGCAAGGTTCTCGACGTCGAATGGGAGTTGCGCCTCTGCGATGGCCAGCTGCTGGCGGATGGCGTGCACCTCGGAGCGCATAGTTGCCTGAGCGTTGGCAGTGGCCTCCTGCCCCTGACGAATATCGTGAAGATCGCGTGCGGTCGCGTCCAGCAAGCGATGAGTGCGAGTTTGCTCCATCGTGAAGGACGACTGGAGCCCGATGCCAATGGCCTCCAGTTGCTCTGCGGCCGCAGAAACTGCAGCAGAACTCGTATCCACTTGAAGAGTCTCACGAAGGCGCTGTTCCATTCTCTCAGTATCTGGATTGGTGCGCTACGGGTCTTGCATAAACGAAGGACCCTCGCCAACAGGTGTAGCCGTGCCTTGAACTGGCGCGCCAACCACGCGTTCATGATCAGGGAAGATGGTTGCAGCATCCAAAGCTTCCAGGGTTTCACGCATGGCGCTGTTACCGCCAGCGGGACCAGGGGGAAGCACAGCGGGGGCAGGCTCGCCACGAGGAAGGCGATCACGAGCAGGACCAGGTGCACTGGCACGCCCAGAACGGCCATCAGGAACTGAAGCACGGTCACGATCTATATCACGCTCGCGATCTCCACGAGATCCTCTCTCACCACGACATTGTTCAGAGCGACCGTCATGGTCTTGGCGATGGCGTCTGGAATCAGCAGCAGGAACAGGACGAAAAGAGCTGCGGCTGCGGTCGGTGCGCGGTTCGGCGTCGCTCGAGAGTGAGACATGGGGTCAGCTGTCCGCGACCACTCGCCGCCGCGCTGGCGCCACCAGAGCCCACTATGGCAGGACGGGCGAAGCTCTGACGCAGTGCGTGAAACAAGGCATGTATGGAAGCGGTGCCGTGGCCATCTGAGGCTCACATCGGGAGGCATCGAGCCCCCCTGCGGTGAAGACGAAAACTGATCGCTGATTCTCAGAAGTCTATGGTCCTTCACAAGGTTTCTGCTTGAGTGAGCCAATCGGGCTACGGTTGCGCAGGCGGAAGAACAGCATAGGGGGGGCGCGGGTCCCGCCTGGCCCTACCTCAAAATGACGAGGCCGCCGCGGCCGCACGTCAGCGGGCAACGGAGCGGCGGGGCGCGGGAGAACGGCTCAGCGAGGAGGAGAAGGAAGAGGAGGGAGGAGGGAGGAGGGAGGAGGGAGGCTTTGACTGCACTTGGCTCGTTGCAAGTAGCTTGAGCTGGGTGGCCGAGGTCGGCCAGGCGGCAGACAGAGCCCGCCTAGCGGGCACAGCACAGGTTCTCCGCTCCGGTCCGTCCGCAGGCAAAAGCGATTCTTCGCCATTGGACCTGCATGATGGGCGGGGGAGGTATTGGCACCGAGGGGGAGGGAGAAGGAATGATAAGAAGAGAGGGGATCGGTGCCGTGCGAGATACACTGAGCGCGCCATCTAGGCGTTGCCCTATGCGGGCAGCGCTGAAAGACCGGGAGCAGCAGAGCTGGCCTCAGGGACGGCCATCTGGGAGCATGGCTGAGCCATGCAAATTAGCGGGATGAGTAG